>JAXCGZ010011324.1:195000-237500 GCA_037179515.1 Halocaridina rubra
TTCATTTGGTGACCTTCTGTAATATTCTTGACGATGCCATGATTCCTTACCATACCATCTTCCAACAAAAGAAGAAACAGCGACAGCAACTCCCCATTACCATGTTCTTCTCCCCCAAAAGGCAGCTGTAAAGCTTTTACTGGCTGCGAAATAATTTCCTCCAGGGTCAAGAAACGTCATTACCACCTCATTCACGGTAAGTTTACCTATCACGTACATATAAATTTACGTTGCATGCTGTTATTTATAATGTAAAGGGTGTTTTTTTAACAGTGCAGGGAGGGTTTATACAGTACGTAAACGTAAAAATAATTGTAAAATACCTATGTAGATGAGTATGTCATGTCATTACCACCTCATTCACCATAAGTTGATCTATCACTTTCATATAAATTTACGTTGCATGCTGTTATTTATGAAGTAAAGGGTGGTTTGTTAACAGTACAAGGAGGGTTTATACAGTGTAAATGTAAAAATAAATTAAAATATCTATGTACATATAGGCTGATCCTACTACGCGATTTTCCTGTCTCACGCCGGGTCCCGGAACCGAACCATCGCGATAATTGAAGGAACACTATATATACAGTATATTCTTCTCATATATTCTTCTCTTACTTCTAAACTGGATACTCTCTCTCTTCGCCTTAAGGTCTCTTCCCTTTCTCTTTTCTATCGCTACTACTTCCATAGCTGCTCTGATGAATTGGCCGGTTGCATCCCTCCCCCACTGCCGAGGTCACATAACACTCGCCAAGCGGCCTCATCACACAGGTACTGTGTGGAGATTTGTAGCTTGCGGACTGGTCGGTGCAGCGACTGCTTCCCCCCCATATACCTCCAGACTCTGGAACTCTCTTCCTCCTTCTGTCTTATGACCTATCATCCTTCAACCTATCATCCTTATCATCATCTGAGGGCCTAATCCTCCATATCGCTAGGTCCTCTGTACTTGACTGTTTTTTCTGTTTGTCATTTTCCTTTGTGTACCATTACCTCATCACTTCCTTGTCCTTAACTTTTTCCTTTTCCTTCGTCTTGGTGTTTTCTCGTGTTTTCTTACTAGAACCCCATGTATGCCTTCATATTTTGCAGGAGGAAGATACATATGAGGGGATTCCTAGTTTCTTCAGTCTACTCCATTGATTTGCCTTTTATGAAATGAAGGGTAAGGAAGAGGTGATAGTTTTGACTCCCATCCCAGGAGAAAGAAGAAAATATGGAGAAAGAGAGACTGAACTACAGGAGGCTGAAAATACTTGACTCCTCACTCGGAGGGTAAAAATAAAAACACGACCCAGCCATCTTCATATGTAATGAAAATCCAAACTATTGTTCGAAAGTTAAAGCTGAGACAAGTAAATAATAAAGACGTAGATTTACGAAAATCTGCATATGACACGTTCCCATTACAAAGGTACATCTACATAAATAATCCAAACCACGCAAATAGCCTGCCAACAAATATTTCCCATTAATATTGTACAATTCGACGCTAAAATTATTACAGCAGTGCAGATGTGATAATATGATAATGCTATACATTTGTAATACTACACCTGAAGGGGCTATTGGACTTAAATAAGACTGTCCAGGACAGTTCGATGTTAAGTCTTCCTTCAGTTACGGTTCTCTTTCTATGCCTACATCAACACCGAATATTCTTGGATACTCGTTGCACATGTCTTATTATCCCTTCACATCTGATAAGTCACAATACACTCCCGATCTCTGGTTCTCTCTATGTTTTCTTCGTACCCAGGCCTGATGAGGGTAAATTTTTTTTTTTTTTTTTTTGGCCCATCCTGGTGTCACAACATAAAAAAAAAAAAATAATAATAAAAAATAAAAAAACAAACACTACATACTACCTGATGTCCCAACTAACATATTTCAAATCATTGAAATAACCTGCCAAGAAATATTCCTCATTAATATAGTACAATTCGACTATAAAATTATTACAGATGTGCAGATGATATAATATGATAATTTTATTCATTTGTATACTGCAAACTACCTGATGCCCCAACTAACATATAAAAAATAAAAGAGCATTACTAAAGACAATAAAATATATGTCAGTAAAATATACAACTTCTGTTTAATATACATGATGACATAAAAAGTAATCACTTTACATACATAAGAGGTGTGATGCACATGCTTAAACCATATTTGCAACAAAGATTAGGAATAACAATCCATCACAACATTCATCCATTATACACCAAGTCTATCTTCACCTAATTACCTCAACAGACAAGTCAAACAGATTTACAAAAATAGCTTCAATCTAATATGAGAGTAAAAATAAGTATCAAAAAGAACACTGTAGAAACCGAAAATGATTCAGAAAACCTAAAGATACAAATAGTCAAAACAAAGTACTGTAAATGCATCAAGCTCTTAACAATTAAGTGCAATAATATAAAAAGATTGTGTAAAAATACTCACATTTTCAAACTGCTTATCAAGGAGCGATATTATCTTTAAGAACTCAGTAATGAAACCTATGACCAATGCCAAGATAAATCTCTTGGGCTCTAATGAATTGCACATCGAAATGTAACACTAAAGTACTGTATATTGGTATAACTACCTGGCAACCAAAATACAGACAATGTGGTTATTTCAACAGCCTTACACTACAGGATAATGTGTTCCAAATAATAACTATCTTTATATGACTACATATAAAAACAATCTAAAATATACGTAATTTCCACTGTCACAAAAGTTAATTTGGACTCTCATTCTAATTCATATTCTAAGATGTCCATATGAAATGAATATCTGAAGTCATAATCATGCTATATGTGCAAATGCAGATAAAAAGAATTGTCTAAAAAAAAAAAATCACTCCTACTTTTCACATAAGAGGAGTACGGAAGTTACTACCTATATTGAAATGAAACTTTAATTTATGCATATACTTTCTACATATATCAACGGGAAGATCTTATACCATAAATTAATGCTCAGTTTAATAGTTGCATTCGTTCTGTTTCACAATTCTATTCTATTAAGTTCATACTTACATCACCAACAGCCTGAGTAATTAAAAAGGCAAAGAGTATGAAAAGAAGCAACTCAAGGAGGAGATAAGAATAAAATGATAAGCCAGATAAAGTCTAAGTTCCATTTTGAAAGTAGGAAACCATGGAAAAATAACGTTTACGTTCCTATACGCAAGGGAAATGTATGTCTGCTATACATCCCAAATATGAAATAAAGACCAGTCATTCTGACAATAGAAAATCAATATCTTACCATATAGACGACAACGCCTGCATCCTATTGAAACAGGAAAGGTTCAAATAAGACAGAAATACGGCTTTATACCTCCTAAATTAAGGCTATTACCAAATAATCACAAATTCAGTGACAAATATCAGAAACCACAGTTAAGGTCTACTTAGGTGATAAATATAACAAATTAAAACTCCTGATACGGCAATATATAATTTTGACATCCAAGTCACTTGATAAACAGTCAACATTCTACTAAGCCACAATTAATTCATTGAAATCATAAGCCACTCGAAAAATATGTGATTACAATATACTAAATGACATCCATATTCAAATAAAAATACAAATATTACACATAGTGTCCATAAACTGTGTCTATTTATTCTAATGGTGCAGTGTGCAGTCAGACCAACGGTGCTAGTCTCTTTAGGCTTAAGTGTGAAAAGGTTGGAGAAATTTTAATTTAACAAGCATCACTTGGTATAGCTGGCAGAGATATTTCAACAATTTATGAGCAAAACTTGCACTGCCCCCCAAATAAACGCTCGTGTCCTGAACACGCACACACATGTACATCCGGCAGGACGAATACGTTCCCGCTCGCCCAGGCAACTGCGTGGTTGCTCTCAGTTCTGCATTGGTGCCAGCGCTGTGTAGTTCATTTGTGCTCTGTTCATAGTTCTTTCTTTGTACTTTTCCATTGTTTTGCCTTTATTTTAAGCTAGCCCTCATTATGTCTCCTAAGAAAGTGAAGTGAGTTAGTGATAGTGGTGTCAAACACCCTAGACGCATAACAGCGGAAACGAAGAAATAATATCTAAGCATGAAAATGGTGTTTGTGTTTCTAATCTCGCCAAACAGTACAGCATGGCGAAACTGACCATCTGTACTATTTTGAGAAATAAAGAGGTCTATAAGCAGCTGACTTGGCTAAGGGAGTGACTATATAGACGAAGAATAGGGCTCAGTTGATAGAAGAGGTAGAAAAATTGGTTTTGATAAATGAAAAACAGAAGTTGGAGATAGTGTTAGTGAGGCCATAATATGCGCTAAAGCTTTGCAAATACACCATGATTTAGTAGCATACACTCCAAGTTCTAGTGGCACTAAAATTGACGAATTTAAAGCCAGAAAAGGCTGGTTTGAAAAATTTTGTCAACGAACTGTGATTCATTGCGCTGTTAGGCATGGAGAGGCGGCTAGTTCCTACCAAAAGGCAGCAGATGAGTACGCGCAGGAATTTGCCATATTTATCGAGATTGAAGCTTACGTCCCGCAAAAAGTTTTTAACTGTGACGAAACAGGACTGTTTTGGAAGAAAAGGCCTAAAAGGACCTATATAACCCGAGAGGAGAAGTCACTGCCTAGCCACAAACCAATGAAAGACAGGCTTACACTTTTATTGTCGCTAATGCTAGTGAGGACTGTAAGATAAAGCCTCTTTTAGTATACCTCTCTGAAAATTTGCTGTTTTTGAGCGCAATAACGTGTTGAAGGCTAGCCTTCCAGTAATGTGAAGGTCAAATCCAAAGGCTTGGGTCACACAGACTTTATTCATAGAGTGGTTGATTGAAGTGTTTGTGCTCCCTGTGAAGAAATATCTTGAGGAAAAAGGTTTGCCCCTTATGTGTCTCCTCATAATGGATAATGCTCCTGCCCATCCTCCAAGTTTGGAAATAGACCTTGCCCTACAATACAACTTCATAAAATTCAAATTTCTGCCTCCCAACACCACTCCTCTCCTCCAGCCCATGGACCAGCAGGTAATTTCCAAATTCAAGAAGCTGGCTAGTACAGTGGTAACGCGCTGGCTTCGCATTCACGAGGTCGAAAGATCGGTCCCCGTCCAAGACCGAGAGTTTAAGCTGTTTACTGGCAGGAACTGCTGTGGTTGGACATCACAGTGGGGGGTTGGGGCTTGCCCTGGCTGACGAATACCCATTGTAATGAAATGGAAATAAAGTTTAAAAAAAGTATATAAAGGGTCTTTTTGCCAGGTGTTACCAGGTCACCAACGACACGGACTTGACCCTTCGTGAATTCTGGAAAGACCACTTCAATATCCTCCACTTCATTGGCCTCATTTACAAGGCATGGAAGGTCTCATATTGCACTTTAAACTCCGCCTGGAGGAAATTTTGGCCAGGTTGTGTGGCTGAAAGAGACTTTGAAGGTTTCAAGCAGGAGTTAGCTATTCAAATTGTGAATGAAATTGTGGCCACGGGCAAATGTTTGGGCTTGGAGGTCAATGAGGAGGATGTAGAGGAGCTGCTGGAGGACCACAAACAAGAACTCACCACAGATGCACTAATCAATTGTAACGTGAATAGGTGAAGACTCTCCTAGAGGAGCAGTCATCGTAGGAGGGCAATGAGAAGGTAAAGTGTCCGTTGAAAAAGTTAAATACATTTTTAGCAAATGGAATCAGGTGCAGGCTTTCATTGAGGATCATCACCCCGACAAAACTGGGCAAAAGAGTAGTAAACATGGTTAATGACATTGCGATGAGGCATTTTAGAAAAATTTGTGAGCAAAAATAATAAAGACAAATTTCTCTGGGTCATTTTCTTGTGCCACTAGTCAGAGAACCACCTTCTAAAAGAGAACTTAGAGAGAAAACACCAGAAATTCTGAAAAGTTTTCTCTGACGTTTTTATGGAAGGGGGCTCTCCTTCAAAATTGTAGTCCTCCTCCTCCTCCTTCACCACCATCCACGTGTGCCAGCAACATTCATCCACAAAGGTAAATACAGTACTGTACCATGTTTAATTTTAGTAGAGAAGAATTTCTTTCGATTATTAATGCAATTTTCCTTTTACAGGTGTAATACATGATGCTTTTAATTTTTATACTCATTAAAAATATTTTAAAATGTACAATTAAGGTGATGAGAAACAGATTAATTGAAATTACATGCATCTCAATGGGAAAAATGGTCTCATCCAACGAACAGGGTTTAGGAACGGATTAACTTCGTAAGGTTAGGTTCCTCTGTCATATATATATATATATATATATATATATATATATATATATATATATATATATATATATATATATATATATATATATATATATATATATATATATATATAGTGATCTCTCGCTCTATCGCGATTTACCTTTCGCGTATTCAGTGCATCGCGAATATTTTTGCCGAGCTTTTTTTTTTCTGGGTATATGCGAGAATCCACGATATGTGTATTATTAAAATTTTCAGTATTTTCATTTTTTATTGAAAAAAATTTCTTATCCATTATTTTATTGGTAAAAAAGAGTATTTCCCAGCCTAAGAATAATAAAACAGTAAAAAATAGTAAAAAACATAAATTTAAACATGTAACTCTGCACTATAGAAAATACAATACTGGTATCGGTGTTTCAGAAAACACAAAGGATCGCACCTACGTGAGATAGCACATATTAAAATTTCCAGTATTTTCATTATTTTATTGATAAAAAAAATATATATTTCCTAGCCTATGAATAATAAAATAGTAAAGAAAAGTACAAAACATAAATTTAAACATGTAACGGACAGTATTGCACCATGTAAAATACGATACCGGTATCGGCGTTTCGGAGAACGAAAAGGGTCGCACCTACGTGAAATAGTACATATTAAAATTTCCAGTAGTTTCATTACTTTATTGATAAAAAAAAATATTTCCTAGCCTAAGAATAATAAAACAGTAAAAAACAAATTTTAACATGTAACTCACAGTATTGCACCATGTAAAATACTGTACGAAAGCGTATTGGCGTCTTGGAAAACGCAAAGGGTCGCACCTACGTGAGATAGTACATGGGATGTTATTGGCTGATGGGTGGGAGACGACGAATCACAGAATTGTTTTTCTGTATGTTCTGTATGGGGTCTGATTGGCTTTTTGATTGAAGCTTCATTCTCCCAGCATCTTCCATTGTCTCGCCTCACATGTTCAGTTTACTCACATGTGCGCCGTTCGCGTTGTGCTTTTTAATACGCTGTGCTTGTGATTTTGTGAAACTTTTGTTTTTCAACCTCTGCAATGCCTCCCAAGCGTCCTTCATCTTCTAAGGCTTCTGGTAGTCAGCCTAAGCGGCAAAGGAAGATATTGACCATAACAGAAAAGGTAAAACTGTTAGATATGCTGAAGGAAGGGAGAAGGTTCGTGGATGTCGGCCGCCATTTCGGCATCAACAAATCTACTGTTCGATACATCAAAAAGGACGAGGCAAATATAAGGAAAACAGCGACTATTACTTTTAGTAAAACTGCGAAGAGGGTCGTAACACCTCGCAATAAGATAATAGTGCGGATGGAAACTGCTTTGGCCCTGTGGATTGCTGATTTCAAGAAGAACATCAGCTTAGACACCATTATCATACAAACAAAGGCGAAGAAGCTGTACGAGACATTCGCTGCAAACGAACCCGACGACGACAGTGGCAACCGTGAGGAGGAGGAGAAAGAAGAATATATCGACGACCCACAACCAGGGCCCTCCAGCGATTCTCCACCGAGGAAATTATCATTTGTTGCAAGCAAGGGATGGTTTGCCATATTTCAAAAATACTATAGCCTAAAGAGCATTTCAGTGCATGGCGAAGCTGGCTCTGCAGATACAGCTGCAGCTGAAGAATATGTAAAGAACTAATTCAAGAAAATAATTGCTGAAGGCAAATATGCTCCTGAGCAAGTATTTAACATGGATGAGACTGGGTTGTTTTGGAAGAGAATGCCGTCTCGCACTTTCTCTTCAAGGAAGCTAAACCCCGGGATTTAAAGCGCACAAAGACAGCGTTACCCTCGTCATGTGCGGGAATGCTGCAGGCTTCATGTTAAAGCCCAGGCTTTTTTCAAGTCTAAGAATCCTAGGGTTTTAAAGAACAAAAACAAGAATCTGCTGCCAGCGTATTGGATGCATAACCCTAAGGCCTGGATCACGAAAAGCCTCACATCGGACTGATTTCGCCAATGCTTTATCCCTCAGGTAAAAGTTTATCTTGCGGAGAAGGGCCTTGAATTTAAAGTCTTCTTTTGATAGATAATGCTGGTGGCCACGTAACTGATCTCCAATTTGACGGTGTTCAAGTAGAATTCCTGCCACCGAATACGACATCACTGATTCAGCCAATGGATCAAGGCGTTATTCGTGCGTTCAAGGCCCTCTACACACAAAATGCCCTGGCGATCCTGGTTGACTCTATGGATGCGGACAGAGAATTCGCACTGAAAACGTACTGACGTAACTACACGATTGCTACATGCCTTCAAAATATTCAGAATGCAATCAAAGAGATGAAGCCGGCCACAATCTATGCCAGCTGGAAGAAAGTGTGGCCGGAAGTCATCTCCGACTACAAGGGATTCGCTCCTGACGAAGTCCATAACTCGGCAGTTGCGAAAGCTATGAAGTTGGCTGCATTTCTAAGAGGAGAAGGCTTTGAAGATATGACTCATGAAGACTTGAATGAACTGATCGACTGCAACTCGCAGCCTTTGACTGATGAAGACTTGGAGGAAATGACAAAATCAGCGAACGATGAAGAGGAAGAACAACAACCAGAGGAATCGCATGAAGAAATCAAAGAACCTGGCCTTACACTCAAATGTCTGGCAGCCATGTATGAACATGTGAAAGCAGTCCAACAACTCTCGCAAGAACATGATGATAATATGGTTCGTTTGGTGACCTTCTGCAATCTTCTTAACGATGCTATGACTCCTTACAGGACCACCTTCCAACAAAAGAAGAAACAGCGACAGCAACTTCCCAATACCATGTTCTTCTCTCGCAAAAAGCAGCCGTAAAGCTGCCATCGGCTGCGGAATAATTTCCTCTGGAGTCTATACACGTCATCATAACCTCATTCACGGTAAGTTTACCTATCACGTTCATATAAATTTACACTTGCAAGATGTTATTTATAAAGTAAAGGGTGGTTTTTTAATAGTGCAGGGAGGGTTTATACAGTAAAGGTAAAAATAAATGTAAAATATCTATGTATATGAGTATGGCACGTCATCATCACCTCATTCAAGGTAGATTTACCTATCACTTTCCTATAAATTTACGCTTGCACGCTGTTATTAATAAAGTAAAGGGTGGTTTTTTAACAGTGCAGGGAGGGTTTATACAGTAAAGGTAAAAATAAATGTAAAATACCTATGCATATATTGTAATCCTACTTCGCGGATTTTCACCTATCGTGGCCAGTCCCGGAACCAAACCCCCGATAAATGAGGGATCACTGTATATATATATATATATATATATATATATATATATATATATATATATATATATATATATATATATATATATATATATATATATATATATATATATATATATATATATATTAGTCATCCAGATGCAAACTGACTACAGTAGTAAAGGTAAGCAATAGTGCATAGTGTACTTTAGCTAGTTTTATGTATTAGATTAAGAACTTAGGTTATTTTTCTATGTTATAGAGTACTGTATATAGTTTTAGCACTGGTGGGACCTGGGTTCGATACTAGGTGTGTTCTGATTTACATCAAAATCCGGTTTAAGTCAGCTGTCAGGAATGGAACCCTGATGTGGAGCGGGGACCCCATCAGGGGGTCCCCGCATAAAGTCATTTGTATAAAGTAATTCCGCCGATACGTCGGAGGCCAATAAATCATTTATAATTTATTAATAAATTAAGCTTTTGACCAACCTCGCTGGTGTGGTAAATTCAAACATCGCGGGCTGAACAGTTCGTGAGCCTGGCAGAGATAATAGCACACAGCACTGTTATATACGTATACAGTAATCTCTCCTTTATCGTGGGTATTACGTTCCGGGACCAACCGCGATAGGTGAAAATCCGCGAAGTTGCAGCACCATAATTTACATTTATTTTTACCTGCATAAAACCTCCCTGCACTGTTAACAACTCACTCTTTACTTTATTAATAACAGCGAGCAAGCGTAAGTTATGTGAGTGTGACAGGTAAGTTTACCATAAATAACAGCAAGCAAGCGTAAAGCTATATGAGCATGATAAGTAACCTATAGGTACTGTACAAAAATAATACCTATAATAATAACACATTATATTTATAATAACAATAATGATAATACAGTAACTTTACGAGACTAAGATGTGAGAGCAGAGAGGGGTACAGTAATGATGACGATGAGGGTGATGATGACGCTTACATACTGCACAGCCGATGACAGCACGAAAGGCGCACACGTAATAACTGAATGGGTGAGGCGAGACAAGAGAAGATGCTGGAAGAATCATGCTTCAATCAAAAAGCCAATCAGACCCCAGGATAAAGAAAACAATTCTGTGATTAGTCGTCTCCCACCAATCAGCCAATACCATCCTGTGTACTATCTCATGTAGGTGCGACCCTTTGTGTTTTCCAAGACGCATATATCTACACAGCACATACCGCACCGGTATCGTATTTTATATGGTGCAATACTGTGAGTTACATGTTTAAATTTATGTTTTGTACTGTTTTATTATTCTTAGGCTAGGAAATACTTTTTTTTATCGATAAAATAATGAAAATACTGGAAATTTTAATATCTCCACATAGTGTGGATTCCCATGATATACCCAGAAAATCTGCGATATAAAATACATATGCTCACCATAAAAACCAGTGATGCACTGAATCCGCAGAAGGTGAACTGCGATATAGCGAGGGATTACTGTATATGGTACAGCATCAAGTTAATCTTTTTATTTATTTATTTATTCATGTATTTGGTTATTTGAATGAATTAGACAAAATCTATTTACAAAATTACCAAATACATAGCTGTAAATACGATCTTTTTTCGAAAAAGTTTGCTGAGGTTGGCAAAAGAATAGTCACAAGGCATTGTTGTACTGCATACGTATATACTGTATCAAGTTTATGGTTTTATTTATTTATTTGTTTATGTACTTATCTGAAGGAATTAGACTTAATTTATTTACAAAATTACCAAATACATATCCGTAAATACAATCTTTCTAATAAGGAAAATTGCATTGAGGTTGGCAGAAGAATAGTCACAGGACATTTTTGTATACTTTTATATTGTATCAAGTTGATAGTTTTATCTATTTATTTGTTTATGTATTTGCTTATTTGAAGGATTTAGACTTAATTTTGTAACAAAATTACCAAATACACAGCAGTAAATACAATCTTTAAGCGAAAAATTTCTTGTGGTTGGCAGAAGAAAAGTCACAAGACATTGTTGTTTGCATATACTGTATATCAAGTTAATAGTTTTAGTAATTGATTATCTAAGTATTTGGTTATTTAAAGGAATTAGATTTAATTTACTTATAAAATTACCAAATATAAATTTTGGAGAAAGAGAGAAACCAAAAGGATAGCATTATAGAACAAAAAGAACGCATTTTTAAGAACAGTGCCGTGCCGTTGTAAAGGCTGTGCTTCTCACACTTTCGTCCGCTATATTGTTTATCGCAATCATTCACTGTGGATGCAAATTTTCAACATCATGATGTTGTAAGTGCTTTAGCTGGATGAGCAGCTTCGACAGCACATCCTAGTGAGACTCCTGTTGATTCAGGACAGAGCAAATAGATTGTTTAATGCCACTTGTTCTTGTGCTCATTCACTGATGTTAAGCAGTTCAACCCTAAGTTGGACATGGGGCCTGAAGTTATCCATATGCAAGCCAACTACAGTGGTAAAGGTAAGCAATACTGCATAGTGTAGTTTTACTACTGCTGTCTTAGGTTAAGAACTGATATTATTTTTATATGTTTTAGACTATATATTTTTAGCATTAGCGAGGGACTTAGTTCGAATTATAGGTGTGTTCCGATTTCAGTCAATATTCGTGTTAAGCCAGCTGTCAGGAATGGAACCCTGACATTAAATGGGCACCCCCTGTATATAAAGAATCTTGCTACTTTTCCTAAAAATAGTCTGCGGCTTTGCAGAAGCTACAAGTCTCTTGGTCTATCATTCCCCTCCCTAAAAACTAGCGGACTTTACAATTTTTTTTCTGGTACATAATTTTCAGAAATTCAGTTTTCATTTCATCAACTAAATTCTGAGCCCAAGACAAAATATCATGTAATTCTGTAAAATTATTCTATTATAAATTCCATACTTAGTCTCCCTTGACATAAAGCTCTCATTCTTAAACCTTTAATCTGACTCAAGAGGCTTTGCTTTTTCAGTTCTATTGTTCCTTACACATACTCACTAAAACTCCTCCAACAACCTTGAAATCTGATTATTTATCTAGTCTTACTCTCCTCCCGATCATTCTAGCCTGCATACAGTAATCTTCCCTATGCTTCTCTCATTATTCCATGCATAGAGAAATTATATTGCCGAGTTGACATAACATTCTTGACTTAATCCAATATTTACTTTATGTCACACACTCTCTACTCACTTTATCTTACATATGTTTTACTATTCTTAAAACAGATTTAGGTTCTCTTCAGCAAATTTCCTCTCATCCCAAACATCTGCATCCCTTACCACCGTACAGCCCCCTTAGCTAGCACGTCATATACAGTATAACTAAGACCAATGTGGATAAGACTGTTGCCCTTTTTGCAAGCAATTCCAAAGGTATAACATGAAAGGTTTAAATTAGCTATACTTATCTGAAATTCATATCACAAGATCTATATATCTACATATAAAAGCCACAATTCCACTTATAAGAGGGGATGACTGAGTCAAAGCAAATCTTGACTCTTTATAAGAAGAACATACAAAGGAGGGGATTCCTAGTCCCCTAGCTTTGACTCATTAAGCTGACTTTTATGACACGCGGAGGAAGACAGAGGAGGTATATTTGGCTCCCACTAAAGGTTCATTGTTAGAGTACAAAACAATCATTAAGACGTTTATCAAATATTGTTGCTTTTTAATATTCCAAACTACCACATGGAAATACCTGTATATCAATTCCATACTATACTGTTATGACTATAACAACAGTAATAAAAATTTGCATTCGAACATCAATTTGTCTACGTATACCAAGTAGTGCTTTCCACATTAGGAATTACATCACAAACCCAACATCAAGTTTGGAACTAAACAAAAAAGGAAATTTGCCACCGATGGAATTTAGGAGACGTTAAGTGACAACAATGAGTGTGTAAACATTAATCATGCAATATTAACAATTGTGTTTAGGACTTTACTACGACTGTTAAGGAAGATCTTACCAAATCCTCAGCCCCCGTCTGTAAATATGCAAGTAAATATTTTATAGTTTTCAATTGATACAAGGAATCTTAAAAGCTACAAACCACACCTATATTGTAAGTCTTTTAGTGAGCATATTATATATCAAATAAACAAATATACTTAATCATTCAAGACACTTTTCCCAATTATCATGATAACCCATAAAGAGAACAGTCGTGTTAATACAAGTAAATATCATAACAATTCTAAGTATAAATATCAGTAAATGTAGTTTTTGTAAAGAAGACCCCTAATATGTGAAGCTACAGGCAGGCATTGAGTGAAGACTTGCTATGCAAGATTCTAATAACTTATAACAACTACTATTACTCCACACTACTGATATAAAAGGCCTAAAAACTGCATATGTCAGTACAACATTTGCATAATGATGGCAGATTGCTTAAAGTTACTATACAAGCAAAAATGGCACACTAGTACGAAAAATAGCTACCGGAGTAGTTAAATAGGTTTCAAACATAACTGAGTACAATTTTTTATTCATTAGTTTACAACTTTTTCTATTAGCACTCATTCATTAGCTCTACCTAACGTATATTTTTAGGTTAGGCTAAGGTAAGTTATACTAGCTATGTTAATGCCTAACATAACCTAACCTAAAAATTGACGTAGCTATTTTATGTACTGGGAGTTATCTTTACTTAATCACAGAAATGAAACGTAAACACTGGCAAATTAAGTTACAACCTAGTGAATGCATGAATAGTTATGGAATTATACAATGTTCGGACAAGTAACAACTGTACCTCCAGAGCTCCTGTATCATTACATCAACAATGGTCGTGGTAAAATGAACCCAATATGCCACATGAATACAATGATATTAATGAAGAACAGAAATACTTTGGAACATACTGTGGAGTCCATTAATTACTCCTACTGAAGAATGAAATTACCTTTGCACAAACCAAGGAGTATATTAACTATTCCCTATCATTAACGAGATGATTAGAAGAAAACATTTGGTATTTAAATAGAATTGTTTACATATACAAGCAAACAAAAAATCTCGTGTCTTTTTCATTACTACAGTAACTCCAAGCACTGACAAAAACTTAACAATAACAACTGTTGAATCTGAGCCCAAATCAGAGACAAAGGCTTAAAAATCAATATTATCCTAAATATGCGGCTTCATAATGAGAGAGCTGTCAACATGCAAATATCTTCAAATAAACTATATAATTAAACTGAGACGAAAATAACTGACAAGCAAACTTTACTTACATTTAGATTATGATAATCGCCTGTTTCATCGGGTGGCCTGGGCTTGCATTTGCCACAACAGAAGTTACAACAGCAACAGAAGCAGCAGCAGAGGTAACAACCAGTGATTATGCCGCAGAAGAGGAAGATCGCCTGTTAAATACACAAGATGCTTAAAATTAGTTTCACAGCAGTGGTACGTCCCTCGTTGACCCCTTAGGTAAGCATTCTCTTGCAGCAATGCCACCCACTTCAGAAAAAAAAAAAAAAAAAGGGAATATTTTGGTATTTATATTTCTAAAAATGAATGGCTGACTTCAAATACATTCTTCAAAATTGGCTATAATGTACCACAGTAAAATTAGGACCAACGAAGTTAATATATAATATCAAAATAATTAATCAGTAAATAAATTAAAAAATATACAAATGTGACAGCTGGTTACAGAAATCTACAAAAAGGTAGAAAATATCACATTGATACATTGATATAGAGTATGTATACAGATATAACAAGGTGGGTGAATGCATGAACAAAAAACTTGGAGTTGACTCGTCAGTATTCTCATGACCACTGACGACATGAGAGCTACAAAGGATAGCAGTCCAGGACCCCTTCCCTAGTGATTAAAAGGGGGATGTACGGCATTATGACCTGGAAGACGTGAAGCCCTGTGTACTTAGATCACGAAGCTGGATTTCTTCCAGCAGATATCCTCTTTGTCCTTTTCATTTGTTCTAAGGTAAGAATTTTGGAGTTTTACAAAATTTCCTAATATAAGAAAACATACATTGAATAAACTGAAATGTTGTTGATATTGACGTTGAGTTAAACAAGTTTCATGGCTGTTCATTTAAAAAGCAATTGTTAGCTTAAATTTAAAATGATGCCATATCCTGCTGAACTCAGTAAGGTTGCAACAACTGAAATAAAATGAGAAATAACAGGGCTTCATCTCACCTGGCCTATCTTCTAATCTTGTATCTGTTTTATTAAAAGAAAAAAAAATCAAGAAAAATACGATTTCCAATCATTCACCCCATATTCCTTACAGAAATTTCTAACAAGCTAAAGGGTATACAAGAGAATATCTCTATCCCCTACCATTAAGGATAAAAATTGAAGGGATAGAAATTTCTACTATGAATTCAGTTCTTTATCAATATTTACCCATCATATGCACTGTGCAACCTACGTAAGAGTTTGTGAATTTCCACACAATACTAAAGAATCTCTAGTCATAAGATTGAATATACAGTACATTTATATACTGAGTTAATTCTGTATTTTACATGCAGATATTGTTTTCCAACGGTGTTCAAGCCATATTCCTTATTACCTCTAAATTATCACCTAAAGCTTCTGCAATTATATGATATCACATTCTACAGAGTATTTAAATCATGTAACCCAAAGTTGCAATGTTGCTAAAAACAACACGGTGTCTTGACCAGATATGTAACTGATTGGCATTACCTACAATTATGAGCTTTAACAGAGTACAAATGCCATAATTTCACTAAGCATCCAAGCTAAACATTTCTTAAATATGCTTTAGGGATATTACAAGGCTTGTATTATGTAGATAAGTTTCTAAGTTTTTGTTCAGCCTCAATCACATGAATTATTGATGCAAACAATTTAGGGAAAACATATGCCTGATCAAAAGAAACCCCCAAAGTTGACACTATACATCAATTTCATTAAAATAAGGGTACTTATAAAGCTAATTCCATTAAAATTAATCTGCTGATATAATTTTATGAAATATATGAAATCTATTCTGATTTTATACCTTCCTTCCTACAAAACTGGTGATAGAAGAGGATGAGAATGCCCAGGGCATAATGAAGCCGTTCTACCTCTTTATTGCTCAGTTGTAGCCAATTTCTGGCTTTAGAGGCATGTAGCATTAAATTTGAAAAATAAAACAGCTCAGCTAAAGTTAGTTGTTGTCCTTATTCCCTAAGCTGCCTGGCCAAACAGCCCCGAGTCCCAAAGGCAGGCCATTGCCGATTCCAGCCTTTCCCACAGAGCTCTCAGGGAGTATATGTTGCGCTTTTGGTGCATGTGGTTGTAAGAAGTGCTATAGTTCACAAAGTGTTTGATTATATGTGGCAATGAGTTACATCCAGGACAAGCATTACTGGCAGAGTCATCCAGCTTCTTCTGATAGCTTACAAGGGTAGGGTGGTGCCCACATGGCAGCCTGGACAGGGGGACTCTTGTTTTTAAGGGGAAGGGAGAGCTATGCATAACAAATTTAGTTACTGATGTAGGTTACAAATAAAAGAAAGAAAAGTTACTAAGTTACATACTTTGCACCATCCCGAATTAACAAAGAAGTATGTGTTGACATTTTCTTCGCCAAACTGTTCTGCTATGTAGAGACCCAGAGAGCCATAATTGTCATATATATTTCTCTTCGTTGCATCACCCAGAATGCCATGAGCATAATTGATTTCCTTAAACTGAAAGAGAGAAAGAAAGAAATAATTTTCATATATACAATGAGGCTGCTGTAACTATATAAATAAGTATCATACAAGAAGGACCTAATCCAATATGACATAAAATGTCAACAATGATGTTTACTATAAAAAATGAACCAAAGTTACCTTCAAATGTGAAAAAAAATCGTACTGAAAAGATTAATTCGCACTTTCGATCAACACAAGATGCTTTCAATATATCCCTTACATGAGATGATAGCCTCAAAAGCATCATTTACATATAACTCTGTTGCTGACGCATTACTGAGAAAGATTCGTAAAGAATACAATTCATTAAATACTATGTTGTAAGGCATGCTCATTCCAAATGGTAATTCACTACAGCAGTGGATGGTCTATTCAGGACAGGTGACACTGCTTATAACTGTTCAGCTATGCATAAAGCTTAAATACAAAGATAGTACCTATTACTGGGATCCACCTGTGGTAATTTTTCTAAACTATTGCTTATGTGTATGGAAACCAGTAACAAAAACTGACCTTTTCAGCAGCCTCAGGGTTATTAGGATTTTTATCCGGATGATATTTGAGAGCTAATTTTCGGTATGTCTTTTTAATTTCTTCAGTGGTGGAGTCCTTCTTCAGTCCTAAAGTCTCGTAAAGAGAGTCCCCTGTCGTCCTGAAATAAGTATGATATAGTCGTTATATTTAAAAGATAAACAGACAACCAATTCACTCTCTCCAAATATGTAAAACCTAGGAGAATATTATTATTGAATCTAAACAAATACCAGCTATATGAAAATCCATGGTGAACTTATGACAACAGTAGGGTATGCTGCTTTTTTTCAGAAGTTGGTAGTATTAGGAACTTTCTCAATGATCTGTAAAGGCATACAACAAGGTTATGAAAGGAAAACTCCAATTCTAGTATCGAAACTGAATTTCTGAACCTGCATGCTGTGCAAAGTTAGGGAGTAAAAGGTAGGCGACTGGTAGCATGTTTTTCAGATAGACACTGACTGACACAAAAGTTATAAAGTGTATGCTTTAACTAAGGATGTAGACAACCTAATAGGTCAGTTACTTTTTGGAAAAGACAAAATAAGAAATACATAGGAAATTTTATATAAATTTTGGAGAAAGAGAGAATCCAAAAGGACAGCACAATAAGAATGCATTTTTAAGAGAAGTGTAAAGGCATTGCTTCTCAACCTGAACCTCTCATCCGCCATATTGTTTATCGTGCTCATTCGCTGTGATTACATACTATCAACATGATTGAAATGATGTTATTAGTGTTTTGGCTGCATGACCAGCATCGACGAGGCATCCCAGTGAGCATCCTGTCGATTCAGGTGAAAAAAAAAATTTAACCGCAAAAATGTGAAAAGGGGGGGGAAGAAGAAGTGTCGCCCGCTTCCAGCTCATATTCCATATTACTGTTCCTGCGCTCATTCGCTGGTTTTAAGCCATTTGACCCTAAGTTGGATATGGGGGCTGAAGTTATTCAGTTATCTAGATGCAAGCCAACCACAGTAGTAAAGGTAAGCAATATTGTAAAGTGTACTTTTACTATTTTTATGTCTTAGATTAAGAAATTTGATTATTTTTCTATGTTTTAGAGTACTTATTTTTAGCAATGGTGAGGGACCGAGGTTTGAATATAGGCGTTTTCTGACTAACAATGAAATCCGGATTACGACATCCGTCAGGAACGGAACACTATCATAAATTGGGGACCCCTTGCATAGGAAAAATTTAAAAATAATAAAATCAACCTCTTTTTAATAGCAACTAAATGATGCTTTTTAACCTTGATGCAAAATGAACTGATATCATCTTACCCAAAATGTTCCCCAGTTCCAACCTGTCTGTGCCCACCCCATTTGAATGAGGAGTAATAGTGACACAAAAAATGCAAACTTTGGGAGATTTGCATGAATATTCACATGTCAGTGAAAGTAATACAGTATACTGCACATGTATTCCAAAAGCTAAATTTTTTTTCCAAGTTGTGACATATAATAACATATAATCTCTTAGGCATATCAATTTCTCGTTACAGTATTTTTGTTTCCAAAATTCTGTTTTTAAGGGTAGGTTTCAAAGAGCTTTATGAAGCAGATATGCTGGGTAGGTATGTATCCAAGATTGGTATGCTGGATAAAATGAGAGAATAAAATGCATTTTAGCTATGTTGGAAAAAAAAAATATGATCTCAAAAGTATGAAGAAAAAACATGTGATGCATTCAACTGGAGACAACATTAGTAAACCGAATATGCATTTGTTACCATTGCCAAAAGCTAAGCAAAAAAAAAAAAAAAAAAAAAAAACTATGAACCATAAATAGCAGTAGTAACACAATAAGTAACATAAAAAAAATTAATAAAAAAAAAATTGACATCTCATAAAATGTTTGTACGGCACACAGATACTTTGCATATCCCACTCTTTAGAAGAAGTGAAAAAAAATACACATAACTCTGATGTCTATAAGTATTCAAAGTGAAAGAGATGCTAAACATAATCTTGAATAAAGCTCCTCAACCGAACATTGTACTCAAGTAAAGACTTAATATATACAATCTTTTTAAAAGAATCACATGACCGTGTAAGCCATGTCCTCCGCTTTTCCATACTAAATCATTCGGAACAATATCCATCATTAATATATACAATGACAGCAATCCCACCCTGTAAGGATGGTGGCCGAGTCAAAGCATACACAATATGATACCAATAATTGCAACAGCTTAGACACTCAATAATTACTTTGCTTTTCCTAATAAAGGATCACCTTCCATATTTTTTAAAGTTTATCACTATGACTGCATGACAGGGAAGCAATGAAAGATTATATCTCTTAATGAATCAATATTGTTTATCTCCTTCAACACTTAATACAGTAATACAGTCTTCCGTATCTAACACCTGATCTCGGATTTCCTGGGCACAAGCTGTTTTCTCTTCCTTCTCAACCACTATTCTTTTCCACCCCTCACGACATAATGTTATGTACACCACATGAAGAGAATTCTGGTCCTGGAAATATTTTCTCTTCAGCTTTCCATTAAGCACTTCTGTATTTATAGTTCACAATACAACCATGAAATTTTTAATGTTCTTGTCTGTAAGCCGTCTCTTCTGTCTGTGTGTATGTTTCAAAGCACCAACACCTCCACCCTTTCTCAATCCCTCTCTTGCACCCTTCAGAGTGTGAGGTGAGGACATGCTCACATGGGAAGCATAGTATGATGACTCATACTCACAAGATCCACAACAATAGGAGTAGAGTGAACTGACGGCTTTTTATTATGCAAATACTGTTGGATTTTCATATTATTCGTGTCAGATAAATATATTTATATAATTCTATTTTTCATATAATTTCATAAGCAAATATGGTCAGCATTTCAAAATGTCAACAATAATATCATTTAAATAAATAGTACTTCATTGATTAATTAAAATGTAGCAACTGCAAAGTTCACACTGATATGATTAATACTACAGCTGATATCGCTAAGGTCTCATTAGGGTAATATATAAGGTATAATTTTTTACAAAGGGGAGGGGGGTAAGAATACTTCTTCCGTGTTCCCCTGAATGTCGTAAAAGTCGACTAAATGGGGCGGAGCAAGGGGACTCGAAACCCCTCCTATGTATTTACTTCCCATAAAAAGTCAAAGTATGGTCTTTGACTCAGCCACCCCTCTTATAAGGGGGAACATGGCTTTGGTGTATGGATGGATATCTGATAGTAACTATATACAATTCTACCTACATATAAAAGCCATAATCTCCCTTCTAATGAGGTTGGTTGAGCAAAGCAAAGAAGCTTGACTCTTTGTTGAAGTAAAATACAAAGGAAGGGATACCCAGTCCCCTCGCTCTGGCCCCAATTATTCGACTTTTGTATCACTGAGAGGAACACAGAGGAGATACTCTTGCCCCCCAAATCTAAATTTACACAGATGGTGAATTTCACACTTAAAAATAATGGTATTATTGAGATTATAAGCTGTAAGTTAAAACTGTGGAAACCCCTGAAAATTGTATTCAAGATCAAAAAATGAAATTTTGGTAAAAAATCCAGTCAGATTATGATATAAAAAATATTCGTTAACAGAGTGCAATACTCTATAACAGTGAGTCTTAACCAGGCGTGCTCGCACCCCATGGGGGTGCGAGACCGGTTCCTAAGGGGTGCGAGGATGCCTATGAATAATTAAAGCAAAATATATTCTTATATACTCGTTATATTTTACCTGAAAAAAAAAAAATTTTTTTTGCTTCAGCAGTGTTCTGAGATAGAGATAAACCTAAAGTTCTAAGCCAAATTTCCTAATAAAGTGGCAAAGTTGCAACAGACTCGAGTACAGGGTACACGTATGTGATTTGGATGGACGAGGAAGGGACACGTATAGGACACGTAGGTCACACAGAGAGAAGGAGGTTATAATCACGTTTCAGACCACACCACCCACCCACACCATTAACACACAGTCTTCTGCTTGAGTGAGTTATGGTTTCCCTGTTATAATAACTTTTTCTTATTTATACATATACAGTAGGGTGGAAGATTGGTTGTGTATTATTTCTGATTTTGCTTTCTTCACATATATTTAAATGGGCGATGGGCTGTTTATGTAATATAGATCATTACTGTAGCGGTGTAGACATTACAATACTTACATAGAATGTGTTGTGATGGCTACAAATGTACAGATTAAAACCACATATTTCAGTTTTTCCATCACATATTTTGCTGACAATTCATAAAAACAAGAAAACACCTCTTCATGTATTATATATATGTGTATGTGTATATGTATATATGTATGTATGTAAGCTATATGAATGAAGATTAAATAAAAATAAAACATGGTTTTGTTATTAATACACATCATATCAACTTTGTAATTTTAGCATTTTTTTGCATTTCAGCAGTCGGGGGGGGGGTGCGAGAACTGACTGCTGATTTGAAAGGGGTGCATATACTGAAAAAGGTTAAGAACCACTGCTCTATAACAAGGGTGCACAACCGGCGGCCCTCGAATTTATCATAGAAAACGCCAAATATTACTCTACAGTAAAAGAAAATAAGAAATATATATATATATATATATATATATATATATATATATATATATATATATATATATATATATATATATATATATATATATATATATATACTGTATATATATATATATATATATATATATATATATATATATATATATATATATATATATATATACTGTATTTACGTATCTGTGTGCATATCTAGTGGCCCTTGATTAGATATATGTTTGATGATGTGGCCCGAGTAGCCTAAAAAGTTGTGCACCCCTGCTCTATAACGATTAAGTGAGCACAGAAATTATAAAGTATCAACACCTTGACAAAATTTCACAGCATGGAGTTGTATTTTTTTTTTTACAGGATAAGCATATACACAGTAGAGCAGCAGAGGTAAACAAGCTGAGGCTGTCAGGCCACAAAGCATATAATCTTCACCCACTTAAACTGTGGGTAACCCTAGCTGGGTAATAGGGGGGAATTGTGGTAGTCCTTTCTCTCCAATGAGCTCGGAGGAGTGACTGAGGTATATCAACTTCTGGTGAATGTAGGTTCTTTGACTCAGCCACCCCCCCTACAAAGGGGTTGTGGTCTTTATACATATAAGTCCATGTAGCATATACTGTACATGCCATTCTCCTCTATCAACAGCTAATTCATTCATTGGCGAGCAATTTCTAAGATGTGCACATTTTGCTGCTGAGGGGGCAGAGGCTAAATGATGGCATACTCCAGTATTGTCTTTTATGCATCCTGGACATAACTAATTGTACAAAAATACATATTCAATGGCTGCAATTTATTTTGAAAGGGGGTGGCCGAGTCCAGGGACATACATTCCCCAGAAGCTAATATATCTCAACCACTCCTCCTAGCTCCTCAACGATATAAGGCTGCCATAATTTCCCCCCACCCTGCTTCAGTCAGCAATGGGATAACAGCTACCTAAATATCGATAGATTTACTCACAGGTCATATGGCACACACATCTCTCTTAAATCCACAAAGCCGTATCAAGTGTGAAATAAGAAACGGCATCCCTCTCGAGTGTAACACTTATGAAGCTTCCTGGTTTCGGAATGAATGAACTGGGGAGGGGGCAAGAATACCTCCTTCAAGTTCACTTGTGTTTCTTCTTTTTTTCATTGAATGTGACACCGGGGCAAGCAAATGAAATTGCCCTCATCAAGCTCGGCATCAAGAAAACATGAGATGAAGAAAAAGTACCAGTTTAAAGACATGGCAGAAATAGAAGAATGATAAACAATAGGGAAAGGATTGGTTGAAAGAATGGTAAATCTAATGAAAACCTAGAATCGCAAAAGGATTAGGCCCTGAAATGACGATAGACCAGCTTTTTGAAGGAAGAAAGGTTATAGGAGTTAATGAAGACAGAATGAGGAAGAGAGCTCCAGAGTCTGGAGGTGGAGGGAAAGAAACAGACTAAATGGAAAAGAAGTCGACTAAATGGGGCAGAGCAAGAGGACAAGGAATCTCTTCCTTAGCATTTTCCTCCTACAGAGTCAAGGTTCCTGCTTTGACACAGCCACCCCCTTAACAAAGGGGATGATGGCTTCTGTATACTGATAGACTGGGATGAAAAGGAAGGATAGAGAGATAGGAAAATCATAAATACAGTATATGAATTGAATTTAAATGCTATACTATATATCTGTCAATTTCCTTTACAAATAAATAATGCTGCATACATTGTATATAATATATACTGTATTAAAAATATTGTAAGACTATAATGAATCAAGAGAGAAGAGAAATAAACAAAAAGTAAATGAAAAAGAGAAAAATTACAATAATATATATACAGTATTGAGGAAAGAAATACGTATTTTATGAATCTCTATGCAGCCCATCAAGAAATATTTTCTCAGGAGGGGTAACCAATCCAGAATTGAGTAGCTCTAAAAATTGAGACAGAACTCACAGATATAGCAACATGCTTAAGTTGGTGGTGGTTTTGTCCCTAGCTCATTAGAATGCCAAAATTATACAATGTCCCTTACATCACTGTTACCAAGTCAGCTAACAACATTCTATCTAAGGTGGGTTTTAAAGTAATCAATAGTGGCGAATCAGAAAAAAATATGCTTTTCCTTCCTAAAAGACTATTTTTTTATATTTTTTTATGACTGACACCAGGATGGACCAAAAATCTAGTAAAATAAAACTGCCCTCATCGAGCCTGAGCACAAAGAAAACATAAAGTAATGAGAAACAGAGATGGAGAGTGTAGTGAATGTCAGATGTGAAGGGATGATAAGAGACGTGTAACAAATATCCAAGAATATTCGGTGTTGATGTAGGCATAGAAAACAAATCATAACTGAAAGAAGACTTAACATCAAACTGTCCTGGATAGTCCTATTCAAGTCCAAATGACCTTCAGCTCTAGTATCGCATACACTATCATGAGTATTAGACACACAGAGCATCATTTTGGCTGCTGTCTTTTCTGCAGCAGTAGTAGTGGCATCCTTGGTGAACTCTGCAATGAGATTCTATACAAGGAGATTATGTCAAATTCTGGTAATCTATCTGCTGAGTGCACTCTTCTCTGAGCATATCCTGTCTGAAAATGTGACCTCAGGTAGATCAAGCTCCTCCCTTGTAGCGTCTGATTCAAAAGTTTTCCTTTTTAGTAGCTCTAAGAGGCCCCCTTCCCTTTAAGCAATGTCTGGAATCCCTGTCAACAGTAACCACACAATACATCTGCTGTTTCAATAAATTCAAATAAAGACCGAGTTTACATGGCCTGTTAAAAGAACAAGGAAATCAAGCAAATACCTATGCAAAAGGCAACCTATGGGAGCACCTTTTTAACTCCCTTCATATACTAATAGAGGGTCTAGGAACCTTTTCCATATCTGTATGTACTTTTCTATCCCCTATGAGTAACCCAATGACCTTGAAGGCTTCATGTAAGTGAAAGATGGTTCCTCAAGTAGGAGAGTTGGGGTGGATTCTAGTTTTCATGCAAGAGCATATCCATCATCTACCCACAATCATTGGCAATACCCATTGACTTTGTTGATACAGAGCCATCGAGCTAAACAGCTCCCTCAAAAAAATCCATGGAGAAGGTGAACACCCAACATGGGAAAAACCTTTGTGTGTATATGTCTAACACGGCAGAAAGTGCAATGTGGCCCACAAGGATGCATACTTTCCCCATGAGTATAATCACAATTGTTTATGTTTTTGTTTTTTGTCATATTTGTTTTTTTTATATTTCATTTTATCATATTTTTTTTTGTGGTAAAGAAGCACTGTAAATTTCCAAAATTTATATCTTACCTTCATGTAAGGTCAAGGAATAATCAAAATCTATTTCCAGAGTGATAGAATGACACAAAAACTTGACATCTAAACAGTCACAGCTATTGGTAGGGCCGTTCAAAGAAGACAAAGTCATTTATACAACATATAGCACAATCGAAGAAATAAACAAACTTTCAGTAAAGTAAATTACTTCTTGGTCTAAGTCAACGAGATGACAAATTTCATTGGCTATAGAAAGGAAAGAGAATACAGGGGGTCATCAGCTTATGATGTCCTATACGTACGGTGTTTCGTGGTTACGACGCATCTCCCGTAAATTATTTTGCTTCTTTTTTTATCATTTTTATGTCTCCTAAGCAGATTCTGCAGATGGCTGTGCTTTGAAGAAAAGGAAAGCAATCACCATGGAAGTGAAATTAGAGATAGTGAAATGTATAGAGCAGGGAGAAACTTTACTACTGCATTAGCATAGATGGGTGACATAGGTGCTTATTTTCTTTAGTTTTGTGAAATAATGTACTCTTTTTCATATACAAATTTGACCACATGTCTAGTAACTTAGATTTCTGACATATTTTGCATGTTCTCCTAAAAAGGCGATAACTTCTTACGAGAAAAAAAATAAGGGTGTACATTATTCCTTTACAAATTATGGAATCTTAAGATATTCAACATATTATAAAATAAAATATTTAGGCTTTATCCATAACAGAAAAGTCCAAAGATGTATGCATGTCGTTTACAATACAAATTCAAGAGATGAAATCTACTAGAACTTCATTATACATGCACTGTGTACTAAAATTCTGGTTTAATCTACTTTTAAAGCCCATAACCCATACTTATATTCATATGTGCTACAACATTATCTGTACATGAAAAGCTCAACCGAAGGGGAAAAAATTATAGCACAATATCAGGACATAAAAATTGTAACAGAAGGTGAAAAGATTATTTTAGTCTTTCCTGCCCATACACTTGTCAACATAAAAAATATGCTTAACTACATCCCGTGATAGATACAAAACTTTCCTTAATTATGATAGGCAAAATTCTGTAATATGATAAGAGGTAGACACAAAAAATACATTAGCTCAGTAAAACTGAAACATTAGATATTTCTATGTGCAAAAAATGTTTGCTGGTTATTTCATGTTACTATTAATCCCAATTCCCCAATTCGAGTGGGGGTGGACAGAGACAGGTGGGATCTGGGGAATTAAGTCTGGATGCACTTCCTAACACCCCACGGTGAGCTTGAATATGGGTATGTCACTTCCTGAGCGAAGGGTCCAAACCACTGCGCTACCAGTCCCCATAGTTTATTCATACTAATGAAATTTAGATGTGAAATGTTAGACAATAGTGTTAGAGCTTTCTGTATTATGTTGGCATCTCTCAAGAACAGAAATCCACATCACTGTAGTCCCCCCCCATTATCACTCACTTCCAGCATTACTTCAAAACAAGTCTAAAAATCAAAGTTAATATCTGAGAGATACTTGGCATGTTTATCTGAATACTGAGACTTACATAAACTATAACAGTTCCTCAAGCCTGCTCTGTTTTCACATTGTTTACTACACCAAGTTCTCTTGTCCAGTATATATAACAGCATTTTATGTGTCACAATCAATCCCCAATGGAATGGGGGTTGACACAGACAGGTTGCAATTGGGGATTTAAGGCTGGATGCTCTCACTAATGTCCCACAGTGCTATCAAACTCGCATTAGTCGCTTCTCGGCTTGCACATTCTACCAATGAAGTACTGTGGCCCTCTTTCCAATGTCCTTTTCTCTAACTATACTATACAAATCTTTGAAAGCATTATTCACTGGGGAAGATATAGAATGTGACTGAAGTTTGACCCCCCTTGCCCAATGCTTACATACAGTGTTCCTTCAATTATCGCAAAGGTTCGGTTCCGGGACCCGGCGCGAGACAAGAAAATCGCGGAGTAGGATCAGCCTATATGTACATAGATATTTCAATTTATTTTTACGTTTACACCGTATAAAATGTATAAACCCTCCCTGTATTGTTAACAAACCATCCTTTACTTCATAAATAACAGCATGCAAGCATAAATTTATATGACATACTCATGTACATAGGTATTTTACAATTATTTTTACGTTTACTGTATAAACCCTCCCTGCACTGTTAAAAAACCACCCTTTACTTTATAAATAACAGCATGCAACGTAAATTTATATGTACGTGATAGGTAAACTTACCATGAATGAGGTGGTAATGAGTTTGTAGACGCCAGAGGAAATTATTCCGCAGCCAATAACAGCTTTACAGCTGTTATTCATTGAGGCCAAAATAGCGGCCGACATCCGTAAACCTTTTTCTTTCTTTCAACATATCTAAGAGTTTCACCATATCTGTTATGGTTAACATTTTCCTTTGCCGCTTAGGCTCACTACAAGAAGCCTTAGAAGATGAAGGATGCTTGGGAGGCATTGCAAATGTTAAAATATGCGAGTAAAAAAATCACAAGCAAAACGTATTAATAAGCACAACGTGAACGGCGCACACGTGAGTTAGACTGAACGAGTGAGGCGAGACAATGGAAGATGGTGCAAACCTTTGTCCGAAATGCTGATAGCGGTATCGTATTTTACATGTTGCAATACTATTAGTATTTATGTTTTTTACTATTTTTTACTGTTTTATTATTCTTAGGCTAAGAAATACGTTTTTTTATCAATAAAATCATGAAACTACTGGAAATTTTAATATATATGCTAGCTCACGTAGGTGCGACCCCAATACATTGTACGCTATCAGACACTATTTCACATGATGCAATACTGTGAGTTATATATCTAAATTTATGTTTTTTACTATTTAATACTGTGAGTTATATATCTAAATTTGTTTTTTACTATTTTTTACTGTTTTATTACTCTTAGGCTAGGAAATACTTGTTTTATCAATAAAATAATGAAAATTTCAATATGTACTATCTTACGTAGGTTCGATCCTTTTTGTTTTCCGAAACGCTGATACCGGTATCGTATTTTACATGGTGCAATACTGTTAGTATTTATGTTTTTTACTATTTTTTACCGTTTTATTATTCTTAGGCTAAGAAATACGTTTTTTATCAATAAAATCATGAAACTACTGGAAATATAAATATATATGCTAGCTCACGTAGCTGCTGTTTTTTTTATCAATAAAATCATGAAACTACTGGAAATATAAATACAGTATACAGTATATGCTAGCTCACGTAGCTGCGACCCCAATACATTGTACGCTATCGGACACTATATCACATGATGCAATACTGTGAGTTATACTGTATATCTAAATTTATGTTTTTTACTATTTTTTACTGTTTTATTATTCGTAGGCTGGGAAATAAATTTTATTTATCAATTAGAAAATGAAATATGCTTTTTTCAATAAAAAGGTGAAAATACTGGAAACTTGTATAATTTTAATATTTTAATATTTTTGCATATACCCCCCCCCCAAAAAAAAATTGACAAAAAAATCGCAGTACAGTGAAATCGCGAGCCAAGAAATGCGATACAGCGAAGGATCACTGTATATGTTTAAGATGAATGATATGAAATATAAGAAAGAAAATGATAATCATCTCAGTAAGTCTTTAGTGCAGTAAGCTGAAAGTATTGAAGGTAAATATTTATATCTCCTATCCCACAGTGAGGACCTTAACCATTAAGCTTCAGACTGGAGTGGATATTAACAAATGACCCAATCAGGGGCACACTCAAGAGGGTTTGCACTAGAATGTCAAGATATAGCTTGCTAAGATGTCATATAGACTAAACACTTTACCATGGGAAAGGTGAACCTCATCCCCTCCCCAACCTCTCCTTAAATTCTTCCTCAAAGCCCGCCATCCTTTCCACATAAAGGTTCCCAAGCTGATCATATGTAGTTGTAACTTAGACATTCACTCAATCCACATATGTCTCACTCTCTCCCGTTGTAAGGTTATGAACTTGCCTGTACAAGAAACCCAGCCAAGCCACTTCACTTTTAATTACACCTCCAGTAACATAAAATGTACAGATAAAATCTGACGTAATCATCCATTAAATAACTCCTGTTCCTGTGATAGATCAGAACAACCTTTCAATCTCTCAAGTTGATAAATCACTGAAAAATAATATCCTATTTAATCTAGATCTACTAAAACAACCTAAACGATATGGGGTGCGTGTGGTGAAATTGTAAAATAAAAAATAAATAAATATCTTCAGATATATTCTAACTGGGGTTGTGAAAATAAACACTTACCATACTGTACCATTAACGCAATACCTTGTGCTACAGTGTATTATATATAAGAATATCTTAAGCTGTATTGTATGAGATTTTAGTAAATCTAATCCGTTCACCAACACATGAACTTTTCGTGATATGTATACCCTAAATTTTTGAGAGATAATTTGGTGTTTCTACGGACACATTCAAGAATTTGAGAGCCAGAAGAAAAAAAGATTTTTGAATCTATAATTTAACAGAAATAGCTAATAAGTAAATCTGAAATAGAGTCATATAAGTGGTATGAAAAATTTGTCAATCCCTCAGAATTCTATCAATACGATACATCTTTACAATCCACTTCTGGAACCAATTTCATAATTCAAAAAACCCTCGAAATCATATCTACTGAGGTACGCTGGTAATAAAACAACGCTGACCACAAAGCAGACAAACAGATAATAATAATAATAATAATAATAATAATAATAATAATAATAATAATAATAATAATAATAATAATTGGGAGTTTCTGAATTGGAACCAGCCTTTATCAACAACGAAGAAAGATTTGGTTGGGTTAAGTTAAAATTTGATATTAGCCTTTAAGCTTAAATTCTATTCTTTCTGCATTATTGATAAAAGACATGTTCCAATTCTTCAGGAGCTCCCAAAATTAGTTCATGGGAAGGCAATGTTACTCTTGTACTCCTACAAATCAATAACAATAAAAGACAAATACATGCATACATCAATTCAAATGTCAATTCACATGATTTACGTATATCTACCTATATGTTGGATATATCCACCTACATATAAATAATATATTTAACTTACGAGAGCTTTCGTCTGTCCATTTTTGAGATCAAAGAGGGTCAAATGAGACGAAATAAGGTCAAGTCTTCATAACACAACTATCCAGACTTCACTGCTGTTATTCGCGGCACCTCGATACACTGAACTCGATGGCATATTTTTTCAAAGTTTATTTTGTATAAATGATAATTATAAATAAACTTGCAAATTATTTTCATATTTAAGGATATATAACTTCTAGCTAAATAATAATCATTATGCCATACGTAAATGGGAATTAAATGAAGCTAAGAAATACAAGTTCAGTCTCTGCATAATATTACTTCGATATTTTTCAGAAGGAAAATAGCTTTAGATCTAAATACATTGTATATTAGGCTGATAGATCCATAAGTGTTATGAATATCTCAACTAATGAAAATATGAGATTATTAGGAAAATGAGCTATGATAATGTTAATTAAATAAATTCATTAGTTCAGTCTTTTATATAAATTTAGCTTTTCTATGTCCTTTTTAACGGTTCGATAATGCAGACAAACAGATGATATAATATATGCGCAAGTCTTTCGAATATGACTTTTTCAGATATTTCATCCAAGAAACAGAATAATAATATTCAACTTTAAGATGCAAGTGAAGATATTACATCATGAAATCACACAAATAATGTCATGATACCCTGTTTTAATTCTGATGAGCTTAGAAGTTGCTTTTAACAAATTCATGAATGTTTCTGAAATTTTTTTTCTTGATTTTAACAGTTCATTCATAAATTCCTATCGTAGCAATAAAGAAAATTGCTCAGTCACGACGAAGAGTTTGCAGTTTATCGTGATTTTGGGATATTCGTCTAAAATTATATAATATGGTCATAGAATAGAGTGAACATGTCGGAGAATTTGGGTCAAGGGTACTTAAGCTACTTCTAAGGGTGCTGCTTCCCCCCCCCCTTGTACTCATTGATTAACATACAGTTCACTTGTGCATAAGTTTTGGTCTACTTTATGTTTTAAGAGCATTTGGGATCATTTAATGTGTGCAAGATAACGTGGGCTATAAATATAAAGAATATATAAAACAAATAGGAACATCCAATGCAATGTATATTTAATTTTTTGTTTATATCTTTGCCTACAACTACACCGAATGTTTTGGGATATTCGTCACACATGTCTTATTATCCCTTCACATCTGACAAATCACAGCACTCTCCGTCTCTATTTCTATTTAATCTTATTTGTTTTCGTGCCCAGGGCCTGATGAGGGTGTTTTTTTTTTTTTTTTTTTTGTCCTGGTGTCATACTCATGAAAAATAAAGCATCACCTATATATCTATCAATAAGTTTAATATGACAATATACAGATAAATATGCTACTATTACTACTGCACTACTCTACTACTACTACTACTACTACCACAAGAGCAACGAAGACGACCACGACGATAATAATAATAATAATATAATAATAATAATAATAATAATAATAATAATAATAATAATAATGTAGTCTCCGTGGCAAAATGGTAGCGTCTGCGACTCTGAGGCGGCAGGTCGAGGGTTCGCGCTCCGTCACGGACTGAGGTTAGTAAGGGCATACACTCAAGGTAACGATTACATCTGCCAAAACAAGTCCTTCGTAAGAAGGCAACCGTCCTAGCCCTTCGTAGAAAAGGGAGTTTGTGACGTAAAACCGAATCCAATCCAATAATGATACTAATAATATGTGTTATTTTTTTTATTTCAGTTTAAATCTTCCAGTTATCAAGTGAGAATCAATGGCCCTTAAAGAAGAATCTTGCCACCGGGGTGTGTAATCTCACTTCTCATTGAAAAGAGCTCAGATCACTTGTCTCGTTGGCCCAGGTCCTAACCTTATTTCATCTAGCAAGCTTCCTTGCACGGATAAAGTTACAATTTAAAGAAAATATAACTAAAATGATAATGTTCAAATGATTTCTCAATAGAGTTTTATTTCCAGGTTTGATATTAACACGAAAATTTTATAAAAAAAAGATAGATAAAATAAAATAGAAAGATAAAGGCAATGCGGTGTGAGAACTATTGGCTCACCTAAAAATGCAATGAATGTTCAGTTGAATAGCTAAATATCTTGACATTGTTTAGATGTTATTTCAAATGTAGAAAATGGATGAATCAGCAACTTATTCAAAGGAGATATATAATCTCCTGGCTATGAGGGTGCATAGATTTCTTTCTCAGTATTGCGGATTCTAATATAAAATGCCAAAATTTATTCCAATTTCTTAGCTGCTCCGAACTCGTCATTTTAGCAGCTTAAAATTCATTTTGTATCGAATTATGGCCGCAATACAATAAGTAAATTCTGTATAATTTAAGAATTCCATAAGACTTAATGGAACTATCAAAATTTGCTAAATATATTTGATACGAATATATGTAACGAAATAACTAATTTCCAAATTGGTAGTCGATAGAATACCCAGGTTACTCAACCATAATTGTTGTACGTTTCATTGTTTAATGGAAGCTAGCAAAAATATTTAACAACGCGATTGGTCGTGTCTGTATTCTTTGCAAGAAATCATAGTTCGTGATCGTTCCTTGATATAATTATTCAACACCACAACAATGTCTTTTGCCACCCAACGTGTGTCATATTGATTTTCCTCACATGTACCATTCAAGTATCGGAGAACAACGGATCGTGCATTCTAGTCTTCTTATATCTATGATGCAATCATGCTGAAGACACGAAGGAGAAATACTTGATACATATAAATACATACATATACACAAGCCTCATTCCCCCTTGTAGGGGGGTGGCCGAGCTAAGAAACGCGCATTCACCAAGATCCACACACACCTCAACCACTCCTCTCAGTTCCTTGGGGATAAAGGGTTACCACGTCTTCCCCCTTCTACCCTGCTTGGTCACCCACAAGGTAAGCGGCCAAGGATATTCTACAATGAGACCCGAGAGCCGCAGCTGGTTTACCCCCACCTCTTCATCACATGGTAACTCCCCTCACACCCGTCCACCACAGTTCACTAAGGTAGCAGGTGCGAGAAATCCATTTGGGCCGCGTCATATATGCACAATATTTTTGATAAATAACTAATATAGATCCTGACTGAACGGTAAGATAAGAAAGTGGATTTTATAGAATATATTCTAGGAAGCTTAGATAAGGCAGTTTTAGACAACTCGGTTTATTTAAAGTATGATATTTTATTTAGGATCACAAGTGTGTTAGAAGTAGGACAAATCGAGACAGACAGACTCGAGTCAAAGAGCTTTCATCTAGACGTGTTGACTATGCGTCTTGTGGAGCATTTTATAAATGTTTTTGTAAGTTTTGATGCGTGCATCGAGCATAGCTTGAGAAAATATCAATGTTAAAATAAATAGGATTACGATGATGAGAGAGAGAGAGAGAGAGAGAGAGAGAGAGAGAGAGAGAGAGAGAGAGAGAGAGAGAGAGAGAGAGAGAGAGAGAGAGAGAGAGAATTTTAATTTTATTAATTTATTGCTCCAAGGCGTCAGATATTACATAATCACATAAAAATCAATGGCCACATAATGCTTCAAATGGACACACAACCAAGAATTGTACACAGTTTACAGGGAGGTCTATACATTGATAAAACATTGCTACATACTAACACACAACCCACAGTATGGCAACACAAAGAACATTATGTACAAAAGAAAAGGTTAGAGAAGCACAGAACACACAAACACATTACAAACAAAAACAAAACGGCATTATACAGATATATACCAAGAAACTATACAATATAATATATAATAAAATATACAATATAATATAATTAATGGCTGCCAAAGTGAGGATAACGAGCAAGAATAACATCAAGGTTGTCATCATGAAGCAAGAACTAGCAGATCTGTATTAAGTTCTGACCTCGTGATAAAACATCTCTCACTGTGGGGCACTGAAGACAATAGTGGTCAAGAGTGCTAGCATTAGGACGGTCGCTTAGTTTACAGGAGGTGTACTGTGGGATATCTAGAGTGTAGGAGACCTGCCATAAAAGCCGATACCCCATTCTGAGCCGAGCACTAACTACATTATGTTTCCGCATAATTAATCCGCTTCTGCGATATTTGTAGCGACTGTGAAGAAAGTGATCATGGTGCTGCATGGACACACTGTTGGTCCTTTTCGCGTCCCTGCGCCGTACCGTCATGGCAAACCCAGCTGAGTAGATGATGTTTCGTAGGCATCGAGAGAGAGAGAGAGAGAGAGAGAGAGAGAGGAGAGAGAGGAGAGAGAGGAGAGAGAGAGAGAGAGAGAGAGAGGAGAGAGAGAGAGACTTTCATGTACAAAAGAAGAAACATTGCCTTTCCAGCATCTTCTCTATCAACATATACTTGTTTTATATGACCAAAGAAAGACTCACACTGTAAATCAAAATATCTCGTTGGGTAATGCCTATATCATGCATTCATAATTTTTTCTATTCTTTATTCATATTATGAATCTAATCGGGAGTTTATACCATTTATTCTAACCCTTTTGACAGTTATTTTTAAGTGGAGTTCATATCAAATGTTCTAAGATTACTATGATGAATTTGCTAGCAATCCTAATCTGGATTTTGTGGTAAATGCCTCCTGGAAATAAGATGTATGCAATCTGCTCAACCATTGCTTGCGGAGCGACTGGGTGCAGCCCTTGATTTTTAACATGCTGTATCCACAATCAATTGCTACACCCAGTCCGACCAAACACAGGCATTTCGCAAGTGAGCCATGCTGATGTTTAAATTCCAAATTTACCCAATTAAAATGCCTAACTAACAAACCAAACGTAACCTAATCTAGGTTAGGTTAGGTCTGGTTAGTTAAGCAGCTTATAATGGTAAATTTGGGCGTTTAAACAGCTTCGTGGCTTACTAGCGAATTGCGAAAGCGACTGGGTGCAGCAGCTGATTGTGGGCGTAGTATGTTAAAGATCAAAGGCTGCATCCAGTCGCTTCAATCTCTTTCTTGTTAGATTAGACTTATCTCATCATTGATTTCTAGTAAATTAGTTAGCGTAGATCTGCCTTCTTTAATGCCATGTTGTCTCATTGATAAAAAGTTGAAGGACTCTAGGTGAAGATATGTGCTTTCTCAGAAGTTATTACATAACTTTGTAAACTATGCTAATAAATGAAACAGGTCTGTGGTTTAGAGCTGTGGTTCTTCCTCCCTTTTTGAACACAGATACCACGTTTGCTTGTGTCAAGCATTTTCGAATCTCCCCAGCGACTTCTAAAAATGATGCATAGCACTACTAATAATGGTTCAATATATTTCTAATATAATATAATGTAATATATATATATATAATATATATATATATATATATATATATATATATATATATATATATATATATATATATATATATATATATATATATATATATATATATATATATGAATCATTTTTTACCCCGACCAGGACTCGAACCTAGGACTTATAATTACTAAGTCAAGGCGCTACCAACTACACACCACAGAAGGTATAAAAGGAATCCAACCTTATAGCTTATATCTGCTATACTTAGGGATGAACGCATTCTATCTGAATGCCACTATGTTCATATTACTGATTCCCCAACCTCACTCGTGGCTTCATGCGTTCATCCCTAAGTATAGCAGATATAAGCTATAAGGTTGGATTCCTTTTATACCTTCTGTGGTGTGTAGTTGGTAGCGCCTTGACTTAGTAATTATAAGTCCTAGGTTCGAGTCCCGGTCGGGGTAAAAAATTATTCATGTTTTCACATATGTAATGTGCTTGCTTGGTTATATATATATATATATATATATATATATATATATATATATATATATATATATATATATATATATATATATGTGTGTGTGTGTGTGTGTGTGTGTGTGTGTGTGTGTGTGTGTGTGTGTGTGTGTGTGTGTGTGTGTGCGTGCGTGTGTGTGTGTGTGTGTATACAAGTACATAAGGGGATATACCGTTAGGCCCTATATATAGCTTTATGACCATCTAATTCCATCATCGCTCTGCTATTATTTGCAGTTGAAAAAAAAAACGATGTTCTCCAATACTGTTTCGTGATCTTAAACTTTGCAACATGTGTAATTACCTAATTGTACTTACCTAATTGTGTTTACGGGAAAGAGCCCAAAGCTCGTATATTCCCGTCTCCTGATCGCTTCCATTTTATACTTAGTGATACTTATCATACATGTCCTTAAAACTATGGATTGAGATAGCATTAACTACCTCCTCGCTTAGCCAATTCCAATTATCAACTACTCTTACACTGAAAAAGTATTTCCTTACATCCTGCGAAGAAGTTTTCTTACGAAGCTTCAAACTATGACCTCTAGTTCTAGAGGCTGCCATATCAAAAAATCGATCCCTATCCACTCTATCATAACCATGATGTGTGTGTGTGTGTGTGTTTGTATGTGTTTGTGTGTGTATGTGTGTGTGTGTGTGTGTGTGTGTGTGTGTGTGTTTGTATGTGTTAGTGTGTGTATGTGTGTGTGATTACCTAATTGTGATTACCTAATTGTGTTTACGGGAAAGAGCCCAAAGCTCGTATCTTCCCGTCTCCTGATCGGTTCCATTTTTAGACTTAGTGATACTTATCATACCTGTCCTTAAAACTATGGATTGAGGTAGCATTAACTACCTCCTCGCTTAGCGAATTCCAATTATCAACTACTCTTACACTGAAAAAGTATTTCCTTACATCCTGCAAACAAGTTTTCTTCCGAAGCTTCAAACTATGACCTCTAGTTCTAGAGCCAGCCATATCGAAATATCGATCCCTATCCACTCTATCATAACCATGAAGGAATTTAAAGACTGTCACCATATCCCCCCTTACTCTTCTAGCTTCGAGTGATGGCAAGTCTAATTCCCTCAGCCTCTCATCATAACCGAGATTGCGTATTTCTGGCACCAGTTTCGTGGCATGTCTTTGAACTTTTTCAAGCTTAGCTATGTGCTTTTTCAAGTGCGGATTCCAAAAGGGGGCTGCATATTCGAGTTTTGGCCTCACATAGGTTACATAAATATTTCTGAACATTTCCTTGTCCATGTGCCTGAAGGCTACCCTTACATTTGATAAGAATGCATATGCTGCCCTTACTACGCCATTTATATGTATTTCTGGAGACAAATCTGCCAATATGTTTACTCCTAGATCTCTCTCATTTTCTGTCTCCTGAAGTTGTACTCCAGCCACCGAGTAGTCAAGCTTGGGCCTTCTTGCACTTGTACCCATTCTCATTACCTTACATTTTGAGGTATTGAATTTCATTAGCCACTTTTCTGACCACTCATGCAGATTATTTAGATCCTCCTGAAGTTCTCTACCATTGTTCTCGTTTTTTACTTTCTTCACAATCTTTGCATCATCTGCAAACATATTCATGAATGAATTTACAGACTCTGGTAGGTCATTTACATATACAAGGAACAAAAGTGGCCCTAAAACTGAACCCTGTGGAACTCCACTACTAACTCTTCTCCATTCAGACACTGAGTGTCTTACTCTAACCCTCTGTTCCCTTCCTTCTAAGTAAGTTTTTATCCATTCCAAGACATTTCCACCTATTCTAGCCATTGATTGCAGCTTCCTAATAAGTCTCCCATGTGGAACAGTGTCAAACGCTTTCTGGAAGTCTAGGAATATGCAATCTGCCCAGCCCTCTCTTTCCTGTAAGATTTGGCTTACCTCATCATAAAATTCTAATAAGTTTGTTACTGTTGATCTTCCTTCTCTGAAGCCATGTTGCCTCACTGACAAAAAGTTGAAGGATTCCAAGTGAAGAGAGATATGTTTCCTTAGTAGTTTCTCCATAACTTTGCAAACTATGCTGGTCAAGGAAACTGGTCTATAGTTCAGAGCCGTATCCCTCCTTCCCTTTTTGAAGATAGGTATCACATTTGCTTGTTTCCAGCATCTTGGAATCTCCCCCGACTCCAATGACTCCTTAAATATGATACTTAGTGCCACTGATATTGTGTTTGCGCATTTTTTAAGCACATGAGGGGATATGTCATCAGGACCTGTAGCTTTATGAACATCTAAATCCATCAGCGCTTTGCATACCTCTGTGGCTGTAAGGTTGATGTTCTCTAATACCGGCCCTTGAGCTTCTATCACTGCAATCTGAGGGGGTGGGGTATTTTCTACTGTAAATACTGACTGAAACTCCTTGTTCAATTCTTTGCAGATCTCTTCGTCCGTCTCAGTGATGCTTCCATCCGCTCTCTTTAGCCTTAAAACCTGTTCTTTTACCTTCAGTTTTCCTCTGATAAAGCTGTGGAAAAGCTTGGGATTTTCTTTCGCCTTCCTGGTGATGTCCCTCTCATAATCTTTCTCTGCCTCTCTCCTTTTACTTAGGTAGTCATTTCTTGCTCTTTTGTAGGTTTGCCAGGCATTTATGTTTTTTCTCCTCCTATACCTTTTCCAGCATTTGTCTCTCCACTCCTTAGCTCTTTTACACCCATTATCGAACCATTTCTCTCTGGCATGAATTACACCTACTTTGGTGACAGGTATGCAGCAATCTACAATCTTCCCATATTTCTCACAAAAGATGTCATACATTTCTTGTACAGATTTGTTGTAAAATAAGGTTCTCCAGTCAATAACTGCAAAAAGCTCATTCATTTTGATGTAATCTCCTTTCTGATAGTTCCTCCTCATGTCCTCAGTGCCTCTACTCTCAGGAAGAATGTCTTCAATGATATACTCCATCAACAACACACAGTGGTCACTCTTTCCAATTGGTGGTTCATACTCAATATTTTCAATATCCAACACATTATCTGTGAACACCAGATCAAGTAGTGATGGCTCATCCCCACCCCTGGCTCTTGTTGGTTCCATTACATGTTGGTGTAGGAAATTCCCTTGTACGCAATCTAGGAATCTTGCCCCAAAGGAGTCCTCACCACTGTGTGGGTCAAGATTTATCCAATCTATCTCTTTATGATTAAAGTCTCCCATAATCAAAATCCTACATTTTTTCTCCCGCGCCATGTTAACAACTGAGTTTATGACTTCAATCGTACCTATATGACTTTCCTCATAAATTTCAAGCCTATTTTGGTTCCTTGGTGGGTTGTATACAACAGTTATTATAATGCTCTCTGACCCAGTATTTATGCGAGCAACAAGAAATTCCCTGAACTCACTTTCTATAGCCAAGTTTATCTCTTCAACTTGAATCCTCTCACTTATGAGCAGTGCTATCCCTCCACCAGTCCTCTCAGATCTTTCGACCCTTAGTATTCTGAAGCCCTTAGGAAAAACTGTGACACTGTTTATGTCCTCACTCAACTTAGTCTCTGTAATTGCTACTATATCTGCCTTACTGTTGTGAATCCTATCTTTTAATTCTACTGCCTTACCAGCTAATCCATCAGCATTTGTGTATAACAATCTTAATGAGGCCCCATCCCCTGATCTTCTGTCATTATCTTCTTTATCTCCCCTTTGTCTGGAAGTATTCCGTAACGAAAATTTTTCTTCTCTTCTTCATTTCTTCCATCATTTAACCTTCTTGCCTCTTGCAACAAGTTTTTGATCTTTCCCATCTCTTCCTGTGTTCTGTATCGTCTAATGAACACTTCTTTGCATTCTTGAAGGTCTTTTAGACTTTTTTTTCTCAACAATATTTCCCTACATGTCTCCCCTCTCTCAAAGGTTACTTTTGTTGGTCTCGGCTTTCCTTCCCTCGAATATTTACCTAGTTGGTGTATGTTTACAATATCCTCAGGACCACATACTACTCCAAGCTTTCTTATCAGGTCTACAACCCTAGCTTTATTTTCTTCAAGTCTCCCCTGCCATGTTGGCTCCTGGGATTCACTTATGCCTGAGATTACCACTGTCTTCTCCTTATCAAGTGCCTGTCTGATGAGTGGGTTTGCCCTTTCCATCACAACGTCTTTCATTTTTTCGATTACTGTCTCTTTATAGTCAACTGTTTGTATGTTTTCCAGTGCCACCACCTTTACAGCCTCTTTTACTGCCACATTCCCCTTTAGTGCATCAGCAAAGGACGTTTTCATGGCATCATTTTCCATATTCAGCTCCTGGAACTCTTTTCTGAACTGTTCAATGTTTTCTTTAATCTGAACATTCCAAGCAGCAATCTCGTCTCTCTCAGAAGATAGCAGTGAACTAACATCTAATTCCTTTAGGTTGTCATTTAGCTGTTTGTTTTTATCTTCTTGATTAGAAATTCTAGATTCTAGTTGACTCTTTTCCCCTTCCAGCTTCTTTATTCTTTTTTCTAGTTCCTTTCTCTCCTGCCCTTGTGCTTTATTTGCTTCCTCCAAAGATCTTATTTGTTCTCTGAGTGTTTCATTCTCTTTCATTTCTCCATCCATATTCCGAATTTTATCATCAAGGCTTGTAACCATTTCCTCTAACTTCTTGATTCTCTGTTTAAGTCCTCTGATGACTACCCCTTCTCCCGACCCATGGGTGGGAGAGGTTTGGGACAGAGATGGCTTCATTTTTATGTTCTCCCTCTCACAGAATATAGAAAGAAGACGAGAAAGAGGAAAAAAAAAAAAGAAAAGAAAAGAGAAAAACTTCTAATTTACCTTCACACAGAATTTTTATATCTCCATATAGGTGCTATTTAGTGACTCAGTTTGTCTCCTTTCTGGTAACACACATCTTAACTTAAAAACTTGACCATGGTAATTTACGTATAAAAAGAAAAACAAAAACAAAAGTCAAACCTGAAGGAAAATTCGAATTTGTGTTCGAGGTGGCACCCACCTGTTTCTGTTATATATTCTTCCTAACTGATAAACTGACTTGCTAACCAAGATATGTTATCACGGGATTTAGACTTTACATTTAACTCAATATATATACAAAATAACAAAATAGCAAACGAGAAAGCTAAAAGAAAAGCAAAAAAAAAAAATGAAGAAAATAGGACTGCTGTACTACTTGGCAACTTAACTCAGTACTGTTGACGGGTGGGTATTTGGTAATTTTTTTTTCTTTTATTATTCAATTTTTTCGTGTATCAAACTAACTAACTAGTTAATATAAATGGGAAGGATACTGTTTTTAACAATATATAGAACCACAGGATCAGGTAAAACGGCTCAAGAGCTTTCCCCAGTTTACACAAAAAATTAGGTAATGTGGTGTGAGGCTCCACGTCTGGCAACTCTTCTAGATTTCCCTCAAGGCAGAAAATGGACGGCAGCTTCTCTCTCTTCTCACGAAAAAGTTCTCAATTTTTTTTCCTTTAATATGAACAGTCTCGCCTTACAACAAATATTAGTTTTTGTACTCACAATACTCTGCACGATTTCATTTTTTTGGAAATTATGGTAAAGTTTTCCACTAAGCACTTTAGTCACTCGAAACTTTGAAATTTAAGAGGAGCAATTCCGTGTGTCACTGAACGCGCGGTGTGTGTGTGTGTGTGTGTGTGAGAGAGAGAGAGAGAGAGAGAGAGAGAGAGAGAGAGAGAGAGAGAGAGTGTGTTTGTGTGTGTATATTTATCTAATTGTGCTTACGGGAAAGAGCCCTATGCTCGTCACTCCTCGTCTCCTGGTCGGTTTCATTTTTTTACTCACTAACACTTCTTATGTTTGTCCTTCAAATTAGGAGTGCATATTTCGACTACAGTTAAGTAAATACCATAGATTAGAACATTGACGTAAAAACTCCAGGTTTAGATGTTTATAAACATTAATATCCATGCTTATGATATCTATAAAAGTTCCGGTGTCAGAGAAATATGTAAAGTTCTTTATTAAAAAGGTTAATAAAAGTTAAATTTTTGATATGTAAATGAAAAAATCCACGATTGTTATAGTTACTACAAACTCCGGTTTCTTCTTCTTCCTCTAT
>JAXCGZ010011324.1:247500-260000 GCA_037179515.1 Halocaridina rubra
CATTAGTAAAGTGACCCACACTGATTCAGATATTACATATACATTTATTAACTGATAATAGCTTGCAAGAAATCGTCTGTCCGGAGATAATTATGTAATTAATATCATGTACTTACGAATATTTCCTCTCAGCGTTGCCTCCCACATCGCTAGATTTCCAAAACATGGTTCTTCTTCTACCAGCTCTTCACATAGAAATGAATGAAACAAATATACCAGAACAAATGCACAATAACTAGGCGCGTACTTCTGTTTTATGTCTATTTCTGTAAAGTATGCAAACATATACATATAAAGAAATTTAAAAAAAAAAGATGGCACTGTGTTGTGTGTGAGAATTATATACAAACTGAATTTTAAGATATGATTGTCGATTCAAACAAACTATCATTGGTTATCACCTCACTCAGATAAGATAAGATTGTCTATGACTATTTGACATTTTTTTTTATTAATTAGACTCTTGATAACATTTATGATAAAAAGAAGGAGTATTGAAGAGAGTAAGCCATGCACTTTATTTCTTTTATCTTTTTTTATTTAAAAATATTATATTTAGCTGTTTGTGTTCGTTATTGTTCAGTATGTTTATTATTTTTAGTAGAGTAGTGGATTAGCTCGAGTGTAAATTGATCTCTTGTTTATCTTTCTATCTACCGGTTTACACACACACACACAGCGATGGAAGGAGGAAGCAAATAAAGCACAAGGGCAGGAGAGAAAAGAACTAGAAAAACGAATAAAGAAGCTGGAAGGTGTAAAGAGTGAACTAGAAACCAGAATTTCTAGACAAGAACATAACAACTAACGGCTGAGTGAGAGAGAAGAGATCGCAGCTAGGAATTTCCTGATAAGGGAAACATCGAACAGTTTAGAAAAGAGTTTCAGGAGCTGAATACGGAACATGATGCCATAAAGACTTCCTTTGCTGATGCATTAAAGGGGAATATGGCAGTAAAAGATGCTGTGAAGGCGGTGGCACTGGAAACAATACAAACAGTTGCCTAAAGAGAAACAGTAATAAAAAAAATGAAATATGTTGTGATGGCAAGGGCAAATCCACTGATTAAACAGGCACTTGATAAAGAGAAGACAGTGGTAATCTCAGGCATAAGCGAATCCCAGGAGCCAACATGGCAGGGGAGACTTGAAGAAAAAAAAGCTAGGGTTGTAGACCTGATAAGAAAACTTGGAGTAGTTTGTGGTCCTGAGGATATTGTAAATATTCACCAACTAGGTAAATATTCTAGGGAGGGAAAGCAGAGACCAACAATAGTAACCTTTGAGAGAGGTGAATCACATGTAGAGAAATATTGATGAGGAAAAAAGCCTAAAAGACCTTCAATAATTCAAAGAAGTGTTCATTAGACGATACAGAACACAGGAAGAGATGGAAAGGATAAAAAACTTGTTGCAAGAGGCTAGAAGGTTATGAGGAAAGACATGAAGAAAAGAAAAAAAAATTATAACAAAGAGGAGATAAATAAAATAATGACAGAAGATTAGGGGATGGGGCCTCATCAAGATTGTTATACACAAATGCTGATGGATTAGCTGGTAAGGCAGTAAAATTAAAAGATAGGATTCACAACAGTAAGGCGGCTATAGTAGCAGTTACAGAGACTAAGTTGAGTTAGGACATAAATAGTGTCAGTTTTTCCTAAGAGCTTCAGAATATTAAAAGTTTAAAGATCTGAGAGGACTGGTGGAGGGATAGCACTGCTCATAAGTGAAAGGATTCAGGTTGAAGAAATAAACTTGGCTATTGAAAGTGATTTCAAGGAATTTCTTGTTGCTCGCATAAATATTGGATCATAGAGCATTATAATAACTATTGTATATAACTCACCAAGGAACCAACATAGGCTAGAACCTTATGAGGAAAGTCATATAGATACTACTGAAGTCATAAACTCAGTTGTTAACATGGCACGGGAGAGAAAATGTAGAATTTTGATTATGGGAGATTTTAATCATATCGAGATAGATTGGATAAATCTTGATCCACACAGTGGTGAGGACTCATTTGGGACAAGATTCCTAGATTGCGTACAGGGGAATATCCTACACCAACATCAACTGGAACCAACGAGGGCCAGTGGTGGGGATAAGCCAGCACTACTTGATCTAGTATTCACAGATAACGTGTTGGATATTGAAAAAATAGAGTATGAACCACCAATTGGAAAGAGTGACCACTGCGTGTTGTTGATGGAATATATCATTGAAGATGTTCTGCCTGAGAGTAGAGGCACTGAAGACACGAGGAGGAACTATCCAAAAGGAAATTACATCAAAATGAAAGAACTTTTTGCAGTTATTGACCGGAGGAGCTTTTTTGCAACAAATCTGTACAAGAAATGTACATCTTTTGTGAGAAATATTATTAGAATTTTATGATGAGGTAAGCCGAATCTTACAGGAAAGAGAGGGCTGGGCAGATTGCATATTCTCAGACTTCCAGAAAGCATTTGACACTGTCCCACATGGGAGACATTAAGAAGCTGCAATCAATAGTTAGAATAGGTGGAAATGTCTTGGAATGGATAAAAACATGCTTAGAAGAAAGGGAACAGAGGGTTAGAGTAAGACACTCAGTGTCTGAATGGAGAAGAGTTAGTAGTGGAGTTCCACAGGGTTCAGTTTTAGGGCCACTTATGTTCCTCGTATATGTAAATGACCTACCAGAGTCTGTAAATTCATTCATGATTATGTTTGCAGATGATGCAAAGATTGTGAAGAAAGTAAGAAACGAGAACAATGGTAGAGAACTTCAGGAAGATCTAAATAGTCCGCATGAGTGTTCAGGAAAGTGGCTAATGAAAGTCAATACTTCAAAATGTAAGGTAATGAGAATGGGTACAAGTACAAGAAGGCCTAAGCTTAACTACTGGGTGGCAGGAGTGCAACTTCAAGAATCAGAGAATGAGAGAGATCTAGGAGTAAACATACTGGCCAATTTGTCTCTAGAAATGCATATTAATGGCATAGTAAGGGCAGCACATGCATTCTTAGCAAATGTAAGGGTAGCCTTCAGGCACATGGACAGGGAAATATTCAGAAATATTTATGTAACCTATGTGAGGCCCAAACTCGAAAATGCAGCCCCCTTTTAGACTCCACACTTGAAAAAGCACGTTCTTAAGCTGGAAAAAGTTCAAACACTTGCCACGAAACTGATACCATAAATACGCAATCTCAGTTATAATGTGAGGCTGAGGGAATTAGACTTACCATCACTCGAAGCTAGAAGATTGAGGAGGGATATGGTGACAGTCTTTAAATTCCTTCATGGTTATGATAGAGTGGATAGGGATCGATATTTTGATATGGCTGGCTCTAGAACTAGAGGTCATAGTTTGAAGCTTCATAAGAAAACTTCTTTGCAGGATGTAAGGAAATACTTTTTCAGTGTAAGAGTAGTTGGTAATTGGAATTGGCTAAGCGAGGAGGTAGTTAATGCTATCTCAATCCATAGTTTTAAGGACAGGTATGATAAGAATCACTAAGTACAAAATGGAACCGATCAGGAGACGGGAAGATACGAGCTTTGGGCTCTTTCCCGTAAACACAATTAGGTAATCACACACACACACACACACACACACACACACACACACACACACACACACACACACACACACACACACATATATATATATATATATATATATATATATATATATATATGTATATATATATATATATATATATATATATATATATATATATATATATATATATATATATATATATATATATATATATATATATATATATATATATATATATACATATATATATATATATATATATATATATATATATATATATATATATATATATATATATATATATATATATATATATATATATATATATATATATATATATATATATATATATATATATATATATACGTATATATATATATATATATATATATATATATATATATATATATATATATATATATATATATATATATATATATATATATATATATATATATATACATATAATTAAAGATTATATGAGCAAAGATTCTTTATTTTATAATCTTTGCGAATTATATCATCATCACTAATATATTCATCATTGTGAGGTCTGCCAAAGTGTGCCAAGTAATTAGCTAGGGACTCATTAACAGTAATAACCAAGTTAGAATTGATTCACAATACGGTGTTCGTTTGCATTTCTCTTGGAGTACTATTTGTGAAAAATAGAGCAGGCAGTTCTGGCTCCATTGGGGGTGTAGAAGAGACTGCTTTCTTGATGAATCTCGATAACAAATCAAATGTTAAGCGATTCGGTTTTGCGTCAAGAACTCTCTTTTCTAGTAAGGGCTAGGGAGGTGCCCCTCTTCGAAGGACTTTGGCTTTAGAGAATGACCACTTTTCCGAGTGAATGCCCTTCCTAACTTCAGACGGTGGCTGGTCTCGAACCGACGCCCAGACGAATCAGAGTCGCGCAATCTACCATCCGGCCATGGCGGTCACATATGTATTAAATTAATGCGGAAATGGTGCTGATGATGAGCGATGAATTCTTCATTCACGGCATTTATCTGTGAGATTCTCTTGCAAGCTTCTTCTGCAGTAAAAAAATATGTATGCAGTGTCAATTCGAGGTTTGTATTTTGGAATGATAAATAAAAATATAAAAATATAATATTATAGAAATGTGTAAATAAATAAACAAATCAATAAATATTAAAAATAAATAAATAAATAAACGAAGAAAGAAAGAAAGAAAGTAAAATCTTAATAAGTAAATATATAAATATTTATATGTAAATGAATCTAAGTCAATAAGCATCTTCAATGATCCTTCTCTTACTTTTAATATGGATTCTCTTTCTTTTCAAAGTAAGGTATCAACCATTTCTCTTTTTATCACTACTACTTCCATTGCTGCTGTGATGAGTTGGCAAGGTGCTTCCTTCCCACACTGCCGAGGACTCGTAACACTCGCCAAGTGGCCTCGTCCTACAGGTACTGTATGGAGATTTGCTCACAGATTGGTTCGTGCAGTGACTACTTCTTCCCATCCACCTCCATACTCTGAAGCTCTCTTCTACCTTCTGTCTTTCCTAATTATTATAACTAGTCTTCCATTATAAAACGGATCTATCGTTATCTCAGGGCCTAATCCTGCCATATCTCTAAGTCCTCAGCCTGTCCTTTTCTCATCGCATGTCATTCCCTTATTTCTGCCTTGTCTTTAACCTTCTACTTTTTTCTTCGTCTTAATATTTTCTTGGTGCCCATTCCTGATGAGGGCAAGTTTCTTGCCTGTCCCAGTTTCACGCTCATGAGTAAATAAATAAATAAATACATAAATAAATAAATAAATAAATAAATAAATACAGAAATAAAATAAATAAATAAATACATGAATAAATAAGCAAATAAATAAATAAATAAATAAATAAATAAATAAATAAATAAATAAATAAATAAATAAATGAATAAATGAATAAGTAAATAAATAAATAAATAATATTCCGGTTTTACGTCACGAACTCCCTTGTCAACCAAGGGCAAGGACGGTTGCCTTCTTGCGAAGGACTTGTTTTGGCAGATGTAATCGTTACCCTGAGTGCATGCCCTTAATAAATAAATAAATGATAAATAAATAAAATAAATGAATTAACAAGTAAATAAATAAATAAATAAATAAATAAATAAATGAATAGATAAATAAATGAATAAATAAATAGATAAATAAATAAATAAATAGATAAATAAATAATTAAATAAATAAATAAATATATGAATAAATGAATAAATAGGGTACGTCGGGACTGCTAGATGAACTTACGAAGTTTCAGGCTTGAAAATTGAAGAAGCAGGATTCAGTAATCATATAAAGAGACTAATTCTAAAGAGGATATTGATTTAGAGATAGGAATTACTGAGACAAACCAAGACATACGTTTAGGAAGAGCACGGAAATTTTGTTTGCCTTATGAACTGTCTGAGGTAATTTAATTCTCTGGATCAGTTGAGGGAAACGGACCTCAAATCTACCAGCTGGAGAAACAGGATAAAATTGCAAATAGTTCAATGTAGAGAGCTTTTGGGGCCGAGAGCCCAAATCTTGGAGGGGCGAGCCAAATAATGATCAAATGAGGGTTTGGCTGTTACTATCATATCATGCAGTATATGTACAGTAGTATATGACCCTGAGAGAGAGAGAGAGAGAGAGAGAGAGAGAGAGAGAGAGAGAGAGAGAGAGAGAGAGAGAGAGAGAGAGAGAGAGAGAGAGAGAGATTATTTTATTATTTTATTAATTTATTGCGCCAAGGCGTCAGACATTACATGAGTTCATACAAATAATGCTTCAAATGGACACAAAACCAAGAGTTGAACATGGTTTACAGGGAGGTGTACATATTGATAAAACATTGCTGCATACTAACACACAACTCACAGTATGGCAGCACAGAGTACATTATATGCAAAAGTAAAGCTCAGAGAAACGCAGAATGCACAAACAGAATTATACAGCAACATACAGAAAATATATGTATAATTCAATATAATTAATGGCCACCAAAGTGAGGATAACGAGCAAGAATAACATCAAGGTTGTCATCATTAAGTAAAAATGAGCAGATCTGTATTAAGTTCTGACCTCGTGGTAAAACATCTCTCACTGTGGGGCACTGAAGACAATAGTGGTCAAGAGTGTTAGCATTAGGATGGTCGCATAGTTTACAGGAGGTGTACTGTGGCATATCTAGAGTCTGGGAGACCTGCCATAAAGGCCGATACCCCATTCTGAGCCGAGCACTAACTACATTGTTTTTCCGCACCATTAACCCGCGTCTGTGATACTTGTAGCGACTGTGAAGAAAGTGATCTCGGTGCTGTATGGACACACTGTTGGCCCTCTCCGTGTCCCTGCGCTGGACCGTCATGGCAAACCCAGCTGAGTAGATGATGTTACGTAGGCATCGGAGGGAGGGCTCAGCGTCCGCAGCATGCCCATCCAGCATACAGGCCGCCTTGGCAAGACGATCCGCTGTGTCGTTGCCAGTCAGCCCAATGTGGGATGGAGTCCAAACAAATGACACAACAAGAGAAGCATCCCGAGCGGCCGCGAGGCGACATAGTATATCTCCCACAGCACGACCACAGATAGTTCTTGGCGAGGATAGGGCTTGTAGGGCCGATTGGGAGTCACAAATTATTACCCCATTCACTCGTCGTCGAACAAGGAGAGTCACGGCATCCAAGATGGCATTCAGTTCACAGTAGGTGGAGTTCGACGAGGTGGGTAGTCTACGGCCAATCCATGAATCAGCCGGCACAGGCGGCTCCATGGTGGGGGAAAACACAGCACATGCCGCCCTCCCATCTGCTTGCACAGAACCATCAACATAGACGTGGTGCGCTGCAGGGACAGACGTGGATACATCAGCGATAGTCTCCAGAGCTAACTGTCTCTGCAAGGGGGGATAGACATCCTTCGAGGTCGGTGTATATGTGACAGCGGGGAGAGAGAGAGAGAGAGAGAGAGAGAGAGAGAGAGAGAGAGAGAGAGAGAGAGAGAGAGAGACAACCTTTATTTCCATTATACAATGCGTATTCGTCAGGTGGGGCAAGCCCCAACCCCCCACTGTGGTGACCAACCACAGCAGCAACCTGCCAGTAAACAGCTTAAACTCTCGGTCTTGGACGGGGACCGATCTCTCGACCTCGTGAATGCGAAGCCAGCGCCTTGCCACTGTATAGCCAGAGAGAGAGAGAGAGAGAGAGAGAGAGAGAGAGAGAGAGAGAGAGAGAGAGAGAGAGAGCAGTTGCTTTGCATAATGAGAGTGATAAGTGAGGCTGAATAGAGATTAGATTTGTCTATTCTTATCATGATAACAAGGCTCATCATAGTATGAACGTACTGAATTTGAAGAAATCTTTGAAAGAATGATCATTATATATATATATATATATATATATATATATATATATATATATATATATATATATATATATATATATATATATATATATATATGGAAATATAACTTATATCACATAAAAAAAAAGAGGCAGTATCTGCTTAATGCAAATCCGGATCTTTGTCATCAGATTTTTTTTTTATCTTTTCTTTCATCATTGTTGTCATTTAATGACTTTGTACCCCGACATTTGAGGCATTTTGAAAAATGATCATGATGTAGCTTATCGTCCATGTGCATTATATCGAAACTCTTTTAAATATTTTTTTTTTTCATATACATTTTCGAAGGCAATGTATCTCTAGTCTTCTTGACCTTTGTATAAGTCACATTGAGTCCTTATTCGAATGAGGATGGAGCTGGAGCATTAAGGGTTGATTCCCTTCTAAAGGGGGGTTTACACGGTCAAATGGTTCGTCGAACGCGGTTCGACAGACAAGTGTTTGAAGTGATGCTCGAACGTGTGAACGGGGTATTTGGTTGTCGAACACGGTCGAACCGCGTTCGACGAACCGTTTGACCGTGTAAACCGCCCTTAAGTTTCCCAGGGCAGGGTTGAACTTGAGTTAATCAGGCTTGTCAGCTTCCAACTCGCGAACTCTTCCACTGAACTACATCGGATCACAAAATGCAACTTAGAAAAACCAACTAGAGAGCAATATATACCAGCAACTAGTGTAACTAGATCCACAATATAAAATTTCAAGGTGTGACTATTTCTACAATATTAAGTTAGGTTAAGTTTGGTTAGAGTATATTTGGTAGAGTATCTTCTCAGGTTCTGATTTCGAGGGGAGCAAATACTGGAAGGTCACCACTTAGAGAACACAGCTTTCATCCGATCAGCGAATTTAAGCAACGCTGGGTCAGGTCAGTATTTGGATGGGTGACCGTCGGGGAACGCCAGATGTTGCTGGCATATAAGAGGACCGCCGTAGCGAAGTGGTAAACTAGAGAGGTGATGGACCCACGTTAAAGCCCTTGGAGGGTCGTTAGGATGGCCATCCAGCCTTAATCCCTCAGCTTCACTCCGTCTGTTTCCACCCAAAATGGGGACTTATTGTGACATAAAAAAAAATGCCAGGTTAGCTCCCTCATACCTTAACTAAACCATGCTGCTCTCAAACGGAATGCTCATCTCATATATATTCAGTGATTTATAATAAAACTAGTTCATAGTTAGTAAGACATACAAAATATGTTCCTCTCTCATTCCAGAGTATATAAAATTCATTACTAACTTCGAATTCAAATTTTTTAATCCCTTCTTCGCTTCTTCTACTGTGACATATATGCATCCAAAGCTGTGATTCATATTGATAATCATTAAAAATATAATAGTTTGGAAAATTATGCATTATTTTAACGAGCCATAAAGTATGGTCAAGAAATCACCAATAGTCTACCGAAATAGGGTGACGTCATCCTCCAAATAGCCAATCCGCGGTGAGTTATACTAGGATGAGGTCGGTTCCGGAGGTCCATAACATTACTCTTTGCCACTTGCTGTTCAGCCCTCGCACACGGAAGACCGCCCAATTTTTCTCGTAAAAAATCTTCACTTAAAAATCTGTTGCATTATAAAATTTAAGGCATGGAACATCAGAGACGTTCTGTAGGTGTAGAAGAGTCTTTGAAGCTGTAATCCTGACGTAATTACAAGACTTCATCCAATAGTTTATAATCCTAAGTATCGAAAAGAAAATCACGCATGCAACAAGTGTCAGAAGACAAAAGGCCTTATGATGATGAAACGTAGAGGTGAGTTTTCTTCTGTATATGAACTTGTTTTGTAGAATACGTTTGTCATTTAATATATATATATATATATATATATATATATATATATATATATATATATATATATATATATATATATATATATATATATATATATATATATATATATATATATTACATTTAATTTACATAATTCTAATTAAATTAAGTCTTTATTACCATCCTGTTTCTTTTTGTATGTTCTATATGTAAATACACCCATTTCAATCGTATTGTCACAATATCTATCAATATTTCAGTCCATTAATGTATTAATTGACTGAATTATTATTATTATTATTATTATTATTATTATTATTATTATTATTATTATTATTATTATTATTATTATTATTAGTAGCAGCAGCAGTATTAATAGCATATATATATATATATATATATTATATATATATATATATATATATATATATATATATATATATATATATATATATATGTGATTACCTAATTGTGATTACCTAATTGTGTTTACGGGAAAGAGCCCAAAGCTCGTATCTTCCCGTCTCCTGATCGGTTCCATTTTAGACTTAGTGATACTTATCATACCTGTCCTTAAAACTATGGATTGAGATAGCATTAACTACCTCCTCGCTTAGCCAATTCCAATTATCAACTACTCTTACACTGAAAAAGTATTTCCTTACATCCTGCAAAGAAGTTTTCTTACGAAGCTTCAAACTAGTTCTAGAGCCAGCCATATCAAAATATCGATCCCTATCCACTCTATCATAACCATGAAGGAATTTAAAGACTGTCACCATATCCCCCCTCACTCTTCTAGCTTCCAGTGATGGTAAGTCTAATTCCCTCAGCCTCTCATCATAACTGAGATTGCGTATTTCTGGCACCAGTTTCGTGGCATGTCTTTGAACTTTTTCAAGCTTAGCTATGTGCTTTTTCAAGTGCGGATTCCAAAAGGGGGCTGCATATTCGAGTTTTGGCCTCACATAGGTTACATAAATATTTCTGAACATTTCCTTGTCCATGTGCCTGAAGGCTACCCTTACATTTGATAAGAATGCATATGCTGCCCTTACTATGCCATTTATATGTATTTCTGGAGACAAATCTGCCAGTATGTTTACTCCTAGATCTCTCTCATTTTCTGTCTCTTGAAGTTGTACTCCAGCCACCGAGTAGTCAAGCTTGGGCCTTCTTGCACTTGTACCCATTCTCATTACCTTACATTTTGAAGTATTGAATTTCATTAGCCACTTTTCTGACCACTCATGCAGATTATTTAGATCCTCCTGAAGTTCTCTACCATTGTGTGTTGGATGTGTGTGTGCGTGCGTGAGAGAGAGAGAGAGAGAGAGAGAGAGAGAGAGAGAGAGAGAGAGAGAGAAGAGAGAGAGAGAGAGAGAGAGAGAGAGAGAGAGAGAGAGAGAGAGAGAGAGAGAGAGAGAGTAAATTTAGCTGTAAACCCCCTGTGAAAACATTAATAGAAAAAAAAGACCCAAAAAAATAAAAGTGAAAAAATAATGAATGCTTCTTTTCTACATTATTACAATGTATTTTCATTTCTATGAATGTGTAAATGAATATAAAAGAGTTGAATTAAAAACAGTTCTCCTTATAAACCAAACTTTAACATAGCTAAACCTAACCTTACCTAATAATGCAATATGCACAAGTACGTATCATAAACCACAGGTGCTTCCTTCTGATTGCAGTGTTAATTCAATAATATTTTAAAAAAGAAAATAAAAATAAACACGAACACTCACACAAATATATTATAAATATATGGACGAATGATTTAGGAATACAGAAAGATACATACTTTTAAAGATACTTTTTTCTTCCAATTATTATACACTAAAAGTAATTCTTAAGTCATCACCAACATTTACTTTATTTTTATTAATATTATTTTTAATATTTTATATATATATATATATATATATATATATATATATATATATATATATATATATATATATATATATATATATATATATATATATATTAGGAAAAACCCATTAAATAAATCAACGAATATATATATATATATATATATATATATATATATATATATATATATATATATATATATATATATATATATATATATATATATATATATATATATATATATATATATATAAAGTACTTATTAATTTCGTGACCTAAACTTTGAGAAGGTGACCAGTTTAGGTCACGATTTTAATAAGTACTTTATATATATATAAAATATATATATATATATATATATATATATATATATATATATATATATATATATATATATATATATATATATTCGTTGTTTTATTTGATGGGATTTTCCTACCATTTTAGACTGTATGTTAACAGTTCAGTGTTTTATATATATATATATATATATATATATATATATATATATATATATATATATATATATATATATATATATATATATATAAATATATATATATATATATATATATATATATATATATATATATATATATATATATATATATATATATATATATATATATGCTGCTACTGCTGATATATATATATATATATATATATATATATATATATATATATATATATATATATATATATATATATATATATATATATATATATATATATATATATATATATATATATATATATATATATATATATATATATATATGCTGCTACTGCTGATATATATATATATATATATATATATATATATATATATATATATATATATATATATATATATATATATATATATATATATATATATATATAT
>JAXCGZ010011324.1:262500-267500 GCA_037179515.1 Halocaridina rubra
GAAGGAATTTAAAGACTGTCACCATATCCCCCCTTACTCTTCTAGCTTCGAGTGATGGCAAGTCTAATTCCCTCAGCCTCTCATCATAACCGAGATTGCGTATTTCTGGCACCAGTTTCGTGGCATGTCTTTGAACTTTTTCAAGCTTAGCTATGTGCTTTTTCAAGTGCGGATTCCAAAAGGGGGCTGCATATTCGAGTTTTGGCCTCACATAGGTTACATAAATATTTCTGAACATTTCCTTGTCCATGTGCCTGAAGGCTACCCTTACATTTGATAAGAATGCATATGCTGCCCTTACTACGCCATTTATATGTATTTCTGGAGACAAATCTGCCAGTATGTTTACTCCTAGATCTCTCTCATTTTCTGTCTCTTGAAGTTGTACTCCAGCCACCGAGTAGTCAAGCTTGGGCCTTCTTGCACTTGTACCCATTCTCATTACCTTACATTTTGAGGTATTGAATTTCATTAGCCACTTTTCTGACCACTCATGCAGATTATTTAGATCCTCCTGAAGTTCTCTACCATTGTTCTCGTTTTTTACTTTCTTCACAATCTTTGCATCATCTGCAAACATATTCATGAATGAATTTACAGACTCTGGTAGGTCATTTACATATACAAGGAACAAAAGTGGCCCTAAAACTGAACCCTGTGGAACTCCACTACTAACTCTTCTCCATTCAGACACTGAGTGTCTTACTCTAACCCTCTGTTCCCTTCCTTCTAAGTAAGTTTTTATCCATTCCAAAACATTTCCACCTATTCTAGCCATTGAGTGCAGCTTCCTAATAAGTCTCCCATGTGGAACAGTGTCAAACGCTTTCTGGAAGTCTAGGAATATGCAATCTGCCCAGCCCTCTCTTTCCTGTAAGATTTGGCTTACCTCATCATAAAATTCTAATAAGTTTGTTACTGTTGATCTACCTTCTCTGAAGCCATGTTGCCTCACTGACAAAAAGTTGAAGGATTCCAAGTGAAGAGAGATATGTTTCCTTAGTAGTTTCTCCATAACTTTGCAAACTATGCTGGTCAAGGAAACTGGTCTATAGTTCAGAGCCGTATCCCTCCTTCCCTTTTTGAAGATAGGTATCACATTTGCTTGTTTCCAGCATCTTGGAATCTCCCCCGACTCCAGTGACTCCTTAAATATGATACTTAGTGCCACTGATATTGTGTTTGCGCATTTTTTTAGCACATGAGGGGATATGTCATCAGGACCTGTAGCTTTATGAACATCTAAATCCATCAGCGCTTTGCATACCTCTTTGGCTGTAAGGTTGATGTTCTCTAATACCGGCCCTTGAGCTTCTATCACTGCAATCTGAGGGGTTGGGGTATTTTCTACTGTAAATACTGACTGAAACTCCTTGTTCAATTCTTTGCAGATCTCTTCGTCCGTTTCAGTGATGCTTCCATCCGCTCTCTTTAGCCTTAAAACCTGTTCTTTTACCTTCAGTTTTCCTCTGATAAAGCTGTGGAAAAGCTTGGGATTTTCTTTAGCTTTCCTGGTGATGTCCCTCTCATAATCTCTCTCTGCCTCTCTCCTTTTACTTAGGTAGTCATTTCTTGCTCTTTTGTAGGTTTGCCAGGCATTTATGTTTTTTCTCCTCCTATACCTTTTCCAGCATTTGTCTCTCCACTCCTTAGCTCTTTTACACCCATTATCGAACCATTTCTCTCTGGCATGAATTACACCTACTTTGGTGACAGGTATGCAGCAATCTACTATCTTCCCATATTTCTCACAAAAGATGTCATACATTTCTTGTACAGATTTGTTGTAAAATAAGGTTCTCCAGTCAATAACTGCAAAAAGCTCATTCATTTTGATGTAATCTCCTTTCGGATAGTTCCTCCTCATGTCCTCAGTGCCTCTACTCTCAGGAAGAATATCTTCAATGATATACTCCATCAACAACACACAGTGGTCACTCTTTCCAATTGGTGGTTCATACTCAATATTTTCAATATCCAACACATTATCTGTGAACACTAGATCAAGTAGTGATGGCTCATCCCCACCCCTGGCCCTTGTTGGTTCCATTACATGTTGGTGTAGGAAATTCCCTTGTACGCAATCTAGGAATCTTGCCCCGAATGAGTCCTCACCACTGTGTGGGTCAAGATTTATCCAATCTATCTCTTTATGATTAAAGTCTCCCATAATCAAAATCCTACATTTTTTCTCCCGTGCCATGTTAACAACTGAGTTTATGACTTCAATAGTACCTATATGACTTTCCTCATAAATTTCAAGCCTATTTTGGTTCCTTGGTGGGTTGTATACAACAGTTATTATAATGCTCTCTGACCCAGTATTTATGCGAGCAACAAGAAATTCCCTGAACTCACTTTCTATAGCCAAGTTTATTTCTTCAACTTGAATCCTCTCACTTATGAGCAGTGCTATCCCTCCACCAGTCCTCTCAGATCTTTCAACCCTTAGTATTCTGAAGCCCTTAGGAAAAACTGTGACACTGTTTATGTCCTCACTCAACTTAGTCTCTGTAATTGCTACTATATCTGCCTTACTGTTGTGAATCCTATCTTTTAATTCTACTGCCTTACCAGCTAATCCATCGGCATTTGTGTATAACAATCTTAATGAGGCCCCATCCCCTGATCTTCTGTCATTATCTTCTTTATCTCCCCTTTGTCTGGAAGTATTCTGTAACGAAAATTTTTCTTCTCTTCTTCATTTCTTTCATCATTTAACCTTCTTGCCTCTTGCAACAAATTTTTGATCTTTCCCATCTCTTCCTGTGTTCTGTATCGTCTAATGAACACTTCTTTGCATTCTTGAAGGTCTTTTAGACTTTTTTTTCTCAACAATATTTCCCTACATGTTTCCCCTCTCTCAAAGGTTACTTTTGTTGGTCTCGGCTTTCCTTCCCTCGAATATTTACCTAGTTGGTGTATGTTTACAATATCCTCAGGACCACATACTACTCCAAGCTTTCTTATCAGGTCTACAACCCTAGCTTTATTTTCTTCAAGTCTCCCCTGCCATGTTGGCTCCTGGGATTCACTTATGCCTGAGATTACCACTGTCTTCTCCTTATCAAGTGCCTGTCTGATGAGTGGGTTTGCCCTTTCCATCACAACGTCTTTCATTTTTTTCGATTACTGTCTCTTTATAGTCAACTGTTTGTATGTTTTCCAGTGCCACCACCTTTACAGCCTCTTTTACTGCCACATTCACCTTTAGTGCATCAGCAAAGGACGTTTTCATGGCATCATTTTCCATATTCAGCTCCTGGAACTCTTTTCTGAACTGTTCAATGTTTTCCTTAATCTGGACATTCCAAGCAGCAATCTCGTCTCTCTCAGAAGAGAGCAGTGATCTAACATCTAATTCCTTTAGGTTGTCATTCAGCTGTTTGTTTTTATCTTCTTGTTTAGAAATTCTAGATTCTAGTTGACTCTTTTCCCCTTCCAGCTTCTTTATTCTTTTTTCTAGTTCCTTTCTCTCCTGCCCTTGTGCTTTATTTGCTTCCTCCAAAGATCTTATTTGTTCTCTGAGTGTTTCATTCTCTTTCATTTCTCCATCCATATTCCGAATTTTATCATCAAGGCTTATAACCATTTCCTCTAACTTCTTGATTCTCTGTTTAAGTCCCCTGATGACTACCCCTTCCCCCGACCCATGGGTGGGAGAGGTTTGGGACACAGATGGCCTCATTTTTATGTTCTCCCTCTCACAGAATATAGAAAGAAGACGAGAAAGAGGAAAAAAAAGAAAAGAGAAAAACTTTTAATTGAGCTTCACACAGAATTTTTATATCTCCATATAAGTGCTATTTAGTGACTCAGTTTGTCTCTTTTCTGGTAACACACATCTTAACTTAAAAACTTGACCATGGTAATTTAAGTATAAAAAGAAAAAGAAAAACAAAAGTCAAACCTGAAGGAAAATTCGAATTTGTGTTTGAGGTGGCACCCACCTGTTTCTGCTATATATTCTTCCTAACTGATAAACTGACTTGCTAACCAAGATATGTTATCACGGGATTAGACTTTACATTTAACTCAATATATATACAAAATAAAAAAAAAAATAGTAAAAGAGAAAGCTAAAAGAAAAGCAAAAAAATGAAGAAAATAAGACTGCTGTACTACTTGGCAACTTAACTCAGTACTGTTGACAGGTGGATATTTGGTAAATTTTTTTTCTTTTATTATTCAACTATGTGTGTGTGTGTGTGTGTGTGTGTGTGTGTGTGTGTGTGTGTGTATATATATATATATATATATATATATATATATATATATATATATATATATGTGAGTGTGTATATATATATATATATATATATATATATATATATATATATATATATATATATATATATATATATATATATATATATACCGATGATGTTTACCATATTTGTCCTATGCAGTTACCATTAACTACTTCCTCGCTTCGGCAAATCCAATCATCAATTATTCTTACACTAAACAAATAATTCCTTATATTCTGCAAAGAAGTTTTCTTACGAAACTTCAAACTATGAACCTCTAGCTTTAGGGCCAGCCATATGAAAATATCGATTCCTTTTCACAATGTCAAAACCATGAAGGCATTTAATAACCATCACCATATCCACTCATCATTCTTCTAGCTTCAAGTAATGGTAAGTCTAATTTCCTCAGCCTCTCCTCGTAACTGAGATGCGTACTTCTGGAGCCAGTTTCGTAGCATGCATCTGAAATATTTACAGCTTATTTATATGCTCTTTCAAGATTCAAACAGGGTGCTACATATTCAAGCTTTGGCCTCACATAAGTTACATAAATATTTCTGAAAATTTCCTTGTTCATTTGCTAAGAGAGCATATGCCATTTATATTGATTTCCAGAGACAAATCCTCCAATATGGTATTCCTAATTCTCTTTCATTCTCCGTCTGTTGATGTTGTGCACCTGCTTTTGAGTACCGAAATTTGGGCCTCTTTTGACTTGTATCTATTTTTGTTACTAGCCTGCTGGCT
>JAXCGZ010011324.1:272500-282500 GCA_037179515.1 Halocaridina rubra
TTAATAAGAATCGTTTTCTTATAAGCTTCTTCTTCTTCTTCTTCTTCTTCTTCTTCTTCTTCTTCTTCTTCTTCTTCTTCTTCTTCTTCTTCTTCTTCTATTTAGAATTATACGTTATTTCATTAATAAGAATCGTTTTCTTATAAGCTTCTTCTTCTTCTTCTTCTTCTTCTTCTTCTTCTTCTTCTTCTTCTTCTTCTTCTTTTTATGTTTCTTCTTCTTCTTCTTCTTCTTCTTCTTCTTCTTCTTCTTCTTCTTCTTCTTCTTCTTCTTCTTTTTATGTTTCTTCTTCTTCTTCTTCTTCTTCTTCTTCTTCTTCTTCTTCTTCTTCTTCTTCTTCTTCTTCTTCTTCTTCTTCTTCTTCTTCTTCTTCTTCTTCTCCTTCTTCTTCTTCTTCTTCTTCTTCTTCTTCTTCTTCTTCTTCTTCTTCTTCTTTTTATGTTTCTTCTTCTTCTTCTTCTTTTTATGTTTCTTCTTCTTCTTCTTCTTCTTCTTCTTCTTCTTCTTATTTTTATGTTTCTTCTTCTTCTTCTTCTTCTTCTTCTTCTTCTTCTTCTTCTTCTTCTATTTTCTTTTTCTAAGTGTCATATTTAACGAAGAAAAGTAACCTCTTCCTGTTTGTCCTCCTAAGTTCTACCTTAAGAATTATTTCTTACTCTCCCCTTCTTGTATCTAATAGCCTTGTACCCATGGCATTCTCCTTAATTACCGACGAGAGAGAGAGAGAGAGAGAGAGAGAGAGATTATTTTATTTTATTAATTTATTGCGCCAAGGCGTCAGACATTACGTGAGTTCATACAAATAATGAGAGAGAGAGAGAGAGAGAGAGAGAGAGAGAGAGAGAGAGAGAGAGAGAGAGAGCGCGCGCGCCTTAGCTGCCTGTATCAAAACTCACTCTCACAAAGGCGGCTAGTAAACAAGTCATTAATCTTCGACACAGGCGATATTGATTCAATGGTGCTCTCCCTCGCTAAGCTTTTGCTAATCTTTACGATGCGACTTTCTGCGGACGTCGCAAAGTCATAACTGGCTTTTGCTGAGTTCAGAGATGCGACGTTTCGAGGACCGATTAATGTCACTCCGCGATCTTTTCAATCTTTAAGATGCAATATTATGTGGGTATTGCAAAAGTCTCTTAGCTCCAAATTCTTTCAGCGTATGCGATGCGAAAGGTCGCAGGTATCGAAGTCACTCCTATACAAGGATGACAAAAGTCACTTCGAGATCTTGCAAATTTTTTGCAATGCACCGTTATGAGGAAGTCTAAAAGTCTTTCTGAGGTCTTTGATATGCTTATGATGCGACTTTATGAGAATATGGAAGTCACTCGAGCACTTACAAATCACAAGAGTCACTTTGAAATCTTATAAGTTTTTACAATGTGACGTTATGTAGACGTCTACAAAACTGCTCTGAACTTTTACAAATCTTTGTGATATTGCATCACAATTACGTCGAAACATGAAATTTCTATGAGAGTTTCCTAAAAATTGATCGTGCAATGTTAATCGGCGTTACAGAGTCGCTCTGAACTTATGACAAATTGTGTTATGAGTTTAAGATGTGAACTCCGAAAAGTCCCTCTGAAGACCTCTCATATCATTACGATACAACATGAAGAGAAGGTGAAATTATTCTCTGCTTTGAGATATTACCGATCTTTTGCATAAAAAAGTCAAATGGACATTCAGAAATTCCTTTGAGCTTTCGCTGATCGTTGCCGGGGAAATAAAAAAGCTGCTCTGAGCCTCTGATATTCTTTTTGATGCGATGTTACATGACAGTTGAAGAGTCACTCTGAGTTCTTGCAAATCTTCATGAGGCTATATTTATGAGAGGATATTAAAAATTCATTCTGTATTGGAATTATGCTGGTCTATACAATGAGACGTAGAGAGGACATTGAACAGACTTTCCGAGCTTTTAATGCGACGTTATCTGGATATCGAAAAAAAAAAAATTGCTCCGAGCACTTACTAATCTCTTCAGTGTTGCTCTATATGACGATGATAAGGCGTACATATCAGATATATTTGTTGATCTTTATATTGCGATGTAATCTGAATATCGAAAAATCACTCCAAGATTTTGCTTATCTTTGTGATGTGATGTAACGTGGACGTTGAGCAGTCGATGATATATCCTGCACAACTTAATGATACAATTCTAAGCTGAAGTCCAAAAGTCACTCTGAGCTTTTACAAGCTTTTGAGATGCGACATTATGATGAGGATGATGAAATGATCATCTTTACAATGCAACGTTAATTGGGTGCAGAAAACTCATGCCAAAATTTTCTGAATATTTGTGATACGATATTATGTGAGCATTTTATATTCCAAGCTCAGTTTTTTGCTAATATCTGCGATGTCACTACGCTCTGAGGATTATACTGATTTTTGCTTTGCAAAACCTCATGGATGTCAAAAAGTCACTCATAGCTTTTGGTAATCTTTTGATGCAACTTTGATTAGAAGTCCAAAATAGCATTAAAGTATTGCTAATCACTGATATGGTGTTACATGATTGTCGTTTTGAGATTCCTTTCTTGGATAACTATTTAGAATATATCTTCCTTATTTAGTTTATAATTTTAAGGGGATATCAAACTAATTTTTTCTTAGATAAATTTTTGACACTGAGCACAGACCGAGAGGAATATATTTAGTTTATTTATTTATCTATTCATGCATGTATTTTCTTTACTTAGTTATCTAATAAAACGCGTGTTTTCTCCTCCTCCTTTCCCTCTTCTTCATAATTCTTCCTTTTCTACTTCTGTCTCAAGTGGACCTCAGAAAAAGACAACAATCGCGACTTTATATTTAATGCATTAAGTTAGCTTACACCACAGTTTGCTATGATTCGTTCTAGATACTTATTTGATAAGTGATCGTTTCAAGTTTTTTCTTATATAAAAGGCATATTCTTGATTGCCTTTTTTGTCACAGATATAATAAATTAGCCTCACAAGCACCGGTGGTAGATATTCACTTACTTCTAGCAGGAATAGGAGAAAGATTGGCCAAACTGGACACTCAGTAAAACTAATTAAACTTTTGTGATTTATTTAGCTTAGGATGACGACCTTAGTGTTGCTGTGGGTATCAGCTGCGTCTTGGCTTTTGAATGATTTGTCAGATGTAGAAGGGTTTTCTGGTGTAAATATGTTCTCAGAATATGGAGGCTCCAATGGAAAAGTTTTCAAGAGCATTTTGAACACGTTGCTGATGTAAGGACAAGTAGAATCATGCTTGACCTAAAGAGTAGCACAATTATGCATTGACTATAGAGTAGAACAATGCCTGAGACCAGCTGCCTAGGAGAGTAGTTAGAGTGATTAAAGCACATGCAACTTTCTGGAATCTAAAACAAAAGTCTACTTGCCCTGACAGTCTTAGGTCACTGAGGGATGAATATTGCCGTTTCTTCATGGGACTTTCTGGTGCTGAAAATGGAAAGGTATTTATTAGTAGATTTTACCAGTTGTGTCCTCTAGTCAACTCTTTGTTCACGTCCATGAGACTTTGTCAGGGTCTATGGCAGTCATATGCCTTCCTGATGTCTTTCCCCAAGCTTATCCGGTCTGAAGGACAACACTAAGATGACTTTTCTTCCTCTTTTACTACCTTTGTTTGCAGCTATGCAACATAATGCCTGTGAGTATTCCTCTGGGCTAAAAGAAACTCATCATCATCTGACTATATTTGATTTGACAAGCTGCTTAATTCAACGTGTCCATTTGCAACGTAATTTGAAAATCTTCGGAATCACAGGATATCTATACTATGGACGCAAGGAGCAGATGTGTACGTGGTCAAAGTAAGGTATCCATTTAAATGAATTAGGAATTAAAGGAGTGATTTTTCAAGTTATGCTATATCGATTCTAAGGATCTGAAAACTTGGTGTGTTCAAGTTATTTAGTATCATCATATTTTACACACGCGCGAATACGCACGCACGCACACACATGCATATGTACACACGCACATACATGCATATATATATATATATATATATATATATATATATATATATATATATATATAATATATATATATATATATATATATATATATATATATATATATATATATATATATATATATATATATATATATGTCACGGTCTGAGGTTAGCAAGGGCATGCACTCAAGACAACGATTGCATCTGCTAAAACAAGTCCTTCACAAGAAGGCAACCGTCCTAGCCCTTAGTAGAAAAGGGAGTCCGTGACGGAAAAAAAAAAAAAAAAAAAAAAAAAAAAAAAAATATATATATATATATATATATATATATATATATATATATATATATATATATATATATATATATATATATATATATATATATATATAGCATACGCAAGTGTGTCTGTATATGTGTGTTCACATATAAAAGCTTTCAAAGGTGTATATTTGGCCATGATGAAACTTGAGCCATTAAAGATACTTATCAAATTCTAATTCAACACATTTCTTATTGTACTGTCTGATCTTTGAGAGCTAATAGGAACTATCACAAAAGTGGCACAACCACTCTGTTTTTCATAGCCTTAAGTGCCTCTGACATCGAATTAACGACAGATACCCACATCTTACCTTGCACACACACACAATTTCTTACCTCGAAGGAAAGGAGCGGTGTTGTTGTACAAGGAAAACATGATTATGGCGGTATAATTAAGTCAATTCTAAGGTCTGGGGAACCATATTGCGTTTTTTAATTGAAAATGGCAGGGACAATACCTTCTACGAAGGGAGTAAAGAGAGAGAGAGAGAGAGAGAGAGGAGAGAGAGAGAGAGAGAGAGAGAGAGAGTTTATGTGTGTATTAACAGTAGGATGATAGAAAGGGGGACTAATAGCATAAGAAGTTTGTGGGTCATTTGTTTTGTTGAAATCGGATTTGTATTTTGGTAACTCAAATCAATGTAGCTTTCAATCATTTCTTTGAATTGTTTTTTTTTTTATGTTCGGGCAAACTTTTCTTCTTCTTCTTCTTCTTCTTCTTCTTCTTCTTCTTCTTCTTCTTCTTCTTCTTCTTCTTCTTCTTCTTCTTTTTCTTTTTTTCTTTATTCTTCTCCCTTTTTCTTCTTTTTCCTTCTTCTTTTTGTTTTTGTTTTTGTTTTTTCTTGTTTTTTCTTTTTTTCTCTTCCTTTTTCTTCTTGTTTTTTCTTCTTTTTTTGCTTCTTATTCTTCTTTTCCTTCTTCTTTATCTTTTTTCTTTCTATCTTTCTTCTTTTCTTCTTTTTTGGCTCAATTTTTTCTTCTCCTTTTTTTTCCTCTTTTTTTGCTTCTTTTTTCTTCGGGTTTTCTTCTTTTTTCTTCTTTTTTTCTAATGTTTTCTTTTTTCTTTTTTCTCCATTTTTTCTTTTTTCTTTTTTCTTCTTTTTTCTTCTTTTTTCTTCTGTTTTTCGTCTTCTCTTTTTTCTTCTTTTTTCTTTTTTCTTTTCTTCTTCTACTTCTTCTTCTTCTTCTTCTTCTTCTTCTTCTTCTTCTTCTTCGTTTTCTTCTGTTCTTTGTCTTTATCTTTTTCTTAGTCTTTATCTTTCTCTTTGTCTTTATCTTTTTCTTAGTCTTTAACTTTCGCTTTGTCTTTATCTTTCTCTTTGTGTCGTATCGTTGTTAATCTTACCAGGCCAGAGTTACAGCGTGTGAGGTGATAATGGATATTCCAAATACTTGACACTTAATTTCATTTAGAAACTACATAATTCCTCTATGCCTCAATGCCCCCTTCCCTTAAATATATCAAAACTAAGATATTATTCGTGCCCCGGGGAAAGTTCTAACTGAGCTCTCTGTGTCTGACTGCCTCTGGCATTCTTGAAGGACCCAGATGGCAGGGCGTGTCGGCTTGGACAGATCAGCCAATAGGCTTCCAGGACCAAGGGGAGTTCGTCCCCTTTTGGCTGGAGCTACTCCAACAGGCCTATTGGGCTGAAGAGGGTGCAAATCGCCCAAGCCTATTGGGTATTTCTCCAGGGGCATGTACATACGTACCGGTGAATGCTTGTGTGTTTGGTGGTCATGGGAATAGCTGATCATTTGGCCCATTTTGACCTCCAGCGGCACTTGACGCCCAGGTGCTTTCTAAAGGCCCATGGATCCAGCCATATATCTTGTTGTCACCCACCATAAACATTTACTCTGCCCAGAGAAAATACGAGGGAGAGTATCAATTTCACACTTGATCTCCAGCCCCACGTGGTTTATTTGAGAGTTTAGGTTCAGGTTTCAGGTCATGGCTTCAGCTTTTTCACGACACTCCCCACCACCACCCTGAAATTTTTATATTTCAGACGAAGCATTAAAAATGTCCTGAGAGCCTTCTCTATGTATGCTATGTATCATTAGTTTAAAAAAAAAACTGGGCCGAATTATCTAATAGGTTTGTCTAATATATACAGTTTCATATGATTTTCTAAACAGATTATGGAAATGTAAAAATTATTATACTCCTTAATGCTTACTAAATGTCTTCAGAAAGAGATCCTATTTTGAGGATCTAAAACATGCAGAACATATGTCCTCTGGAGAGAGACTAACAAAGGAAAAATATGTTCCTTACAATAAGCATTCTAATTAAAAAAGAAAAAAAAATAGAATTAAGTGTTACAATTACACTATATAGCTAGTAATAATTGACAACTTTATTTTGAGAGCAAAAAAAAAAAAAAACTAATTGAAATCATTATGTTACTTCAATAAAATAAAGTACAGTTGAATATGATCTCTGCAAATATTCAATCATGACTTAAAACAATGATAATGGTTAAACAGAAAAAGTTAACATCACAATTACAACATGTAACTACTATTTAAGGACAAAATAATATAGGAGAGAAACTAAATGAACATAATTATGTTACTTAAATAGTATAAGATATAGTTGGGTATGATCTCTACAAATATTCAATCATGACTTATAACACACATTATAGAGAGAAAAAAAATGAGAATTCAACACATGCACAATTGATAAATGACAACTATTCTTTAATGACAGTTACTATATTAAACCTTATACTATAATTTCCTACACCTACCTTACTTCCATAGGGGGGCGTTGATTGGTCCTTAGTCTAGGCCTTAAAGCTAAACTACAGTAGTGCAATATTTTTTTCTGTGTCCACTAAATGTCGTCAAAGACGGTGGGGACTTTTTCTTTCCCATTATTGGGGAAATTTTTTAAATTGTTCAATTATTTAAAAGTTTTTAATTATGGGAATTTAAATTTTTTTTTTATTATTTTACAATTTTTAATTATAGGGATTTTCAATTCCAATTTATAATTATTAAAAATTTATTTTAATTATAGGGATTTTCAAGTCCCTTTTTATATTATTTAAATTTTTTTACTTATAGGGATTTTCAATTCCCCTTTGTTCATTATCCTCATTTCTAGATCTTGGGCTTATTCCCACACCTGGTTTCCGTTAAACCCCCACCTTACACTTTGAGGTAGGTCCGGGTTGTAACTTACTACTGGGAATTCTTTTTCTTGAGACCGGCCGGACACAGAAGGGAGCCGATATATCTCCCATGAGCCTCTTCAGCCCGCATTTTACGAATTTTGAGGACCATCTCGCATGCCACCTCCTCATGGAGGTGCATCTTCCTCCTGCTGAAAATTATAACATAGCCTGGAGTAGATTCTTGGGCCGGAAAGTAGGGCCTAATGTTGCTAATACAAATGCATGAGAGAATAGATATGACCTCTGAGTACAAACAACGGCCAAATGAAGGCATTCAGAGGGTATACTTCGCCTCCCTGCATCTGCAGGCGCTTGCAATCTCTTCATTGGGTAAAAGGGACTGCTTTGTGAAAAAAAAATTAAAATTGCAGGTCGGGGCTGCCAGGAAATAGGGTGGTAATGGAAAGTATGTGTCAACACCATTAGATTTTTATCCCAAGATACTTAGGACGTAGCTGAGTGACTGATACATAACATTAGCATGCTATAGATATGAAAAAGAAAAGTCATGAACTGCTGAGAATCAGCCACTAAAGAAATATTCTTATTAGCAGTGACTACAGTAGCATAAAAGCATGAATTTTAAATAAAAACACAAATCATTTGGTTACTGCCAATAGCATTACGAAAACATATATTAGCAAAAGGCCATGGTGTGATAGCATCAATAACAGCCAACATAACCATAACAATAATAATAATCATGATCATAATAAGAAGAATAAAAATAGAAATAAAAATACTGAATTTGGAATAGCAGAATATATACAAATGATACTGGCATTTTGAGGCAAGAACATAGTTCTATACTTACATTTCGTAATAATGCTCATTTTAATTCAGTCTCTTTTTACTATTAGAATTCCTGCAGTCATAATATATATATATATATATATATATATATATATATATATATATATATATATATATATATATATATATATATATATATATATATATATATATATGGTAGGAAAAGCCCATTAAATAAAACGAAAGTATATATATATATATATATATATATATATATATATATATATATATATATATATATATATATATAAAGTACTTATTAATTTCGTGACCTAAACTAGTCACCTTCTCAAAGTACAATGTATCTCTTGCCATTGTACTTTGAGAAGGTGACCAGTTTAGGTCACGAAATTAATAAGTACTTTATATATATATATATATATTTTCATTCTTTAATTTAATGGGCTTTTCCTACCATCTTAGACTGTAGGTTAACCGTTCAGTGTTATTAATATATATATATATATATATATATATATATATATATATATATATATATATATATATATATATATATATATATATATATATATATGAGCATAGTCACCAACCTTCTGGTTGCCCAGTTTGTCAGTGGGAGTGTATCTCTTTTCAAAATAGTTGCAATAGTTGGCAGAAAAACTCATATAATAATCAGTTCAAATTATGTCTTATCAGTATTTATGCAATATCAGCATGCAAAAACTTATCAAAGGTAATATAAGTTGGGCACATTTATCATCTAGCATATTGGCAAAAGAATTTAAAAAATAATAATTATAACACTCTGTCAACATAAAGAGAAAACATGTTTCAGTATGGAAGGGACAAAAAACGAGAGAGGGAGAGAGAGAGAGAGAGAGAGAGAGAGAGAGAGAGAGAAGAGAGAGAGAGAGAGAGATAGATAGATAGATATATATATATATATATAGATAGATAGATAGATAGATAGATAGATAGAGAGAGAGAGAGAGAGAGAGAGAGAGAGAGAGAGAGAGAGAGAGAGAGAGAGAGAGAGAGAGAGAGAGAGAGAGAGTGTCAAAGTCAAAGTCAAAAACTTTATTCCATCAAAAATGGCTATTACATGATAATTAATCTAATTACAAATTACAAATTACAAATGTCAAAATGAAACAAATTAAATTTGCAAAGCACATAATCAAAAATTTACACATTAAAACAAACATACGTACACTTCGTCTACCCAATGGGAGGATAACAATGAGACTAAAATACTTATTAAGTAGGTGATTTAAAAGATGAGATTTAAAAGAGGGTAATGTTTGGCAGCTTCTTAAGTTTGCGGGTAAAGAGTTCCAAAGTCTCGGGCCCATTACATTTAAGGCTATTGCCCCAATATCAGTGGAAGTTCTGGGCACGTAACAAGAATTCTGATATCTGGTGTTGACGTTATTGATACGCACTTGATTAACTGTTGGCAATGAGAAGAGCCATTCCGGTTATATTCCATGATTTATTTTAAAAACTAAAAGACAGTTATTATATATGAACTTCATGTCCATCCTCAGCCAACCCAATCTCTCAAAGAGGGGGGTCACGTGATCATATTTATGCACCCCCCCCTATGGCAACTCTTGCAGCAAAATTCTGGAGCCTTTTCACTCGTAACATCTGGGTCTTAGTCGTTGAACCCCAAACACTCAGACAGTAGTTGAGAATACTTAAAATCAATGTTTGTACTACAATTACCCTACAATCAGGCTCGA
>JAXCGZ010011324.1:287500-297500 GCA_037179515.1 Halocaridina rubra
TAGAGAAATATTGATGAGGAAAAAACCTAAAAGACCTTCAAGAATTCAAAAAAGTGTTCATGACACGATGCAGAACACAGGAAGAGATTGAAAGGATCAAAAACTTGTTGCAAGAGGCTAGGAGGTTAACTGAGGAAAAAAAATGAAGAATAGAAGAAAAATTTTCATTTTAGAGTTCTTCCAGACAAAGGGGAGACAAAGAAGATAATGACAGAATATCAGGGGATTGGGCCTCATTAAGATTGTTACACACATATGCCGATGGATTAGCTGGTAAGGCAGTAGAGTTAAAAGATAAGATTCACAACAGTAAGGCAGATACAGTAGCAGTTATAGAGACTAAGCTGAGTGAGGACTTAAACAGTGTCACAGTTTTTCTTAAGGGCTTCAGATTATTAAGGGTTTAAAGACCTAAGAGGACTGGTGGAGGGATAGCACTGCTCATAAGTGAAAGGATTCAGGTTGAAGAAATAAACTTTGCTATAGAAAGTGAGTTCAAGGAATTTCTTATTGCTTGCATGAATACTGGGTCAGAGAGAATGATAATAACTGATGTATATAACCCACCAAGGAACCAACATAGGCTAGAAGTTCATGAGGAAAGTCATATAGGTACTATTGAGGTCATAAACTCACTTGTTAACATTGCACGGTAGAGAAAATGTAGGATTTTGGTAATGGGAGATTTTAATCATAAAGAGAAAGATTGGATAAATCTTGACCCACACAGTAGTGAGGACTCACTCGGGGCAAGATTCCTAGACTGCGTAAATGGGGAATTTCCCACACCAACACGTACTGGAACTAACGAGGGCCAGAGGTGGGGATGAGCCATCAATACTTGATCTAGTATTCACAGATAACATGTTGAGTATTGACAAAGTTAAGCATGAACCACCAATTGGAGAGAGTGACCAATGCATGTTGTTGATGAAATATATAATTGAAGATGTTCTGTCTTAGAGTAGAGGCACTGATGACATGAGGAGGAACTATACAAAAGGAGATTACATCAAAATGAATGAGCTTTTTGCAGTTATTGACTGGATAAGCTTATTTTACAACAAATCTGTACAAGAAATGTATGGCATCTTTTGTGAGAAATATGGGAAGATAGCAAATTGCTGCATACCTGTCATCAAAGTAGGTGTAATTCATGCTTGAGAGAAATGGTTCAATAATGAGTGTAAAAGAGCTTAGGAGTGGAGAGACAAATGCTGGAAAAGGTAAAGGAGGTGAAGAAACATAAATGCCTGGCACATCTATAGAAGAGCAAGAAATGATTACCTAAGTAAAAGGAGAGAGGCAGAGAGAGACTATGAAGGGACATCACCAGGAAGGCTAAAGAAAATCCCAGACTTTTCCACAGCTTTATCATAGGAAAACTGAAGGTAAAAGAACAGGCTTTAAAACTTAAGAGAACAGATGGAAGTATCACTGAGACAGATGAAGAGATCTGCAAAGAAGTGAACAAGGAGTTTCAGTCACTATTTACAGTAGAAAATACCCCACTCCCTCAGATTGCAGAGATAGAAGCTCATTAGCCAGTATTAAAGTACATCATCTTTTCAGCCACAAAGGTATGTAAAGTGCTGATGGAGTTAGATGTCCATAAAGCTACAGGGCCTGATGGTATATCCCCTCATGTACTTAAAAAATGCGCAAATTCAATATCAGCGGCACGAAGCATCATATTTAAAAAGTCACTGGAGTCAGGGGAGATTCCAAGATGCTGGAAACAAGCGTACGTGATACCTATCTTCAAAAAGGGAAGGAGGGACGTGGCTCTAAAATATAGACCTGTTTCCTTGACCAGCATAGTTTGCAAAGTTATGGAGAACCTACTAAGGAACCATATCTCTTCACTTGGAATCCTTCAACTTTTTGTCAATGAGATCAACAGTAACAAACCTATTAGAATTTTATGATGAGGTAAGCCAAATCTTATAGGACAGAGATGGTTAGGGAGATTGCATATTCCTAGACTTCCAGAGAGCATTTGAAACAGTCCAAAACGGGAGACTTATTAAAAAGCTGCAAGCAATAGTTAGAATAGGTGGAAATGTCCTAAAATGGATGAAAACATACTTAGAAGGAAGGAAACATAGGGTTAGAGTAAGACACTCAGTGTCTGAAATAGTAGTGGAGTTCCTCAGGGTTCAGTTTTAGGGCCACATTTGTTCGTTGTGTATGTAAATGACCTACCAGAGTCTGTAAATTCATTCATGAATATGTTTGCAGAAGATGCAAAGATTGTGAAAAAAGTAAGATACGAAAACAATGGTAGAGAACTTTAGGAAGATCTAAATAGTCTGCATACGTGGTCAGAAATGTGGCTAATGAAATTCAAAACTTCAAAATGTAAGGTAATGAGAATGCGTACAAGTGCAAGTTGGCCCAAGCTTGACTACTAGGTGACAGGAGTAAAACTTCAACAGAGAGATCTAGGAGTAATCATACTGGCCAATTTGTCTTCTGAAATGCATATAAATGGCATAGTAAGGGCAGCATATACTTTCTTAGCAAATGTAATGGTAGCCTTCAGGCACATGGGCAAGGAAGTGTTCAGAAATATTTATGTGGCCTATGTGAGGCGAAAACTTGAATATGCAGCTCCCTTTTGGAATCCGCACTTGAAAAAGCACATAGTTAAGCTGGAAAAAGTTCTTTGACATGCCACGATATTGGTGCCAGAAGAATGCAGTCTCAGTTATGATGAGAGGCTGAGGGAATTAGACTTACTATCACTAGAATCTAGAAGATTGAGGGGGAATATGGTGACAGTTTTTAAATTCCTTCATTGTTATGACAGAGTGGATAGGGATCGATATTTTGATATGGCTGGCACTAGAACTAGTTTGAAGCTTCGTGAGAATACTTCTTTGCAGGATGTTAGGAAGTACTTATTTAGTGTAAGAGTAGTTGATAATTGGAATTCGCTAAGCGAGGAGATAGTTAATGTTACCTCAATCCATAGTTTTAAGGAAAAGTATGATAAGTATCACTAAGTATTAAATTGTACCGATCAGGAGCATAATCTGCGAGAGAGAAGGCCTGGTGCATTTGGGGTGAAAATGCAATGATGTCACACCATCTAGATCATTCTTCCCGCTGGGTTTGGCCACGATGCTCTCACTCGAGTTACCCTTGTCAGTGATATGTCCACCAGCAGATTAATGCATTGCACTGCAACCTCTGAGATTTTCACCCTGTGTTATTCTAGTTTGAAATTCTGAAAGTTTTGTCTACGTTATACCCTATTGGTGTTCCTTTAAGTAAGTTAACGTCTTCAAAATCCCGTATTATAACCAGCAATATAATCTAATTTTGATTTTACTTTAATTATTTAATAATTTAATAATTATGAGTTCCCCAGACATATTATTAAAGCTCCGTAGCCTCATCTAAATTGTTTTTAATTCGGATAAGTGCTTACTAAGTAATATCTTACTTATGAAATATTTTTTCATCAGCATTTTAATTAGAATCCTTACCCACTATCCATGAAACCCTGGATTTTCAATTATAATTTCACGTTATATGAGCTTTAACATTAAGAATAAGGCTATCATGTATATGATTCTGTATCAGAGCTGACGGAATTATAAGTTCATTCATATAATCCCTACAATGCACTATAACTTGTTTGTAATCCAATACACAACATTTTGATAATTTTGTTTCATAGATTTACAATTAGGAGTAAATTTATTTTATTTTGAAATTTATTGTTAGGAATTATCATACATTTCAATTCATATCAAAGCTATCTGAATTTAAATGCTAGTTCTAATATTCTTATACAATATACTGAATTATTTGTTTAAAATTTCACACACGTAGGCTGGAAGTAATGTTTTTAAATAATTATCATATAGTAGAATTATTATTAAGAAAATATCTTATTGTAATATTTAAATGGTATCAGAACAAGTAAAATTAGAATGGACATTCAAATAATTCCGTAGAATGTACAGTAATACACATGATATATATCTCCCCCGATCATTTAAGTATCAAAGTATATATTTATTGTTCTGCACACACACACACACACACACACACACACACACACACACACACACACACACACACACACACACACACAGTTATAATAGAGTGGATAGGGATCGATATTTTGATATGGCTGGCTCTAGAACTAGAGGTCATAGTTTGAAGCTTCGTAAGAAAACTTCTTCGCAGGATGTAAGGAAATACTTTTTCAGTTTAAGAGTAGTTGATAATTGGAATTCGCTAAGCGAGGAGGTAGTTGATGCTATCTCAATCCATAGTTTTAAGGACAGGTATGATAAGTATCACTAAGTACAAAATGGAACCGATCAGGAGACGGGAAGATACGAGCTTTGGGCTCTTTCCCGTAAACACAATTAGGTAATCACAATTAGGTAATCACACACACACCCTAGCAGAAACAGGTGGGTGCCACCTCAAACACAAATTCGAATTTTCCTTCAGGTTTGACTTTTGTTTTTCTTTTTCTTTTTCTACTTAAATTACCATGGTCAAGTTTTTAAGTCAAGATGTGTGTTACCAGAAAAGAGATAAACTGAGTCACTAAATAGCACTTATATGGAGATATAAAAATTCTGTGTGAAGCTCAATTAAAAGTTTTTCTCCTTTTTTTTTTTTTTTTTTTCTCGTCTTCTTTCCATATTCTGTGAGAGGGAGAACATAAAAATGACGCCATCTCTGTCCCAAACCTCTCCCACCCATGGGTCGGGAGGAGGGGTAGCCATCAGGGGACTTAAACAGAGTATCAAGAAGTTAGAGGAAATGGTTTTATATAAGCCTTGATGATAAAATTCGGAATATGGATGGAGAAATGAAAGAAAATGAAACACTCAGAGAACAAATAAGATCTTTGGAGGAAGCAAATAAAGCACAAGGGCAGGAGAGAAAGGAACTAGAAAAAAGAATAAAGAAGCTGGAAGGGGAAAAGAGTCAACTAGAATCTAGAATTTCTAAACAAGAAGATAAAAACAAACAGCTGAATGACAACCTAAAGGAATTAGATGTTAGTTCACTGCTCTCTTCTGAGAGAGACGAGATTGCTGCTTGGAATGTCCAGATTAAGGAAAACATTGAACAGTTCAGAAAAGAGTTCCAGGAGCTGAACATGGAAAATGATGCCATGAAAACTTCCTTTGCTGATGCACTAAAGGGGAATGTGGCAGTAAAAGAGGCTGTAAAGGTGGTGGCATTGGAAAACATACAAACAGTTGACTACAAATAGACAGTAATCGAAAAAATGAAAGACGTTGTGATGGAAAGGGCAAACCCACTCATCAGACAGGCACTTGATAAGGAGAAGACAGTGGTAATCTCAGGCATAAGTGAATCCCAGGAGCCAACATGGCAGGGGAGACTTGAAGAAAATAAAGCTAGGGTTGTAGACCTGATAAGAAAGCTTGGAGTAGTATGTGGTCCTGAGGATATTGTAAACATACACCAACTAGGTAAATATTCGAGGGAAGGAAAGCCGAGACCAACAAAAGTAACCTTTGAGAGAGGGGAAACATGTAGGGAAATATTGTTGAGAAAAAAAAGTCTAAAAGACCTTCAAGAATGCAAAGAAGTGTTCATTAGACGATACAGAACACAGGAAGAGATGGGAAAGATCAAAAACTTGTTGCAAGAGGCAAGAAGGTTAAATGATGAAAGAAATGAAGAAGAGAAGAAAAATTTTCGTTACAGAGTACTTCCAGACAAAGGGGAGATAAAGAAGATAATGACAGAAGATCAGGGGATGGGGCCTCATTAAGATTGTTATACACAAATGCCGATGGATTAGCTGGTAAGGCAGTAGAATTAAAAGATAGGATTCACAACAGTAAGGCAGATATAGTAGCAATTACAGAGACTAAGTTGAGTGAGGACATAAACAGTGTCACAGTTTTTCCTAAGGGCTTCAGAATACTAAGGGTTGAAAGATTTGAGAGGACTGGTGGAGGGATAGCACTGCTCATAAGTGAGAGGATTCAAGTTGAAGAAATAAACTTGGCTATAGAAAGTGAGTTCAAGGAATTTCTTGTTGCTCTCATAAATACTGGGTCAGAGAGCATTATAATAACTGTTGTATACAACCCACCAAGGAACCAAAATAGGCTTGAAGTTTATGAGGAAAGTCATATAGGTACTATTGAAGTCATAAACTCAGTTGTTAACATGGCACGGGGAAAAAAATGTAGGATTTTGATTATGGGAGACTTTAATCATAAAGAGATAGATTGGATAAACCTTGACCCACACAGTGGTGAGGACTCATTCGGGGCAAGAATCCTAGATTGCGTACAAGGGAATTTCCTACACCAACATGTAATGGAACCAACAAGGGCCAGGGGTGGGGATGAGCTATCACTACTTGATCTAGTGTTCACAGATAATGTGTTGGATATTGAAAATATTGAGTATGAACCACCAATTGGAAAGAGTGACCATTGTGTGTTGTTGATGGAGTATATCATTGAAGATATTCTTCCTGAGAGTAGAGGCACTGAGGACATGAGGAGGAACTATCCGAAAGGAGATTACATCAAAATGAATGAGCTTTTTGCAGTTATTGACTGGAGAACCTTATTTTACAACAAATCTGTACAAGAAATGTATGACATCTTTTGTGAAAAATATGGGAAGATAGTAGATTGCTGCATACCTGTCACCAAAGTAGGTGTAATTCATGCCATAGAGAAATGGTTCGATAATGGGTGTAAAAGAGCTAAGGAGTGGAGAGACAAATGCTGGAAAAGGTATAGGAGGAGAAAAAACATAAATGCCTGGCAAACCTACAAAAGAGCAAGAAATGACTACCTAAGTAAAAGGAGAGAGGTAGAGAGAGATTATGAGAGGGACATCACCAGGAAGGCTATAGAAAATCCCAAGCTTTTCCACAGCTTTATCAGAGGAAAACTGAAGGTAAAAGAACAGGTTTTAAGGCTAAAGAGAGCGGATGGAAGCATCACTGAGACGGATGAAGAGATCTGCAAAGAATTGAACAAGGAGTTTCAGTCAGTATTTACAGTAGAAAATACCCCACCCCCTCAGATTGCAGTGATAGAAGCTCAAGGGCCGGTATTAGAGAACATCAACCTTACAGCCACAGAGGTATGCAAAGCGCTGATGGATTTAGATGTTCATAAAGCTACAGGTCCTGATGACATATCCCCTCATGTGCTTAAGAAATGCGCAAACACAATATCAGTGGCACTAAGTATCATATTTAAGGAGTCACTGGAGTCGGGGGAGATTCCAAGATGCTGGAAACAAGCAAATGTGATACCTATCTTCAAAAAGGGAAGGAGGGATACGGCTCTGAACTATAGACCAGTTTCCTTGACCAGCATAGTTTGCAAACTTATGGAGAAACTACTAAGGAAACATATCTCTCTTCACTTGGAATCCTTCAACTTTTTGTCAGTGAGGCAACATGGCTTCAGAGAAGGTAGATCAACAGTAACAAACTTATTAGAATTTTATGATGAGGTAAGCCAAATCTTACAGGAAAGAGAGGGCTGGGCAGATTGCATATTCCTAGACTTCCAGAAAGCGTTTGACACTGTTCCACATGGGAGACTTATTAGGAAGCTGCACTCAATGGCTAGAATAGGTGGAAATGTTTTGGAATGGATAAAAACTTACTTAGAAGGAAGGGAACAGAGGGTTAGAGTAAGACACTCAGTGTCTGAATGGAGAAGAGTTAGTAGTGGAGTTCCACAGGGTTCAGTTTTAGGGCCACTTTTGTTCCTTGTATATGTAAATACCTACCAGAGTCTGTAAATTCATTCATGAATATGTTTGCAGATGATGCAAAGATTGTGAAGAAAGTAAAAAACGAGAACAATGGTAGAGAACTTCAGGAGGATCTAAATAATCTGCATGAGTGGTCAGAAAAGTGGCTAATGAAATTCAATTCTTCAAAATGTAAGGTAATGAGAATGGGTACAAGTGCAAGAAGGCCCAAGCTTGACTACTCGGTGGCTGGAGTACAACTTCAAGAGACAGAAAATGAGAGAGATCTAGGAGTAAACATACTGGCAGATTTGTCTCCAGAAATACATATAAATGGCATAGTAAGGGCAGCATATGCATTCTTATCAAATGTAAGGGTAGCCTTCAGGCACATGGACAAGGAAATGTTCAGAAATATTTATGTAACCTATGTGAGGCCAAAACTCGAATATGCAGCCCCCTTTTGGAATCCGCACTTGAAAAAGCACATAGCTAAGCTTGAAAAAGTTCAAAGACATGCCACGAAACTGGTGCCAGAAATACGCAATCTCAGTTATGATGAGAGGCTGAGGGAATTAGACTTACCATCACTCGAAGCTAGAAGAGTAAGGGGGGATATGGTGACAGTCTTTAAATTCCTTCATGGTTATGATAGAGTGGATAGGGATCGATATTTCGATATGGCTGGCTCTAGAACTAGAGGTCATAGTTTGAAGCTTCGTAAGAAAACTTCTTTGCAGGATGTAAGGAAATACTTTTTCAGTGTAAGAGTAGTTGATAATTGGAATTGGCTAAGCGAGGAGGTAGTTAATGCTATCTCAATCCATAGTTTTAAGGACAGGTATGATAAGTATCACTAAGTCTAAAATGGAACCGATCAGGAGACGGGAAGATACGAGCTTTGGGCTCTTTCCCGTAAACACAATTAGGTAATCACAATTAGGTAATCACACACACACACACACACACACACACACACACACACACACACACACACACACACACACACACACACATATATATATATATATATATATATATATATATATATATATATATATATATATATATATATATATAATTTAATGTTCAGATATAGCTTATTCTATATTCTAATACACATTAGAATGACAGAATTACAAAATTCATTCAAATCATTAAACACGAACATATTTACCATGCCGAAGGTTGGCACATGGCACAGCCACCCGTTGTGATACTACAGCTGAAGGACTTCGACTTATGTAGGACTGACTAGGTCAGCTTTGATGATAAGCTTTTTTTTCTATGCCTACATCTACACAGAATATTCCTTAATATTCGTTACGCATCTCTTATTATTCCCTTACATCTGTAAAGTCACAACACTCCATCTCCGTTTCTTTTTGCCCGATGAGGGCAATTTCTTTTGCCCGTTTTGGTGTCACACTTAAAAAAATATAGACTCTCAATATACATCATAGACTGAAAAGTAAAGAGTTTGACTATACTTTAATTTGTAAGAGAATTAGCAGATGATAAATCATGATAAGAGCTGACAAAAAATAGGTCTAATATCATTTACTTGCACATATGTACAGTAATTACATATTTTAATGGACTACTTGAACTATCACTAATAATATACAGTGATGCTGACAGGGATCCAGCTCAATAAGATACTGCAAGAGCGAGAATGGTAAAAGTACTGTATGTGCTATGTATGGGGAGCGGGCGGTAAAGCGGATCCAGATGGTGTGACGTCATAGCCGATGTATCATGCCATCTCCCTCGGAGGTTACGTCAGGAGAGAGGAAGTTACGAGCCTGGGGCTTTTTCCCGTAAGCGCAATCAGGTAATTACAATTAGAAAATTACACACACACACACACACACACACACACACACACACACACATATATATATATATATATATATATATATATATATATATATATATATATATATATATATATATATGCACACACACACACACACACACACACACACACACACACACACACACACACACACACACACACACACACACACACACACATATATATATATATATATATATATATATATATATATATATATATATATATATATATATATATATATAACACTGAACTGTTAACATACAGTCTAAAATGGAAGGAAAAGTCCATTAAATAAAACAACGAAAATATATATATGTAAAGTACTTATTAATTTCGTTACCTAAACTGGTCACCTTCTCAAAGTACTTTGAGAAGGTGACCAGTTTAGGTCAC
>JAXCGZ010011324.1:300000-302500 GCA_037179515.1 Halocaridina rubra
AATCTCAGGCATAAGTGAATCCCGGGAGCCAACATGGCAGGGGAGACTTGAAGAAAATAAAGCTAGGGTTGTAGACCTGATAAGAAAGCTTGGAGTAGTATGTGGTCCTGAGGGTATTGTAAACATACACCAACTAGGTAAATATTCGAGGGAAGAAAAGCCGAGACCAACAAAAGTAACCTTTGAGAGAGGGGAAACATGTAGGGAAATATTGTTGAGAAAAAAAAGTCTAAAAGACCTTCAAGAATGCAAAGAAGTGTTCATTAGACGATACAGAACACAGGAAGAGATGGGAAAGATCAAAAACTTGTTGCAAGAGGCAAGAAGGTTAAATGATGAGAGAAATGAAGAAGAGAAGAAAAATTTTCGTTACAGAATACTTCCAGACAAAGGGGAGATAAAGAAGATAATGACAGAAGATCAGGGGATGGGGCCTCATTAAGATTGTTATACACAAATGCCGATGGATTAGCTGGTAAGGCAGTAGAATTAAAAGATAGGATTCACAACAGTAAGGCAGATATAGTAGCAATTACAGAGACTAAGTTGAGTGAGGACATAAACAGTGTCACAGTTTTTCCTAAGGGCTTCAGAATACTAAGGGTTGAAAGATCTGAGAGGACTGGTGGAGGGATAGCACTGCTCATAAGTGAGAGGATTCAAGTTGAAGAAATAAACTTGGCTATAGAAAGTGAGTTCAGGGAATTTCTTGTTGCTCGCATAAATACTGGGTCAGAGAGCATTATAATAACTGTTGTATTCAACCCACCAAGGAACCAAAATAGGCTTGAAATTTATGAGGAAAGTCATATAGGTACTATTGAAGTCATAAACTCAGTTGTTAACATGGCACGGGAGAAAAAAATGTAGGATTTTGATTATGGGAGACTTTAATCATAAAGAGATAGATTGGATAAATCTTGACCCACACAGTGGTGAGGACTCATTCGGGGCAAGATTCCTAGATTGCGTAAAAGGGAATTTCCTACACCAACATGTAATGGAACCAACAAGAGCCAGGGGTGGGGATGAGCCATCACTACTTGATCTAGTGTTCACAGATAATGTGTTGGATATTGAAAATATTGAGTATGAACCACCAATTGGAAAGAGTGACCACTGTGTGTTGTTGATGGAGTATATCATTGAAGATATTCTTCCTGAGAGTAGAGGCACTGAGGACATGAGGAGGAACTATCCGAAAGGAGATTACATCAAAATGAATGAGCTTTTTGCAGTTATTGACTGGAGAACCTTATTTTACAACAAATCTGTACAAGAAATGTATGACATCTTTTGTGAGAAATATGGGAAGATAGTAGATTGCTGCATACCTGTCACCAAAGTAGGTGTAATTCATGCCAGAGAGAATTGGTTCGATAATGGGTGTAAAAGAGCTAAGGAGTGGAGAGACAAATGCTGGAAAAGGTATAGGAGGAGAAAAAACATAAATGCCTGGCAAGCCTACAAAAGAGCAAGAAATGACTACCTAAGTAAAAGGAGAGAGGCAGAGAGAGATTATGAGAGGGACATCACCAGGAAGGCTAAAGAAAATCCCAAGCTTTTCCACAGCTTTATCAGAGGAAAACTGAAGGTAAAAGAACAGGTTTTAAGGCTAAAGAGAGCGGATGGAAGCATCACTGAGACGGACGAAGAGATCTGCAAAGAATTGAACAAGGAGTTTCAGTCAGTATTTACAGTAGAAAATACCCCACCCCCTCAGATTGCAGTGATAGAAGCTCAAGGGCCGGTATTAGAGAACATCAACCTTACAGCCACAGAGGTATGCAAAGCGCTGATGGATTTAGATGTTCATAAAGCTACAGGTCCTGATGACATATCCCCTCATGTGCTTAAAAAATGCGCAAACACAATATCAGTGGCACTAAGTATCATATTTAAGGAGTCACTGGAGTCGGGGGAGATTCCAAGATGCTGGAAACAAGCAAATGTGATACCTATCTTCAAAAAGGGAAGGAGGGATACGGCTCTGAACTATAGACCAGTTTCCTTGACCAGCATAGTTTGCAAAGTTATGGAGAAACTACTAAGGAAAAATATCTCTCTTCACTTGGAATCCTTCAACTTTTTGTCAGTGAGGCAACATGGCTTCAGAGAAGGTAGATCAACAGTAACAAACTTATTAGAATTTTATGATGAGGTAAGCCAAATCTTACAGGAAAGAGAGGGCTGGGCAGATTGCATATTCCTAGACTTCCAGAAAGCGTTTGACACTGTTCCACATGGGAGACTTATTAGGAAGCTGCACTCAATGGCTAGAATAGGTGGAAATGTTTTGGAATGGATAAAAACTTACTTAGAAGGAAGGGAACAGAGGGTTAGAGTAAGACACTCAGTGTCTGAATGGAGAAGAGTTAGTAGTGGAGTTCCACAGGGTTCAGTTTTGGGGCCACTTTTGTTCCTTGTATATGTAAATGACCTACCAGAGTCTGTAAATTCATTCATGAATATGTTTGCAGATGATGCAAAGATTGTGAAG
>JAXCGZ010011324.1:317500-320000 GCA_037179515.1 Halocaridina rubra
ATTCAAATGATGCAGATAATGTAAAAGAATATATCTTGGATTTTTTTTTTAGTCTTACTTAACCTCAAATTTTATTAAAATTTTCCCTATTTAGGGAAATTCACGCCTGTTCCCAGATTCCTTCCTTGATACTTTACAACTTATACAGAGACACCATTCCTGATATTCCAGGACACATCAGATATCAATTCGGGTCCAACGTTATATTAAAAAAATGCCATATTTTCCTACTGCAAATTTCAAAATTACTTACATATTATATTTAGTTACAACTGTTGTATACCAGTGATATTTAAAAAAGATAATAAATTAATAAATTAAAACTGTACCGAGAAACATTGATTCTTTTTTTTTTCTTTTTTTAATATTAAGTAAGTAAATTTACCAAGTTTGAAATGAACGTTTGGTTAGAATTAAGGTGAAAAATATCTTATATGGCCCTGAAGAGCATGAAAGGTTGCCCATATGTAATTTACATAGTCAGATCTGCAGTGGGATCTTGTCCAAGGAAACAAAGCAGTACAGGTATCTTGAATGAAATAAGAGAATATGGATTCCTTCATGCACTAACGAAACCTTTTGGTTCCTGTAATTTACTGTCATGGATTTATACTTACTTTTTATTTATCTATGCTGTCGTATGGCATATCATAGATGCATATAACCTCACACGGCATTTCATAGATGCCTATAATTGCCAGATGGCAGTGACGCACTCGATACCCACCACCCTCCAGGACTGGCAAAAGAACCCAGTCAGTTAGAGTTCAGCCTTTGACAGGGGCAGAAGTCAAGTCCACAACTTAGAAGTCTCCCCCTTGGGGGCAGGAATCAATAGTGACAGGAACTATAGGAACTGGAGCTTTGAGGAATTAAGTAAGTGTTTGTACATTAGAATAAACACCTATAAAGAAGATGCTTATCTGTTATCACCGACCACGCCACCAAGACAAAATAATATATTAGAAATTCAGGTGAAAATAAGAGTCGTAGAGTGAGAAGTACTCTACCGCATCTGGTGGCAGCGGTGGGATCAATCCATGCCTATATCTTCACAGAAGAAACAAACATAAAGCATCTATGAAAGAAATGTGCGAGTTCTGAAGAAACTTCTAGACTCTTACAAGCAGCGAGACAGCGTCGCCAAGAGAGGAAACCTCAGCTGAGCTCCAACAGTATCGTGTTACCAGAACCAGTCACCCTCCCCGGCCCCCATATTGGCAAGGCCCCAGCAGTAAAAGGACAAGTGTTTGTACATTAGAATAAACACCTATAAAGAAGATACTTATCTGTCATCACCGACCACACTACCAAGACAATAATAGTATATTAGAAATTCAGGTGAAATTTAAGAGTCGTAGAGTGAGAAGTACTCTACCACAATGCTTTGCATTATCTATTTGCTCTTTTATTCATGTACTGCTGTAATAATGGGATTATTTATTTATTTATTTATTTATTTATTTATTTATTTATTTATTCATATATTCATCTATTTATTTATCTCTTTATTTTTTATTTATCTATTTATTTACTTATTTATTATTTATTTATTTATAATTTTGCTTATTAATTTCTTAGTGTAATTAATTAATTAATTGTTAACTAATTAATTAATTAATTAATTTATTTTTTATTTTATTATTTTTACTTATTTATTAATTTGTTTATATATTTAAGTAATTAAGTTATTTATTAATGTATACATTTATTTATTTTATTAATTGCAGCAACGTACATTCTACCTGTTATACAAAGCAAGGAAAATTTCACCAGCATATCAAGTCCTTCATCGTATCTCCAAAATAATTTGCAGTGCTTGATTAATAAATGCAAAAACAACAGTTATGGTGTGCTCAATTCCTTAAGGGATATAAACCACCAAAAATTTGCAATTGCAGACGTTATTGCAAGGGTTGCAAAATGCTTAGAAATAACAATGTAGCTCTAACAGCTGCAAACCACAATAGCTTTTGGTGGGCTGAATACGTCAAGGAATGCAGACCATCGTAAAGGGTTGCTTTTGCGCAATATTATTTCAAGGACTGCACAATATCTTGAAATAATAATGCTGCTAAAATTACTCCCTTTCTGCTTTCTTGTTTATATTGTACATATCAACTCCAATAGTCCGATATTTATTGCCTTAACAGAGAGGATTAAGTTTTCTTGGAATATATAAAACATAAGGTTTGGGGTAGACAACATGATGGAGTAGCTTTAGGAATTAATAAGAAGCTCATATTATTTTTGGGTTTTCTAGAACAACTTTTCTGAAAATTCAAAGTTTGGGAAGAATGCTCAGGTTGAGGAAAAATGTGAGTATGAAATGTACGGATAGTGAGACGAATAGAACAGCTATTTTGAGGACATCCTTTAATATTAGGGGATAATATTTAAGTTTTGCCATCAAAAATGTAAATCTGAGAGTAGGTAACCAAAAGGAACAATCCTCTCAGCTAACTGCAAAGCTAGAGAATAAACGCATGCTACTTATGTT
>JAXCGZ010011324.1:325000-380000 GCA_037179515.1 Halocaridina rubra
CGGCTGATTCATGGATTGGCCGTAGACTACCCACCTCGTCGAGCTCCACCTACTGTGAACTGAATGCCATCTTGGATGCCGTGACTCTCCTTGTTCGACGACGAGTGAATGGGGTAATAATTTGTGACTCCCAATCGGCCCTACAAGCCCTATCCTCGCCAAGACCTATCTGTGGCCGTGCTGTGTGGGAGATATACTATGTCGCCTCGCAGCCGCTCGGGATGCTTCTCTTGTTGTGTCATTTGTGTGGACTCCATCCCACATTGGGCTGACTGGCAACGACACAGCGGATCGTCTTGCCAAGGCGGACTGTATGCTGGATGGGCATGCTGTGGACGCTGAGCCCTCCCTCCGATGCCTACGTAACATCATCTACTCAGCTGGGTTTGCCATGACGGTCCAGCGCAGGGACACGGAGAGGGCCAACAGTGTGTCCATACAGCACCATGATCACTTCCTTCACAGTCGCTACAAGTATCGCAGACGCGGGTTAATGGTGCGGAAAAACAATGTAGTTAGTGCTCGGCTCAGAATGGGGCATCGGCCTTTATGGCAGGTCTCCCAGACTCTAGATATGCCACAGTACACCTCCTGTACATTATGCGACCGAACTAATGCTAACACTCTTGACCACTATTGTCTTCAGTGCCCCACAGTGAGAGATGTTTTACCACGAGGTCAGAACTTAATACAGATCTGCTCATTTTTACTTAATGATGACAACCTTGATGTTATTCTTGCTCGTTTTCCTCACTTTGATGGCCATTAATTATATTGAATTATACATATATTTTCTGAATGTTGCTGTATAATTCTGTTTGTGCATTCTGCGTTTCTCTGAGCTTTACTTTTGCATATAATGTACTCTGTGCTGCCATTCTGTGAGTTGTGTGTTAGTATGCAGCAATGTTTTATCAATATGTACACCTCCCTGTAAACCATGTTCAATTCTTGGTTTTATATCCATTTGAAGCATTATTTGTATGAACTCATGTAATGTCTGACGCCTTGGCGCAATAAATTAATAAAATAAATAATAATCTCTCTCTCTCTCTCTCTCTCTCTCTCTCTCTCTCTCAAACACACACACACACGCACACATGAAAGAAATGAAGAAGAGAAGAAAAATTTTCATTACAGAATACTTCCAGACAAAGGGGAGATAAAGAAGATAATGACAGAAGATCAGGGGATGGGGCCTCATTAAGATTGTTATACACAAATGCTGATGGATTAGCTGGTAAGGCAGTAGAATTAAAAGATAGGATTCACAACAGTAAGGCAGATATAGTAGCAATTACAGAGACTAAGTTGAGTGAGGACATAAACAGTGTCACAGTTTTTCCCAAGGGCTTCAGAATACTAAGGGTCGAAAGATCTGAGAGGACTGGTGGAGGGATAGCACTGCTCATAAGTGAGAGGATTCAAGTTGAAGAAATAAACTTGGCTATAGAAAGTGAGTTCAGGGAATTTCTTGTTGCTCGCATAAATACTGGGTCAGAGAGCATTATAATAACTGTTGTATACAACCCACCAAGGAACCAAAATAGGCTTGAAATTTATGAGGAAAGTCATATAGGTACGATTGAAGTCATAAACTCAGTTGTTAACATGGCACGGGAGAAAAAATGTAGGATTTTGATTATGGGAGACTTTAATCATAAAGAGATAGATTGGATAAATCTTGACCCACACAGTGGTGAGGACTCATTTGGGGCAAGATTCCTAGATTGCGTACAAGGGAATTTCCTATACCAACATGTAATGGAACCAACAAGAGCCAGGGGTGGGGATGAGCCATCACTACTTGATCTAGTGTTCACAGATAATGTGTTGGATATTGAAAATATTGAGTATGAACCACCAATTGGAAAGAGTGACCACTGTGTGTTGTTGATGGAGTATATCATTGAAGACATTCTTCCTGAGAGTAGAGGCACTGAGGACATGAGGAGGAACTATCCGAAAGGAGATTACATCAAAATGAATGAGCTTTTTGCAGTTATTGACTGGAGAACCTTATTTTACAACAAATCTGTACAAGAAATGTATGACATCTTTTGTGAGAAATATGGGAAGATAGTAGATTGCTGCATACCTGTCACCAAAGTAGGTGTAATTCATGCCAGAGAGAAATGGTTCGATAATGGGTGTAAAAGAGCTAAGGAGTGGAGAGACAAATGCTGGAAAAGGTATAGGAGGAGAAAAAACATAAATGCCTGGCAAACCTACAAAAGAGCAAGAAATGACTACCTAAGTAAAAGGAGAGAGGCAGAGAGAGATTATGAGAGGGACATCACCAGGAAGGCTAAAGAAAATCCCAAGCTTTTCCACAGCTTTATCAGAGGAAAACTGAAGGTAAAAGAACAGGTTTTAAGGCTAAAGAGAGCGGATGGAAGCATCACTGAGACGGACGAAGAGATCTGCAAAGAATTGAACAAGGAGTTTCAGTCAGTATTTACAGTAGAAAATACCCCACCCCCTCAGATTGCAGTGATAGAAGCTCAAGGGCCGGTATTAGAGAACATCAACCTTACAGCCACAGAGGTATGCAAAGCGCTGATGGATTTAGATGTTCATAAAGCTACAGGTCCTGATGACATATCCCCTCATGTGCTTAAGAAATGCGCAAACACAATATCAGTGGCACTAAGTATCATATTTAAGGAGTCACTGGAGTCGGGGGAGATTCCAAGATGCTGGAAACAAGCAAATGTGATACCTATCTTCAAAAAGGGAAGGAGGGATACGGCTCTGAACAATAGACCAGTTTCCTTGACCAGCATAGTTTGCAAAGTTATGGAGAAACTACTAAGGAAACATATCTCTCTTCACTTGGAATCCTTCAACTTTTTGTCAGTGAGGCAACATGGCTTCAGAGAAGGAAGATCAACAGTAACAAACTTATTAGAATTTTATGATGAGGAAAGCCAAATCTTACAGGAAAGAGAGGGCTGGGCAGATTGCATATTCCTAGACTTCCAGAAAGCGTTTGACACTGTTCCACATGGGAGACTTATTAGGAAGCTGCAATCAATGGCTAGAATAGGTGGAAATGTCTTGGAATGGATAAAAACTTACTTAGAAGGAAGGGAACAGAGGGTTAGAGTAAGACACTCAGTGTCTGAATGGAGAAGAGTTAGTAGTGGAGTTCCACAGGGTTCAGTTTTAGGGCCACTTTTGTTCCTTGTATATGTAAATGACCTACCAGAGTCTGTAAATTCATTCATGAATATGTTTGCAGATGATGCAAAGATTGTGAAGAAAGTAAAAAACGAGAACAATGGTAGAGAACTTCAGGAGGATCTAAATAATCTGCATGAGTGGTCAGAAAAGTGGCTAATGAAATTCAATACCTCAAAATGTAAGGTAATGAGAATGGGTACAAGTGCAAGAAGGCCCAAGCTTGACTACTCGGTGGCTGGAGTACAACTTCAAGAGACAGAAAATGAGAGAGATCTAGGAGTAAACATACTGGCAGATTTGTCTCCAGAAATACATATAAATGGCGTAGTAAGGGCAGCATATGCATTCTTATCAAATGTAAGGGTAGCCTTCAGGCACATGGACAAGGAAATGTTCAGAAATATTTATGTAACCTATGTGAGGCCAAAACTCGAATATGCAGCCCCCTTTTGGAATCCGCACTTGAAAAAGCACATAGCTAAGCTTGAAAAAGTTCAAAGACATGCCACGAAACTGGTGCCAGAAATACGCAATCTCGGTTATGATGAGAGGCTGAGGGAATTAGACTTGCCATCACTCGAAGCTAGAAGAGTAAGGGGGGATATGGTGACAGTCTTTAAATTCCTTCATGGTTATGATAGAGTGGATAGGGATCGATATTTCGATATGGCTGGCTCTAGAACTAGAGGTCATAGTTTGAAGCTTCGTAAGAAAACTTGTTTGCAGGATGTAAGGAAATACTTTTTCAGTGTAAGAGTAGTTGATAATTGGAATTCGCTAAGCGAGGAGGTAGTTAATGCTATCTCAATCCATAGTTTTAAGGACAGGTACGATAAGTATCACTAAGTCTAAAAATGGAACCGATCAGGAGACGGGAAGACACGAGCTTTGGGCTCTTTCCCGTAAACACAATTAGGTAATCACAATTAGGTAATCACACAAACACACACACAAAAACACAAACGCACACAAACGCACACATCACACACACACACACAAAACACAAACGCACACAAACGCCCCCACACACACACACACACACACACACACACACACACACACACACACACACACACACACACACACACACACACAATAAAAGGAAATACATGGAAATTAGAGGGAATTTTTTTTAGCTAGACAACAAAGTCATTGGACAAGAAAGCTTACGAGTGTTGGCTATACAATTTATTTTCAATTATTCAAGAGCTCTCGGACGGCAAGTTTTATCTTTTTCAATGCATGAGCTCGTAAAGACACTTTTGCACCAGGGACTTAGTACATCTAATGGTTTACTCATTGATAATACTACTACTTTCTCCTTTTAAACGTGCTTATAGCAAGGAATAACCTTTCGACCTTCCATGTAGTGTCAGCCTTGGAACCTTTTTGATGGGACCCATGCTCTCTCTCTCTCTCTCTCTCTCTCTCCCTCTCTCTCTCTCTCTCTCTCTCCCTCTCTCTCTCTCTCTCTCCCTCTCTCTCTCTCTCTCTCTCTCAGTATATTCATAAGTAGCGAAAAGACGTCAAAACACGAATAAATCACTTTCTGATAAATGAATTTGTATGACGTAAATAAGCTTAAAAGCTCCCTTATTTTTTCCAGCTCTTTTGAGATTTATATCAATTACTCAAGTAAAAATCGAGTTTGGATTTCTCGTTGTAATATATTTGTTTAACCTTCTGCCTGTCTCTCTGCATGTATGTATGTATGTATGTATGTGATTACCTAATTGTGATTACCTAATTGTGTTTACGGGAAAGAGCCCAAAGCTCGTATCTTCCCGTCTCCTGATCGGTTCCATTTTAGACTTAGTGATACTTATCATACCTGTCCTTAAAACTATGGATTGAGATAGCATTAACTACCTCCTCGCTTAGCCAATTCCAATTATCAACTGCTCTTACACTGAAAAAGTATTTCCTTACATCCTGCAAAGAAGTTTTCTTACGAAGCTTCAAACTATGACCTCTAATTCTAGAGCCAGCCATATCAAAATATCGATCCCTATCCACTCTATCATAACCATGAAGGAATTTAAAAACTGTCACCATATCCCTCCTCACTCTTCTAGCTTCGAGTGATGGTAAGTCTAATTCCCCCAGCCTCTCATCATAACTGAGATTGCGTATTTCTGGCACCAGTTTCGTGGCATGTCTTTGAACTTTTTCAAGCTTAGCTATGTGCTTTTTCAAGTGTGGATTCCAAAAGGGGGCTGCATATTCGAGTTTTGGCCTCACATAGGTTACATAAATATTTCTGAACATTTCCTTGTCCATGTGCCTGAAGGCTACCCTTACATTTGATAAGAATGCATATGCTGCCCTTAATATGCCATTTATATGTATTTCTGGAGACAAATCTGCCAGTATGTTTACTCCTAGATCTCTCTCATTTTCTGTCTCTTGAAGTTGTACTCCAGCCACCGAGTAGTCAAGCTTGGGCCTTCTTGCACTTGTACCCATTCTCATTACCTTACATTTTGAAGTATTGAATTTCATTAGCCACTTTTCTGACCACTCATGCAGATTATTTAGATCCTCCTGAAGTTCTCTACCATTGTTCTCGTTTTTTACTTTCTTCACAATCTTTGCATCATCTGCAAACATATTCATGAATGAATTTACAGACTCTGGTAGATCATTTACATATACAAGGAACAAAAGTGGCCCTAAAACTGAACCCTGTGGAACTCCACTACTAACTCTTCTCCATTCAGACACTGAGTGTATGTATGTATGTATGTATGAATGTATGTATGTATGTATGTATGTATGTATGTATGTATGTATGTATGTATGTATGTATGTATGTATGCATACATGCATGCATGCATGTATGTATGTATGTATGTATGTATGTATGTATGTATGTATGTATGTATGTATGTATGTATGTATGTATGTATGTATGTATGTATGTATGTATGTATGTATGTATGTATGTATGTAAGAATGCATTTTTTTGGCCCTAACAGAATTCGAGGCTGAAACAATTCCTTCGTGTACTAAGTGTTAGGAACTTCTATAAATGAAAGTATAAGAGAAGAGAGAAATTTCTCAGCTAACTGATATGTAACTGTTGAATGATCACACTCTACTGAATGTCTATGTTTATTTTACTCTTTTCTCGAGTGCGCCCTCGTGGTTTATTTTCTAGTTTCATTCAAATTGCTGCTAGGTAAATACTGACAATGATCAAATTGACGTAACGTGATATTAGCGGCCACCCATGTGGTGTCCTGTGTAAAGTGTGTGTTTACAAAGAGATGACAGGTTTATGGCTCAACCCATTGGCCTCTCACACCTTTGTCTCCCTGATTGATGGAGGTCATCAAAGTTTCACATATCTGTGTTGTTCCCACGAGAATCGATAGCTAGCCTCCATAACAAACCATACAGTATACGTGCACACTTGAAAAGATGTATAGGTAGAAAGTATACATATAGGCACTTATGTTGCAGTGTTTCTTGAAACAATTCCTTCGTGTACTAAGGTGTTAGCAACTTCTATCCACGAAAGCATAAGAGAAGAGAGAAATTTCTCAGATAACTGATATATAACTTTTGAAGGAACACACTCCACTGAATGTCTGTGTTTATTTTACTCTTTTCTCGAGTGCGCCCTCGTGGTTTATTTTCTTATTTCATTCAAATTGCTGCTAGGTAAATTTTGACAATGATCAAATATACCAGTGAATATCGTGCCGTGAAAAAAAAATGCAAGATACAGATCATAAAACATCTCCGGAAGCAATGTCGGAGGAAGAAAAAATCTGCAGAATCCTCGAGTTAGAGGAAGCTTTATGAGGCTTAAAAGCAAGCTGTGAGGCTGCACCTTTGAGGAGTGGAAAAGTGGCCGAAGGTGACGCCAACGGCGCTGACGACGAAATAGACATTGAGATCGACGCCTCAAACTCCGACGAACAGCCTGCCGCTCCGAACATAAAAGACAACACTCAGATTATAGAAAAAGCACAGCAAGTCACACCTCATCCTCCTCATCCCTGTCCCAGCACAGGAAAGGCACCCAGCAGTAAGAATGGTCCATACATTTTGATACTGAGGAAAAGTTGCAGAAACTTCGTTCACGAAGGCTGAGAAACGTCAACTGGAGAGCCGAGTGATCAACTTGGGAAAGAATTTCAGCGGGATTCACATACTTCACCCTGCCAAGCACTGTGAATGGTGTTTTGAGGAACAACAACCCTACTAGTTGTTATATGTTGCTGAATTTGACTAAGGAGATGCCTGGGATGGTGAATCAGCGATCTTATGTGAGATATGGACGACGTCAGCGAGAAAACCAACGAGCCTAGAAGAAAGGAAAACCCCCTCCACCAGTAATGGAGGCAGTGACGTTCTTCAAGTAGCATCCCAAAATAGCTAAGTACATGTAATTTTAATCCAATGAGTAATGGGACTATCATTAAAAGAAGTTGAGGTTAGAGCTCTCCGCCATTTTACTTTGTAGACATGCTTTGGCTCAGCCACCCCGCATATAAGAGGGAATATGGCTTTAGTAAATTAATAAAAGTAGAATTTTTGTGCCCATTACTAAACTGGATAATTTGTGCTAATTGCTATAAGCAATAATAAACTCGATTTTTGTTATAATTAGAACAGTAGATGGGCATCTGCTGTTACCACGGGGCACGTCCTACAGAGGTAGCCCTGTGGAAGGGGCAGTAGGGGAGTTGGCAGTTGTGAAGCGACACAGGTTGTGGAAGAGCCAGGAGGATGAACTGTGGCACTCCAGCAGTGTCATCTGAACAGTCGCTAGCTCCCTAGTCATTGCCCATAGAGCAAAGTAATCTCCTTATTGTTTTCATTTTTTGATATCGGCTACCCCCCAATTAAAGGGGGAAACAGCCAAGGAAGATAGAATAGATAGATAGAACAGTATAATGAGTAATTACATTTGAAGGATGTTCAATTTATTTTTTTTTACCTAGGTTAAGTATTAAACAGGCAAAGGTAGTGATCTGATTTGAGAAAAAATTAATATATGTGTACAATTAATTATATGCTATATCTCTAAAGCGGGAATAGAGTAATTTTTAAGTCACTGAGAGTCGCTTGCGGGAGTGACAGTGTTCAGGAATAAAATACAAGTTGTAGTGTTTCTAGACTCCAAAATGTGCTTAAAAACTACATGAGAACAAACTTGAATCCGGCTGTAAGGTTTTTCTTTTATCACGTGTGATATTTTCCAAAAAAGAAATGCAGGAATGACAGATCGATTTCTCAGCTTCGTTATTATGAAGTAATCGTAATTGTATTGATCAGTTACTATTAAAATACGTGCATGACATATTCATTGAAGAATTAGACTTTTGTGAAGTTATTAAGATTATTGCTGTTCGATATAACGAGATTTTTGTTCCTCTATGTTTCATGCGGGCGGGAAAGAGAGTAGAGTAGCCTGTGCCCTGATAGGGAGGTAAGTGTTGTACCCTACCATGCTGTTGATGGGAAATAAATGGGCGACCTGTGACTGTTGATAGAGACAGACCAAGGAGGCCAGATGAGTGGCTTCAAGAGACCTGCAAAAATCACACTCCCTCTGAGTTTTGGGGGGAGAAATGTGCGCCATGAAAAGGATAGTGACTGGGGGAGGGTCGCAGCCAGAGAGCAAGTGAGCAAACGCAGTTTATGGCAGCAAAAGAGAGAGAGAGTGACTGTGACCGATTTTGTGACTAAGGGGGGGATGCTTGGGGGGTGGAGTCGTGAGACACTTGTCTTAAAGCATAACTTTAATAGGAGGTGATGTAGTGTTGCAAAATATATTAAGAGATATGTTTATGTAAATGCTTCAAAAGTCAACATAGTAAAGTTCCACCTCCCTGGATATGGGCGAGGTGCAGTTTTTCATTATGTCCCCTACTCCGCCAGTAAGATAGTTGTTCGATTTTCGAAATCCCAAGAGAGATATTAACTGATAAAGGACTCAAATATATGAATTATTTTTATTTTCTAGCTGAAGTATTTACATTAATTGTTCGGAAAAAATACTCTAAATAGATAAATAAATGACTAAATGATATACGTATGTAGAACAATGTTTCAAGACCTCTCCTGTCTCCCGAGGTAGTCTGTTGGGAAATAACTCAAGAGAGAAAAAAAAAGAAAACGTTAATTTGAGTGTATAGAATTTTCTTTTTTTTCGAGTTATTAAGTGATTATGAAACTTATGCAGAGTTCATTCTTTTAATGTTTACAAGTGAAATATTATGCTTTTTAATGATATTACTGCATGCACAGATACACGTTTTTCTTTTATATTGTTTTTATGGTGAAAGGTGTATATATTCTTCAACTGATAATTGTAATATTTCGAAGAGATAAAGATATTAACAATTTTGAGAAGCTTATCTGAAGCAAATTATTGTTAATTATTGTTCATTTGAGAGGTGTCGTGCCCTGTAGTGGCAGCCACAACATCAAAGAATATCCCCAACGTATTCCCTGCGTGTCGTAAGAGGTGATTAAAAGTGGACGGGGCGAGGGGACTGGGAATCCCCTCTTGTATTAACCTCCCGTGAGACGTCAAAGAAGAAGGGGAGTAGAGGGGAGAATAACTTCTCCCCAAACTCTAGTTCTGGGGTGTCTAAATGTGCATGGTTGTAGTACGGTAGAGAGCAAAAGATGTGAGATTGGATATATGTTTGGTAGGAGGAGGATGGATGTATTGGCATTGTGTGATACGAAGATGAAAGGAAAAGGAGATGTGGTATTTGGTGATGTGACAGGTAGGGAGTCTGGAGTTGGAAGGGGGAGAGCGAGAGAAGGTGTGGCATTATTGCTGAGTGAATGGATGGTAAATAAGGTAGTGGAGTGGAAAGGCTGATGTGGGTGAGGGCTAGGATAGGTAGAGAATGTTGGGCCTTGTTAGTGCATATGGGCCAGGATGTGAGAGAAGTGAGGAAGAGCAGGATGAATTCTGGAATGAGTTAACTAGGTGTGTGGATGGTTTGAGTAGAAGGAACTATGTAGTTGTGTTGAGTTACTTGAATGCCAGAGTGGGTGATGGATAGGTAGTAGGTGTTGTAGGAAAGTATGGGGTACCAGGTGGGAATGAGAATGGTGAGAGACTTTTAGATATGTGTGTGGAGCAAGAGTTGGTGATAGGTAATAGTTTATTTCAAGAAGTTAATAAACAAGTATACATGGATGAGAGTGTTAAATGGAAGAGTGAAAGAAAGAGCATTGATGGAGTATGTGTTGGTAGCAAAGCGCATGATTGGTAGAGTGAGAGATGTGCATGCATTTAGGGGTGTGGCTGTTGGGATGTCTGATTATTTATTGGTTGAAGCAAAAGTAGTAGTAGCAAAAGAGTGGGGAAATAGAGTGGGGGGATGTAAAAGGGAAATGGTGAAGGTGGAAGAGTTGAAACAAGCCAGGGAAGAGACAGGAATATCAGGACAGGTTGAAAGTGGCATATGACAGGGTGAAAGAAAGAGAAGTTGGGGAGTTAGAGGAGGAATGGAGGTTGATGAAAGAATGTTTTGTGGGACATGCAAGTGATGTGTATGGAAAGAGGTTTGTTGGAGGTGGCATGAGGAGGGGCAGCGAGTGGTGGAATGAAGGGGTGAAAATGAAGGTGGAAGAGAAAAAGAGGGCATTTGAGGAATGGCTGCAGTGTAAAAGTAGGGAGAAGTATGAAAGATATAGGGAGAAAAATGTGGAAACCAAGCGGATGGTAGAGGAAGAGAAGAGGTTGGCAAATGTTAGGTGGGGACAGGATTTTAGTAAGTCATATGAGGAGAATAAAAAGAAGTATTGGAAAGAAGTGAAGAGAGTAAGGAAGAGTGGATCAAGGATGGAAGAGACCGTGAAAGATGTGAATGGACAGATGTTAAGAGGGAACGATGCAAGGAAAAGATGGGCAGAATATTTTGAGTGCTTGCTGAATGTTGAAGAAGATTGAGAGGCAGCTATAGTGGCAGTGGGGGTGTTCAGGTGCCAGTAATGGGAGATGAAAATGAGAGCGAAATTACAAGAGAGGAGGTGAAGAGGGCATTGAATGAAGCGAAAGCAGGTAAAGCACATGGAATGGATGGTGTGAGAGTGGAGATGTTGAAAGAAGGGGGTGTGGCTGCATTGGAATGGTTAGTGTGAGTGTTTAATATATGCTTTATGTTGTCAAAGTTGCCAGTGCAATGGGTGATTGCTTGTATAGTGCCCCTATACAAAGGTAAGGGAGATGTGTATGAATGCAGTAATTTTAGGGGTATAAGTTTGTTGAGTGTGGTAGGAAAAGTGTATGGTAGAATACTGGTTAATAGGATTAGGGATAAGACAGAAAATGTGATTACGGAATGCAGAGTGGTTTTAGGAGAGGTAGAGGTTGTATAGATCAGATTTTTATAGTTAAGCAGTTATGTGAGAAATATTTAGCAAAGAGTAAGGATGTGTATTTTGTAATTTTGGATCTGGAGAAAGCATATGATAGAGTTGATAGAGAGGCAATGTGGAATGTTTTGAGGTTATATGGAATTGATGGTAAACTATTGCATGCAGTGAAGAGTTTGTGTGAGGGCAGTAGTGCTTTTGTAGGGTAGGGATTGAAATGAGTGAGTGGTTTCCAGTGAGTATTTGGCTGAGACAGGGGTGTGTGATGTCACCATGGCTGTTCAAATTGTATAGTGATGGAGTTGTAAGAGAGGTGAATGAGCGAGTGCGTGGTTGAGGTTTGAGAATGGTAGATTGGGATGATAACGAGTGGGAGCTGAATCAGTTGCTGTTTGCAGATGATACTGAGATGGTGGCAGATTCAGAGGAGAAGCTGTGTCAGTTAGTGTCAGAATTTGGAATGGTGTGTGAGAGAAGGAAGTTGCGAGTGAATGTGGGAAAGAGTAAGGTTATGAGGTGTACAAGAAATGAGTATGGTGCTGGATTGAATGTTATGTTGAATGGTGAGACACTTGAAGAAGTTGATCAGTTTAAGTATTTAGGCTCGGTTATAGCTGCAAATGGTGGAGTGGAAGCATTTGTGTTTTACAGAGTGAATGAAGGATGCAAAGAGTTGGGTGCGTTGAAAGGAGTGATGAAGAATAGAGGGTTGGAAATGAATGTTAAGAAAGTTTTATAAGAGAAAGTGATTGTGCCAGCTGTGATGTATGGATCAGAGTTATGGGGTATGAAAGTAAGTGAGATACGGAAACTATATGTGTTTGAGATGAAATGCCTAAGGAGTATGATTGGTGTATCTCGGCTAGATAGGATTAGGAATGAAGTGGTAAGAGCACGAACGGATGTGAGAAGAGAATTGACAGACAGAGTAGATATGAATGTTCTGAGATGGTTTGGCCATGTGGAAAGGATGTATGATGAAAGACTGCTGAAAAAGGTGATGAATGCAAGAGTTGATGGGAAAAATGCTAGAGGGAGGCCTAGGTTTGGGTGGATGGATGGAGTAAGGAGAGCCCTGAATGATAGGAGGATGGATGTGAGGGAAACAAGCGAGCGTGCTAGGAATAGGAATGAGTAGAGAGCGATTGTGATGCAGCTCTGATGGGCATCTGCTGTTACCATGGGGCTGCATCCTAAAGAGGTAGCCCTGTGGTAGGGGCAGTAGGAGTAGTTGGCAGTTGTGAAGCGACACAGGTTGTGGAAGAGCCAGGAGGATGAGCTGTGGCGCTCCAGCAGTGACATCTGAATGGTCGCTAGCTCCCTCGACATTGCCTGTAGAGCAAAGTAATCCCCTTATTGTTTCTTTTTTTTTTTGGCTACCCCCAAATGGGGGAGACAGCCTAGGTAAATAGATAGATAACTATTGTGCTCATTAAGATAATTTGAGATTCTCAGAACGTATATTTTGAATATGAAACTAAAATAATGACATTTAAGCTCTTTTTTGTTGTTCGTTAAGGAAGGATGATCGTTAATTTTGTTGGTCGTAGAAGATAGATAAATATATAAATAAATAAATAAATAAATAAATAAATAAATAAATAACTTCTCTTGCAATATCAACTTTTAGTGTGAAATAATTTTGTTTAATATACAGTTGTTGTTATCCCTCCCAAGAGATTTTATTGACTGTATTTATTTAATACTTCTATAGTATTTTGCTTAAATTCCGGCAGAGGCATGTTTGACTTATGTAGAGTGTGTGCTTCTACTCGACCCTCCGATTTATTGAAAAAGAAAAGAGAAAAGGCACTGCCATAATAGGCAAGTATGTGTATGTGCATTTCACTAGCGTTTTTGCAATGTTAAACAGAAAAAGAATGTATTTATGCTTCACTGTCTCTTTGTATGCTAATTTAATTTCTCATGTTTCTTTAAAGAAGTTAATTAACAAAATTTTCGCATAACAGAAAGTATAGCAAAGAGCACTTTCGCAAAACTTACTAGTGGTGGGTGTAGAGTGAAGGGTAGTTACTGTATAAACACCTTCTCTATATTTTTATTGGTAATTGAATGCATGAAGCCAAGTTTTTATAAGATGTGGACTTTGAGTATTTTGATCGCTGATTTTTTCTATTGTTTGACAAATTACTAGATGGTAAATGTGACCTAGCTCCATTACTTTTGATGAATGTTTGCAGATTACTGTTACACTGATAAGACAGAATTTTAATTGTGTAGTAACAGAGACTTTGTCTGCCACATACTTTAACTGTCTTTAAGAGAAATCCGAGATACTAGGAAGCAACAGGAAGGTTGGTGGCTATGCTACTATATATTACGACAGCAGGAATTCGGAAGAGTAAGAAAAACTGGACAAAGAATTTACTTTAAAATGAGCATTATTATGAATTATAAGCACAGAACTTTGTTCTTGCCTCAAAATGCAAGTATCACTTATATATTTACCGTTCTTCTTATTTCTTATTATTATTATTATTATTATTATTATTATTATTATTATTATTATTATTATTATTATTATTATTATTATTATTATTATGGCTGTTGTTGTTGCTATCACTCCATTGTCCTTCTTGCTAATTATTATTTTCATAGTACTGTCAGTGGTAACACAATTATTAGCATTTTTATTTAGAATTCATACCTTTGTGTTACTGTAGTCACTGTTAATAAGAGTATGTCTTTAGTGGCTGTTCTCAGTATTTCATGACTTATCTATAGCATATTAATGTCATGCAGAAATAATCTACCAGTTACACAGCTACTTCCTAAGTATCTTGAATTCCTATCTGAACGGTGTAGATGTACTTACAACTACCACCCTATTTCCAGGCAGCCCCGATCTGCAATTTTTACATACCAGTCCCTTTTACCCATTTGGAGAGATTGCAAGTGCCTGCAAACGCAGGGGTGCACAGTATCCTCTTTGTGTGCTTACATATGGGCATTGTTTGTACCTGCATTTGTAATAGCAAATTAGGCCCTGTTTTCTGGACCTAGAGTCCACTCCTGGCTATTCTAATTGCAGAATTTGAGCTTGAGCGGGAGATCCACCTCCGGGGAAAGGTGTCGTGAGAGAAAAATGGTGTCAAGACCACCTCAAAAGCCGAAAAACGCGGGGAGGAGGCACTCAAACTGGATATATCTGCGCTCTTCCAGTGTCCGATGGCCTCCCGACATAGGGTTAAGGGTCATACATTGTTACAACCCGGACCTATCTCACTGCGTAGAAGTGAGAGGATGATGGAACAAGGCGTGGGGTCGTCCCAGTACCTAGCAATATCCCCAAAAGAGGGACTCCATATGGGGACAGAGGGAATGTTGGGAATGCAAAAAGAAGTGAACAGAGTAAAACAAGACCAGGGAAACTGAAAATTCCCCACTTCTCTTTTTGAGAGATTTTAGATGGAGATCTCACAGAAACATGAAAAGTTCCTAATGAAATAAAAGTAAGAAACAAATACACATTTCTCATACACTGAAACATCTGAAGAGACTGCAAACTGTCCTGCCAAACCCGAGTTGTTATTTTTTCTTCTAGATTGTAAGATTTAAGTTAAGAAAGCCTCAATGCCTCCCCTAGAAGTAATATATAGATATAAGAGAAACTATTTACCCAAGGTTTAATATAGCAAGTGTCATTGACTCAATTATGAGCATTGTTAGATCAGTGCCATCTATAAACAGTGCTTGTATTATGATTTAGTACTATGAAAATTGTTCTTTCATTGATGAGTATTTTTATATATTTGTCACTTACAAACTCTATTTTATATTAATTGGGTATTATAGCCATATTTAAGTATTTTCTCTTTACTATTAATGTGTATTATTGAATAGTTGTTTTTTAGATAAATTTTTTTAATTTCTCATTACTGAAATAACTAATAGTCACTTTGTCACTCATTAGTAGATATATAATGTAATTGTGCATACTTAATTTAGATTTTTTTTTAAGTTCTTTAATTAGAATGATTGTTGTGAAAGCATTTTTTTTTTTTTTAGAAATCACATGTTCTAAAGATATATATATATATATATATATATATATATATATATATATATATATATATATATATATATATATATATATATATATTGAGTGTACCCTTGACGATGAAATATTTTCAGGAAACTTTACTATGTATTAAGAAGTATAGGGAAATTTTGATATGTAATACAGAGAAGTAATCTATTTAGATAATTATGTGACACTTTGAAATGTAATACAGAGAATAATCTATTTAGATAATTTTGTGAACTTTAGGTCATATAGAGAAGTCACCTGATAAGATAATTATGCCCAGTTTATGTCTAAAATAATTATAATTAACAGATGATAGCAATCTTTAAGATGTGTAATGCTTCACCTGAAATCGAGCATTTCTCCTAATCAATGGAGGTCATCAACGTTTCACATTTCTGTGTTGGTCCCACGAGAATCAATAGCCAGCCTCCATAACAAACCGTACATTGTACATGCATACTTGGAAAGATGTATGGGTAGAAAGTATACATACTGGCACTTATGTTACAGTGTTTTTATACCAAACTGGCTACCTTTAGGAACGCCCCTCACATTATAGGTAATTGGTTGTACCCCCCCTTCTCTGGAAACCTATTGGCAGACATGTCACCAAGGATACCACGCCCTGCCATCTTGGTGATACAAAAGAGTCAACCCACGACCAAGTCAGGAGAAGCAGTCGAGAGGTCAGAGAGAGAGTCAGTCTTTTGTGGGTGTTTATATAGACTTAACATTTACGTTAAGGGGACGGAGGCATTGAGGCTTAGAGGAATCATGTAGCTTCTAAATAAACTAAGTGTTAAGTATCTTTGCATATCTATTATCACTTCGCACGCTGTAGCTCTGGCCTGTTTGTGAAGAGGATATCGTACGACACTGGTGGTATACTGGTGGAACATAGCATTACGACTTATGTTGGGATATTCATCTATGCGACAAAATAACCACATTTTTAAATGTAAAAACATAAAGAATTTTTTGCCTATGGCTGGATGTAAAAAAAAATGTAGTGCTGAGATCATTCAGACTGAATTTTAATTCATCATTACAGTCTGATAGATCCGAACACTCTAAACATTCCAGTTTCTTTTGTAAATGTATACTGAGAAAAAATATACTGAGAAAAAATAAGATATAAATTGTAATATTTACACTCCCATGAATTTGCATCTAAGATTTATATGTAAGAACTAGACTTGGGTAATATGAGAGCTTAAATAACCTGGCTAGTTTAACTATGAATTTGCATTTATGAGAATTGACTTCCCTGAAATATGGAAAATTGCGTAAACTTGCCATAAAGTTAACATCTGAACGGTATCATGTGAAGCTTGAAGTAATAACTCGAGGAACTGAATTTACCGCTAATCAGAGCCTCGGGAATTTCTTTACACATGTTTATAAGTATTGCTTTCTGAATGTGGCAAGATTTAGAAGTGGCATATTATTATTTTGTATGTGTCCTCAGTATTAGATGTAAGGAAAATCTATAATAATGATAATAATAATGATGGTAATAATATAATAATAATACAAATAATAATAATGATAAAAAAAGCTTGTTTTACGTCACGGACTCCCTTTCCAACCAAGGGCTAGGGCGGTCGCCTTCTTGCGAAGGTCTTGTTTTGGCAGATGTAATCGTTACCCTAATTGCATGCTCTTCTAACCTCAGACCGTGGCAGGGCGCGAATCCTCGAGCTTACGCCTCAAAGTCACGGACACTACTGTTTGAGCCACGGTGACTAAGCAATAATAATAATAATAATAATAATAATAATAATAATAATAATAATAATAATAATAATAATAATAATAATCTTCTCATCTTTAGCACATTTTTATATAGGGTCGCTGTTGTGAATGAGTCGTCTCAATCTATTTCTGTTATGCGCTTCATCCTCATCAATACCCTTCCATTGCAAGTCTTCCTCTATACAATCACGCCATCTTTTTCTTGGTCTTCCTCTCCTCCTCCTACCCCGAACTTCCATCTCCATCGTATGTCTTCCAGCATGATGCTCGTCCCGTCGTAACAGGTGTCCATACAGTCTAAACCTTCCCTCCAGTATTTTCTTTGATAATTCAACTACCTTTGTCGATCCCCTTATATACTCATTCCTAATTCTATCCTTCCTTGTTACTCCAGACATCCACCTCAAAATTCTCATCTCTGCTACATCCATCCACTTCTCCTCTGTCATCCTCATACTTGCTGTTTCTGTTCCATATAACATAGCTGGTCTTACAACGGTCCTATGAAACTTTCCCTTCAATCTCAGTGGTACCTTCTTGTCACAGAGAACACCAGATGCAGACCTCCAGTTATTCCATCCTGCCTAAACTCGATGTCTTGCTTCTTGGTCCAAGCTTCCACTAGCCTCTACTATGGACTCCAAGTACTTGAACTTCTGCACTCTCTTTATTTCTTCCCCACCAATTTTTATGCTATGTCCACCATCCTCAGCAATATTGGCACACATAATAATTATGATAATAATAATAATAATAATAATAATAATAATAATAATAATAATAATAATAATAATAATAATAATCTATCTATCTATATACCTTGGCTGTTTCCCCCTTTAATTTGGGGGTAGCCCACATCAAAAAAAGAAAACAATAAGGGGATTACTTTGCTCTATGGGCAATGATGAGGGAGCTAGCGACCGCTCAGATGGCACTGCTGGAGTGCCACAGCCCATCCTCCCGGCTCTTCCACAACCTGTGTCGCTTCACAACTGCCAACTCCTCCTAATGCCCCTACCACAGGGCTACCTCTGTAAGATGCAGTACCATGGTAACAGCAGATGCCCATCAGAGCTGCATCACAATCGCTCGCCACTCATTCCTATTCCTAGCACGCTCGCTTGCTTCCCTCACATCCCTCCTCCTATCATTCAGGGCTCTCCTTACTCCATCCATCCACCCAAACCTAGTCCTCCCTCTTGCTTTTTCCCATCAACTCTTGCATTCATCACCTTTTTCAGCAGTCTTTCATCATCCATCCTTTTCACATGGCCAAACCATCTCAGAACATTCATATCTACTCTGGCTGCAATTTCTCTCCGCACACCCGTTCTTGCTCTCACCACTTCATTCCTAACCCTATCCAACCGAGATACACCAATCATACTCCTCAGGCAATTCATCATAAACACATTTAGTTTCCATCTCTCAATTACTTTCATACCCCATACCTCAACCTGCCACCTCAGAGTAGCGTCTGCGACGACTCTGAGGCGGCAGGTTGAGGGTTCGCGCCCCGTCACGGACTGAGGTTAGTAAGGGCATACACCCAGGGTAACGATTACATCTGCCAAAACAAGTCCTTCGTAAGAAGGCAACCGTCCTAGCCCTTAGTAGAAAAGGGAGTTCATGACGTAAAGCCGAATCCAACTCTGATCCATACATCACAGCTGGCACAACCACTTTCCCATGCAAAACTTTCTTAACATTCATTTCCAACCCCCTATTCTTTATCACTCCTTTCAACGCACCCAAAACTTTACATCCTTCATTTACTCTGTGACACACATCTGCTTCGACTCCACCATTTGCGGCTATAACCGAGCCTAAATACTTAATCTGATCAACTTCCTCAAGTGTCTCGCCATTTAACATAACATTCAATCCAGCACCATCCTCATTTCTTGTACACCTCATAACATTACTCTTTCCCACATTCACTCGCAACTTCCTTCTCTCACACACCATTCCAAATTCTGACACTAACTGACACAGCTTTTCCTCTGAGTCTGCCACCACCACAGTATCATCTGCAAACAGCAACTGATTCAGCTCCCACTAGTTATCATCCCCATCTACCATTCTCAAACCTCGGCCACACACTCGCTCATTCACCTCTCTCACGACTCCATCAATATACAAATTGAACAGCCATGGTGACATCACACATCCCTGTCTCAGTCCCACACTCACTGGAAACCACTCACTCACTTCATTCCCTACCCTAACACAAGCTCTACTGCCCTCATACGAACTCTTCACTGCATGCAACAATTTACCCTCTTTCATTTTACACAATCTACTCAATCTCATTATTATTATTATTATTATTATTATTATTATTATTATTATTATTATTATTATTATTATTATTATTATTATTGGCAGAAACAGTAAAAGTAGTAATATTTGCTTTTCCTTTATATTTTGGTTGTTGTTGTAGTATCCCTTTAATGTAACTCATGAGTGGGAGGGCATGTTGTTGTCAAAGAATAATGGTAAATAAGCTAATTGTTAATATGAAAGAATCTGGAAACTGACCTGGTGATGGGGAATTACTTGTGTAATTCTTGCTAATTATATACAATGCCCCACATAGATATACAGAGTCGCTTTTCTCTAACGATTATTCGACTTTCAAATTCTTATTTTATTTTCTTAAGCAGTAATTCCATAATGTAGTTTAATTTATTTATCACATTTACGATATTTGCAGTTATTTATGCTAATCATCCTCTTCCTGTTTATAAGTTATTTACAATTTCTAGTATTTCTCTCATTCGTTGTTCTCTCTCTCTCTTTCTCTTTCATTCAGTGGTTCTCTCACTTCATTAAAGTTATTTTGTGTCCATCTTTCTCTCTCTCATTCACTTTTACATCCCTATAAATTTCGCTCTTTCTACATTTTTCTCTCTCTCCTCTTCAGTAGCACAGAAGAGTGGCAGAGAGAGGGACAGAAGGAGGGTGAGAGGGAGGTAATGAGGGAGGAAGAGGAGTGAAGGAGAGAGGGGGGGAGGTAAAAGAAAAAAAGGGAGTTGTTTTGAAAGTCTCTCCTCATTAATCATCAACTTAGACACCATCAAATGAATAAAATAGGGCGGGAGGAGGGTGTACAGATTCAGGGTAGGGGAATGGAAGGGAGAAAGAAGGGGTGGCCTGAGGAGGGGGGGAAAAGAGGAATCAAGGGTGTAGGGGAAAAGGAGCACCAAAAGAAACATTTCTCCCACTCAATTTCCTCTTTGTAATTTTCCTGCCTTTGTTTTTTAACTATTATCTTTGGTGTCTAATTTGCAAAATTCAACTATTCTCTCTCTCTCTCTCTCTCTCTCTCTCTCTCTCTCTCTCTCTCTCTCTCTCTCTCTCTCTCTCTCTCTCTCACACACACACACACACACACACACCGCGCGTTCAGTGACACACGGAATTGCTCCTCTTAAATTTTCAACTGTTTCGAGTGACTAAAGTGCTTAGTGGAAAACTTTACCATAATTTTCATAAATCTGAAATCCTGCAGAGTATTGTGAGTACAAAAACTAATATTTGTTGTAAGACGAGACTGTTCATATTAAAGGAAAAAAAATTGAGAACTTTTTCGTGAGGAAGAGAGAGAAGCTGCCGTCCAGTTTCTGCCTTGAGGGAAATCTAGAAGAGTTGCCAGACGTGGAGCCATCACACCACATTACCTAATTTTTTGTGTAAACTGGGGAAAGCTCTTAAGCCGTTTTACCTGATCCTGTGGTTCTATATATTGTTAAAATCAGTATCCTTCCCATTTATATTAACTAGCTAGTTAGTTTGATACACGAAAAAATTGAATAATAAAAAAAAAAATTACCAAATACCCACCTGTCAACAGTACTGAGTTAAGTTGCCAAGTAGTACAGCAGTCCTATTTTCTTCATTTTTTTTTTGCTTTTCTTTTAGCTTTCTCTTTTACTATTTTGTTATTTTGTATATATATTGAGTTAAATGTAAAGTCTAAATCCCGTGATAACATATCTTGGTTAGCAAGTCAGTTTATCAGTTAGGAAAAATATATAACAGAAACAGGTGGGTGCCACCTCGAACACAAATTCGAATTTTCCTTCAGGTTTGACTTTTGTTTTTGTTTTTCTTTTTATACTTAAATTACCATGGTCAAGTTTTTAAGTTAAGATGTGTGTTACCAGAAAGGAGAAAAACTGAGTCACTAAATAGCACTTATATGGAGATATAAAAATTCTGTGTGAAGGTAAATTAGAAGTTTTTCTCTTTTTTTTTTTTTCCTCTTTCTCGTCTTCTTTCTATATTCTGTGAGAGGGAGAACATAAAAATGAAGCCATCTCTGTCCCAAACCTCTCCCACCCATGGGTCGGGAGAAGGGGTAGTCATCAGAGGACTTAAACAGAGAATCAAGAAGTTAGAGGAAATGGTTACAAGCCTTGATGAAAAAATTCGGAATATGGATGGAGAAATGAAAGAGAATGAAACACTCAGAGAACAAATAAGATCTTTGGAGGAAGCAAATAAAGCACAAGGGCAGGAGAGAAAGGAACTAGAAAAAAGAATAAAGAAGCTGGAAGGGGAAAAGAGTCAACTAGAATCTAGAATTTCTAAACAAGAAGATAAAAACAAACAGCTAAATGACAACCTAAAGGAATTAGATGTTAGTTCACTGCTCTCTTCTGAGAGAGACGAGATTGCTGCTTGGAATGTTCAGATTAAGGAAAACATTGAACAGTTCAGAAAAGAGTTCCAGGAGCTGAATATGGAAAATGATGCCATGAAAACGTCCTTTGCTGATGCACTAAAGGGGAATGTGGCAGTAAAAGAGGCTGTAAAGGTGGTGGCACTGGAAAACATACAAACAGTTGACTATAAAGAGACAGTAATCGAAAAAATGAAAGACGTTGTGATGGAAAGGGCAAACCCACTCATCAGACAGGCACTTGATAAGGAGAAGACAGTGGTAATCTCAGGCATAAGTGAATCCCAGGAGCCAACATGGCAGGGGAGACTTGAAGAAAATAAAGCTAACGTTGTAGACCTGATAAGAAAGCTTGGAGTAGTATTTGGTCCTGAGGATATTGTAAACATACACCAACTAGGTAAATATTCGAGGGAAGGAAAGCCGAGACCAACAAAAGTAACCTTTGAGAGAGGGGAGACATGCAGGGAAATATTGTTGAGAAAAAAAAGTCTAAAAGACCTTCAAGAATGCAAAGAAGTGTTCATTAGATGATACAGAACACAGGAAGAGATGGGAAAGATCAAAAACTTGCTGCAAGAGGCAAGAAGGTTAAATGATGAAAGAAATGAAGAAGAGAAGAAAAATTTTTGTTACAGAATACTTCCAGACAAAGGGGAGATAAAGAAGATAATGACAGAAGATCAGGGGATGGGGCCTCATTAAGATTGTTATACACAAATGCTGATGGATTAGCTGGTAAGGCAGTAGAATTAAAAGATAGGATTCACAACAGTAAGGCAGATATAGTAGCAATTACAGAGACTAAGTTGAGTGAGGACATAAACAGTGTCACAGTTTTTCCTAAGGGCTTCAGAATACTAAGGGTCGAAAGATCTGAGAGGACTGGTGGAGGGATAGCACTGCTCATAAGTGAGAGGATTCAAGTTGAAGAAATAAACTTGGCTATAGAAAGTGAGTTCAGGGAATTTCTTGTTGCTCGCATAAATACTGGGTCAGAGAGCATTATAATAACTGTTGTATACAACCCACCAAGGAACCAAAATAGGCTTGAAATTTATGAGGAAAGTCATATAGGTACGATTGAAGTCATAAACTCAGTTGTTACCATGGCGCGGGAGAAAAAATGTAGGATTTTGATTATGGGAGACTTTAATCATAAAGAGATAGATTGGATAAATCTTGACCCACACAGTGGTGAGGACTCATTTGGGGCAAGATTCCTAGATTGCGTACAAGGGAATTTCCTACACCAACATGTAATGGAACCAACAAGAGCCAGGGGTGGGGATGAGCCATCACTACTTGATCTGGTGTTCACAGATAATGTGTTGGATATTGAAAATATTGAGTATGAACCACCAATTGGAAAGAGTGACCACTGTGTGTTGTTGATGGAGTATATCATTGAAGACATTCTTCCTGAGAGTAGAGGCACTGAGGACATGAGGAGGAACTATCCGAAAGGAGATTACATCAAAATGAATGAGCTTTTTGCAGTTATTGACTGGAGAACCTTATTTTACAACAAATCTGTACAAGAAATGTATGACATCTTTTGTGAGAAATATGGGAAGATAGTAGATTGCTGCATACCTGTCACCAAAGTAGGTGTAATTCATGCCAGAGAGAAATGGTTCGATAATGGGTGTAAAAGAGCTAAGGAGTGGAGAGACAAATGCTGGAAAAGGTATAGGAGGAGAAAAAACATAAATGCCTGGCAAACCTACAAAAGAGCAAGAAATGACTACCTAAGTAAAAGGAGAGAGGCAGAGAGAGATTATGAGAGGGACATCACCAGGAAGGCTAAAGAAAATCCCAAGCTTTTCCACAGCTTTATCAGAGGAAAACTGAAGGTAAAAGAACAGGTTTTAAGGCTAAAGAGAGCGGATGGAAGCATCACTGAGACGGACGAAGAGATCTGCAAAGAATTGAACAAGGAGTTTCAGTCAGTATTTACAGTAGAAAATACCCCACCCCCTCAGATTGCAGTGATAGAAGCTCAAGGGCCGGTATTAGAGAACATCAACCTTACAGCCACAGAGGTATGCAAAGCGCTGATGGATTTAGATGTTCATAAAGCTACAGGTCCTGATGACATATCCCCTCATGTGCTTAAAAAATGCGCAAACACAATATCAGTGGCACTAAGTATCATATTTAAGGAGTCACTGGAGTCGGGGGAGATTCCAAGATGCTGGAAACAAGCAAATGTGATACCTATCTTCAAAAAGGGAAGGAGGGATACGGCTCTGAACTATAGACCAGTTTCCTTGACCAGCATAGTTTGCAAACTTATGGAGAAACTACTAAGGAAACATATCTCTCTTCACTTGGAATCCTTCAACTTTTTGTCAGTGAGGCAACATGGCTTCAGAGAAGGAAGATCAACAGTAACAAACTTATTAGAATTTTATGATGAGGTAAGCCAAATCTTACAGGAAAGAGAGGGCTGGGCAGATTGCATATTCCTAGACTTCCAGAAAGCGTTTGACACTGTTCCACATGGGAGACTTATTAGGAAGCTGCAATCAATGGCTAGAATAGGTGGAAATGTCTTGGAATGGATAAAAACTTACTTAGAAGGAAGGGAACAGAGGGTTAGAGTAAGACACTCAGTGTCTGAATGGAGAAAAGTTAGTAGTGGAGTTCCACAGGGTTCAGTTTTAGGGCCACTTTTGTTCCTTGTATATGTAAATGACCTACCAGAGTCTGTAAATTCATTCATGAATATGTTTGCAGATGATGCAAAGATTGTGAAGAAAGTAAAAAACGAGAACAATGGTAGAGAACTTCAGGAGGATCTAAATAATCTGCATGAGTGGTCAGAAAAGTGGCTAATGAAATTCAATACCTCAAAATGTAAGGTAATGAGAATGGGTACAAGTGCAAGAAGGCCCAAGTTTGACTACTCGGTGGCTGGAGTACAACTTCAAGAGACAGAAAATGAGAGAGATCTAGGAGTAAACATACTGGCAGATTTGTCTCCAGAAATACATATAAATGGCGTAGTAAGGGCAGCATATGCATTCTTATCAAATGTAAGGGTAGCCTTCAGGCACATGGACAAGGAAATGTTCAGAAATATTTATGTAACCTATGTGAGGCCAAAACTCGAATATGCAGCCCCCTTTTGGAATCCGCACTTGAAAAAGCACATAGCTAAGCTTGAAAAAGTTCAAAGACATGCCACGAAACTGGTGCCAGAAATACGCAATCTCGGTTATGATGAGAGGCTGAGGGAATTAGACTTGCCATCACTCGAAGCTAGAAGAGTAAGGGGGGATATGGTGACAGTCTTTAAATTCCTTCATGGTTATGATAGAGTGGATAGGGATCGATATTTCGATATGGCTGGCTCTAGAACTAGAGGTCATAGTTTGAAGCTTCGTAAGAAAACTTGTTTGCAGGATGTAAGGAAATACTTTTTCAGTGTAAGAGTAGTTGATAATTGGAATTGGCTAAGCGAGGAGGTAGTTAATGCTATCTCAATCCATAGTTTTAAAGACAGGTATGATAAGTATCACTAAGTCTAAAAATGGAACCGATCAGGAGACGGGAAGATACGAGCTTTGGGCTCTTTCCCGTAAACACAATTAGGTAATCACAATTAGGTAATCACACACCTACACCTACACATATATATATACACAGAGACACTCGCAAGCGCGCGCACACACACACACACACACACACACACACACACACACACACACACACACACGCACGCATACACACACACACACACGCACTCACACTCGCGCGCGCTCACTGTGAATGTAGTTAATGCCATCTGCATTCATAGTTTTAAGGACAAATATGAAAAGTACCATAGAGTAAGCAAATGAATTCGATCAGGACACGGGGAGTTACGAGCATAAGGCTCTTCCCGTAAGCGCAATTAGATAACTGCAATTAGGTAATTACGCGCACACACTCTCATCCCTCTTTTGATTCAATTACTGTTGTTGCCATATTTACTTCCGTTTGTTTTCTCATGTTCGTTCCATATGACAAAAAAAAAATATATATACTGAAATTTCAGTTTCGGTGTGTTAACCTCTGTACATTTGTTTTGTTTTGTAGTCTTGATATTCATCTATATTTCCCTGACAATGAATATGTTTCTAATGTACGGTTAATGTCTCCACATTGTTTCCAAAGCTGTATATCTGTCGCATGCATCATGTTTAATTAGTTACATCAGCAAACTATACATTAATTTGCTTCAGTTCCCATTATAAAGTAAATCATATTTCACTTGCTCGTCAACTGCAGCACAATTTATTATTCTTTAGATATATTTAAGATCTGAAGCTTATAATGTCCCTTGGTAGGAAATGGACGTGGATCATTTTGACACACGAAGAATAAAACTATTAGCCTGACTTCTAATTTATTTTCATATTGTATTCAGATTCTCTCTCAATATAAACTCTTCGGTTTTCTGTTATAACTTTTCTTGAGGCGGGTTACTACAGTAACTTTGAGCACTCACTATGAATGCATTAGAAAATGAACTCACTGAATGAATCTTTATGAGTATCTGTCTTCACAATTTTGATGTAAACATATATTTTAGTCACTGTTTGTCCACATACCCACTAAAACAGTAAATTATCAACGTAACTATTTAAATAGTCAAGTGATCTTAAGTAATGGCAGTATTTCATCCATAGAATTAACGTCGCATAAAGCAGTACCAATACTTTTGCAGTCTCAACTGGGGTTCAAGTTCTCCAAGAGAATGTGTCATCGCAAGGCTTTTGGGAACCTGGACCAACGACCCACCAGATACCAAACTTAATAACATCTAAGATTCCTTCTTTTCTCAAATCTACCAATCACATCTAGCCAAACGTTTTTGTTTTTTACGAATATAGTTAAATAGAACACTTTACTCTTTGAAGGGCAAAATATCATTACCAATCCATCATCGCTCTTTTCTGTAGTATTGAGATATTCATTATAAATATTTTTTTCGTATATATTATAGTAAGATAATCAAGTCTCTAAGAAAAGAAATTCCTCGTTATTGCAATGTCCCAAATTAATGGTGTGCAAGAGATTAATATTTCCTTTCAACATATTCCTTGGCAGCTACTGCGAGGCGTCTCTTCTGGAAACTTGTCATGTCTCTCGTATTTTGTGGCATTCAAATGTTGTTTTTGGAGGCATCCTATCATACTAGAATGCTCCTACTGATACATACTTCATTGGTGTGCATGTATCAATCACTTGAATTAAATGTTAGACAGCAGTTATTAAAATATTTGGTCTTTTGGTTAATTTTAGCGCATATTCCAGAGTATAGGTATTATATATTACATGGCTAACTTTACCTTCTTCAAGCAGACTATCCAAAACATACAGAGGTCCAAGTAGAAGCTGATATTATTCACATTTACCTTTGCGTGTTAATACCAAGACTTACAAGGTAGTGTCGCATGATTCTCGCTGAGGTCATGTCATAAGAAGTTTTGGTAATTATGAAGGTCACACCAAAAATCGATTTTGACTCAGAAAAGTTCTTATAATGATTTTCGATGTAAAACGGTCGACTTTGATAGTAATTTTCTTCGGAAAATATCATTTTGGTGTTATGCCAGTATATGTAACTACAATGGGAACCTACAGTGAAAGCTGTGGATTTTGGATGGGGGAGCGGCAGAAATGCAACAGAAATTACAGTAAAACTAAATTAGTTTACATCTAAATTCATTAAAAAAATATATATATATTTTCGCGCCAAATATAATAATGAGAGACCAGAGTACTTCTTTGAGTAAAATATAGAATGTGGTAATTACAAGGGTAAATCCAACACTAACCTTAACCTAAGATTAAATAGTTTAAATTACCTAGAAATTATAAAGCCTTTCTCGTGCATTTGCCACCAATACATCATAAACATTTGCATTGACAAGATAGAGGAGCACATTAACACAGAAATGCTCTGGGTATATATAAGCCTTCAGATTACTATAATGGAAGTGTTCAGCGGTGACCAATGAGGAAAGCACCATGAAGAAAGAATATAGTGAGTTCCTTTATGCTCAATTTCTTTAGACTCAAGATTAAGAAATCACCTTTGAAGCTTGTTCTAGGAGAGGAGACCATCTTTAACTTTGAGGAGTTTGAATTTTCTTGACTTACAGGAGACATTTACTTCATAAGCTAGACTTAAGGAAGATGTCATGAGCGATTATTTTGAGCTAGAAGATTCTCGGTGGTAGATGAGCCTGAATAACCCCATTTACTGCCATATCTTGAGAAAAAATGACGCTGACCATCTGGATCATGAGAGGGATAGGAGGAAAAAACATTATTCTAATAGATTAGACATTCTAAGTCAGAATATAATGGTAACCTAGCTCACAGATTAAATGTTAATATATTGTGTCAGCAATATTATGAAACTTTTTTGATGTTTGACTTGAATAGCTTTTTAGCCCAGGAAAATTTTAGCGAAAATTTTCATCATTTCCGACCTAAAAAGCCATTACATGAGACGGATCGTCTATTGTTGGAGATTTTTGTCACATCTTCCTATCATGCTCCATTCCCAATCGCTTCTATGCCACCACGTGTCACCTGTGACTTCATCAAAAGGTATCTGAATTATTTTCACTATTATAGTGACCGAAATCAGTGACATCAAAGAGATACAATGTCAAAAGAAATCACCCGAGATGGAGTTACTGCGCTCCAGATTCCTCTTTTACTCCTCCTCGGTTCCACGTCTGTTGGGGAACGGGTCGGGCATCTTGAACAGGCTTCTTCATAGTCCTGGATTTTATATATACTCTCTAAGCAATATATCTCTTAAATTCTCTTTTGGAATCCGCACTTGAAAAAGCACATAGCTAAGCTTGAAAAAGTTCAAAGACATGCCACGAAACTGGTGCCAGAAATACGCAATCTCAGTTATGATGAGAGGCTGAGGGAATTAGACTTACCATCACTCGAAGCTAGAAGAGTAAGGGGAGATATGGTGACAGTCTTTAAATTCCTTCATGGTTATGATAGAGTGGATAGGGATCGATATTTCGATATGGCTGGCTCTAGAACTAGAGGTCATAGTTTGAAGCTTCGTAAGAAAACTTCTTTGCAGGATGTAAGGAAATACTTTTTCATTGTAAGAGTAGTTGATAATTGGAATTCGCTAAGCGAGGAGGTAGTTAATGCTATCTCAATCCATAGTTTTAAGGACAGGTACGATAAGTATCACTAAGTCTAAAATGGAACCGATCAGGAGACGGGAAGATACGAGCTTTGGGCTCTTTCCCGTAAACACAATTAGGTAATCACACACACACACACACACACACACACACACACACACACACACACACACACACACACACACACACATATATATATATATATATATATATATATATATATATATATATATATATATATATATATATATATATATATATATATATACACGCACACACACACGCACACACACACACACGCACACACACACACACACACACACACATATATATAGCCTTCTGGCTAGTACAGTGGTGACGCGCTGGTTTCGCATTCGCGAGGTCGACAGATCGGTTCCCGCTCAGGACCGAGAGTTGAAGCAGTTTACTGGGAAGGTTGCTGCTGTGGATAGGCACCACAGTATGGGGGGGTTGGGGCTTGCCCCGGCTGACGTTCTGAGGAGCATCTCAGAGGGATATCGGAACTGAAACCCGGCAACCATATATATATATATATATATGAATCATTTTTTTACCCCGACCGGGACCCGAACCTAGGACTTATGATTACTAAGTCAAGGCGCTACCACTACACCACAGAAGGTTAAAAGGAACCCAACCTTATAGCTTATATCTGCTATACTTAGGAATGAACGCATTCTAACTGAATGCCACTGTGTTCATATTACAGATTTCCCAACCTCACTCGTGGCTTCATTTTAGCATTTAATTCGATTCCCAATCTCATTCGGGCCATGAAATAACCAAATAGCACATTACATATGTGAAAACATGAATCATTTTTTACCCCGACCGGGACTCGAACCTAGGACTTATGATTACTAAGTCAAGGCGCTACCACTACACCACAGAAGGTTAAAAGGAACCCAACCTTATAGCTTATATCTGCTATACTTAGGAATGAACGCATTCTAACTGAATGCCACTATGTTCATATTACAGATTCCCCAACCTCACTCGTGGCTTCATTTTAGCATTTATTTCGATTCCCAATCTCATTCGGGCCATGAAATAACCAAATAGCACATTACATATGTGAAAACATGAATCATTTTTTACCCCGACCGGGACTCGAACCTAGGACTATTTGGTTATTTCATGGCCCGAATGAGATTGGGAATCGAATTAAATGCTAAAATGAAGCCACGAGTGAGGTTGGGGAATCTGTAATATGAACATAGTGGCATTCAGTTAGAATGCGTTCATTCCTAAGTATAGCAGATATAAGCTATAAGGTTGGGTTCCTTTTAACCTTCTGTGGTGTAGTGGTAGCGCCTTGACTTAGTAATCATAAGTCCTAGGTTCGAGTCCCGGTCGGGGTAAAAAATGATTCATGTTTTCACATATGTAATGTGCTATTTGGTTATATATATATATATATATATATATATATATATATATATATATATATATATATATATATATATATATATATATATATCGTCAATGTGTAATCGAAATTTGAGTCCTTAGAATCTTAGTTGATCAAGTCTGAGTGAAAGGACAGTAAACAGATGTGAGTGAAAAACTGTCGCTTATAAAATACAATGCTCTTGATTGTTTGTATTCCTCGAACTAAAATTCAGTATCACTCGTTCTAGATTATGTTGTGTTAAAAGAACAAGTCCACTTTTTGTGATCGTGAGTAAAAAGAACATCTGATAGGTCAAATGGAATTTTATACGAATCTCAAAAAGCACAGAACCAAAAATCATTTTGCAGTGGTAGTTGGAGATACCATAGGCATTTGCACGAGAGAGTAGTGAGACCATCTCTTCAGGTAAGAGATTAAGTATTAATTAATTAACCTTTTGAAAGGATTGTAATGGAGTATATATAAACTATGGAGAAAGTTTTGAAACATTTTCGGAATATCTCTTGTCGCTGTATTTACTTAAGGGTCTGGTAATATCAGAGAAAAATAAAGCATCTCACAGTATTACATCGGGATAAGGTTAGGTTAGGTAACATTTGGTTGAAGTTTCATGTAGGGGTTTTCAAGTGGATTTGACTCTTTGTTTATTTCAATAGAGCCAGTATTTTTTACCTTCTACCTTTAACCATGTAATCGAACGAGTGGTATTAATATAATTATAATGAATCTCTACTTGCATAGTTCATTAGATGTCATGCCTCTACATAACTGCATGATATACTCTAGGGGTAATTTTCAGTTTAGCGGGGCATGCCACTCAGCGACCTCATCCCTCCACTCAGGTAAGTAGTTCGACTGAAGGTTAGGTAAGTATTTTTAGTTAGGATAGTAAGATGAGAGGTCCCAGGGGGCGAAGCCCTCCTGGCTAAGAGGTTAGGTAAGTATTTTTGGTTAGGATAGTAAAAAATTGTTTCGTATACCTATTTTTCACCATTTTTGTTGTGTGTTCATCCGCCAGTTCTTTAGTCAGAGCCTATCGCCATCTATTGGTAGGTTTTGAACATTGGTATGGCCCGCTAAACTGTCGGTGTTCCATATTCTAGTAAAGAACCTAGGTTAAAGGACCGAGGTGACAACCTAGGAGAATTATTGCAAAATGACTATTGTTAGTTATATTTTGATATGCAATACATATTTTTTTTTTATTGAGATAGATATCCTTCTTTAATCACAGTAGACAAAATGTTAAAATTTCCCCTATGGACTTGACGTACTTTTGTTAAATTAATGAATTAACACATTTCATAACAGAAGCATTTTTTTTATTTATTACATTTCAAATTGAATGATGCTTGAGCCAAAGAGAAATGAAAATACTGTAATTTGTTAAGACTATATTATTGGTTATTTTCATAGACTTATATTATTTAGGGGATTGACCTTATATTCTATCATGAGTATATTCTTGAGTAAATGTTAAGGTTCTTGCTTTACTATGATCGTACTAGCTAACATTATAAAAAAAAATTGGGCTTACTATTCACGACTAGATATTATTTTGTTTTTAGTCTTATATATAATTATCTTTGTAATTATCAGTATGGCTTGGACTGGTTCACATACTAATAACTTTAAGCCTAATTAAGTATAAGGCTAAGACTTCAGTATCATTTTAATCTTAAATATTAAGATTAATATTTGCTTTGAAATTTTCAAGAATATTAATTGTCAGGTTATGTTAGATAAACTAGTTGGATTCAGTATAGCTTTGATGAATTTATCAGGTAGAATTGCATATCATGACATATTTTTCCCCCCATTATAAAAACGGAAATTAATCATTTTAGTCGAGTTAAAATTTTAAAAGTGAATTGACAAGTCCTACTTTACAATGTATTCCTGTATCATGCATCATTATCTTAAAAGCCACATTCCTTCATAAAGAACTAGAAGAATTATTCGCTCTCAATTTTTGATTAATTCTAATATACGCTTAATCAACACATCTCTTAATTAATTATCCCATGCTATAAAGTCTATTTACTTATCTACATACAATAAGTATTATGGAAGGCTTAGAGAAGGTCAGGCAGGGTTGTAATTGTTCGCGATTTTCGTATTTCACTACTAATTCCCATTCAAATAGGAGTAGACACAGACAGGCTGTAGTTCAGGGATTAAAGATCTAACCCCTACGATACCGTGATCCTTGATAAATGAAAACATCTCTCTTTTTCTCATTGTTGGCTCTGCGTAAAAAATGACGATTTGAAAAAGTGGTGAGACTGTGTGTAGTATCAGAAACAGCCTTATTATCAAGCAAAGTCTTTAACTAGCTTGAGAGTATTTTGACTATGACTGTGTAGTATCATAAACAGTCTTATTATCAAACGCAACCTTTAACTTTATGAAGAGTATTTCGACTGTGACTGTGAGGAGTATTAGAAACAGCCTTACTATCAAACGCAACCTTTAACTTGATAAAGAGTATTTCGACTGTGAGGAGTATTAGAAACAGCCTTATTATCAAACGCAATTTTCAACTTGATAAAGAGTATTTCGACCTAACCCATTATGAAAAAAAATTACCCAGTGTGGTGATATGAGTTTGTGATGCTTACAACTTAGTTTTGTAAGATAGTTCATGTACTTTGCATAATAATATATCAGTATCAAAATGTATTTGAGACAAGAAGGGGTCAAGTTCTTTAAGTAGGTTGGCCCATGGCACAACCGTACGTTGCGATACTGCAGCTGAAGGGTATTGTGATCTTCCTTCAGTTACGGTTCTTTATCTATACCTACATCAACACCGAATATTCTTGGATATTCGTTTCACATATCTCATTATCCCCTAACATCTGACAAGTCCCAATACTCCTTATATCTGTTTCTCTCTATGTTTTCTTCGTGCCCAGGCCTGATGAGGGTAGATTTACTTCTTTTCGCCCGTCCTGGTGTCACAATCATAAAAAAGTGTCATGAATTCTTCTTTGTATTTTCTTATAGTCTCATTATGAATGATTTTGTTTAAAACAACATGACTTTGGGTTTGGGTATCAGAAGTCAAACATCTAAAGATCTCTAGATGCTTAAGGTTAGTAAATGAGTTAAATATTTACCTGCTCAGCGTAGGTTAAAGATTTCAATGCCTGGTTGTGGTCCATTCACACTTCAATGCAAGAAGGAAATTGATATCTATGTGGAATTATAGAATCATTGTATTCACTCAGATGAATGGACAGATATTGCTGAGAATAGGGGACTGAAGACACAGAATGCTACAGAACAGGTGAAATAGATTTTTTAAAGACTGTAGTTGCTTTACTGAATATATTACCATTAAGATATATGAAGGGTTTTAGAATAAGGTAGATAAGTTGATATGTGACAGACTGGAGATTTGAAGACACATGGATGAAATAAAATTATTTGGAAAGTTAAAAAGCTGCTCTTGGGATGAAACTGAAGCAATGTGAATCAGTTATGGAGACAAGAATATGGACTAACATTGAGCATGCATAGTTGTTTTCCGTCACACTAACACACGCACGCACGCACGCACGCACACACACACACACACACACACACACACACACACCGCGCGTTCAGTGACACACGGAATTGCTCCTCTTAAATTTTTAACTGTTTCGAGTGACTAAAGTGCTTAGTGGAAAACTTTACCATAATTTCCATAAATCTGAAATCCTGCAGAGTATTGTGAGTACAAAAACTAATATTTGTTGTAAGACGAGACTGTTCATATTAAAGGAAAAAAATTGAGAACTTTTTCGTGAGGAAGAGAGAGAAGCTGCCGTCCAGTTTCTGCCTTGAGGGAAATCTAGAAGAGTTGCCAGACGTGAAGCCATCACACCACATTACCTAATTTTTTGTGTAAACTGGGGAAAGCTCTTAAGCCGTTTTACCTGATCCTGTGGTTCTATATATTGTTAAAATCAGTATCCTTCCCATTTATATTAACTAGTTAGTTAGTTTGATACACGAAAAAATTGAATAATAAAAGAAAAAAAAAAAACAAATACCCACCTGTCAACAGTACTGAGTTAAGTTGCCAAGTAGTACAGCAGTCCTATTTTCTTCATTTTTTTTGCTTTTCTTTTAGCTTTCTCTTTTGCTATTTTGTTATTTTGTATATATATTGAGTTAAATGTAAAGTCTAAATCCCGTGATAACATATCTTGGTTAGCAAGTCAGTTTATCAGTTAGGAAGAATATATAACAGAAAGAGGTGGGTGCCACCTCGAACACAAATTCGAATTTTCCTTCAGGTTTGACTTTTGTTTTTGTTTTTCTTTTTATACTTAAATTACCATGGTCAAGTTTTTAAGTTAAGATGTGTGTTACCAGAAAGGAGACAAACTGAGTCACTAAATAGCACTTATATGGAGATATAAAAATTCTGTGTGAAGGTAAATTAGAAGTTTTTCTCTTTTTTTTTTTTCCTCTTTCTCGTCTTCTTTCTATATTCTGTGAGAGGGAGAACATAAAAATGAAGCCATCTCTGTCCCAAACCTCTCCCACCCATGGGTCGGGAGAAGGGGTAGTCATCAGAGGACTTAAACAGAGAATCAAGAAGTTAGAGGAAATGGTTACAAGCCTTGATGATAAAATTCGGAATATGGATGGAGAAATGAAAGAGAATGAAACACTCAGAGAACAAATAAGATCTTTGGAGGAAGCAAATAAAGCACAAGGGCAGGAGAGAAAGGAACTAGAAAAAAGAATAAAGAAGCTGGAAGGGGAAAAGAGTCAACTAGAATCTAGAATTTCTAAACAAGAAGATAAAAACAAACAGCTAAATGACAACCTAAAGGAATTAGATGTTAGTTCACTGCTCTCTTCTGAGAGAGACGAGATTGCTGCTTGGAATGTTCAGATTAAGGAAAACATTGAACAGTTCAGAAAAGAGTTCCAGGAGCTGAATATGGAAAATGATGCCATGAAAACGTCCTTTGCTGATGCACTAAAGGGGAATGTGGCAGTAAAAGAGGCTGTAAAGGTGGTGGCACTGGAAAACATACAAACAGTTGACTATAAAGAGACAGTAATCGAAAAAATGAAAGACGTTGTGATGGAAAGGGCAAACCCACTCATCAGACAGGCACTTGATAAGGAGAAGACAGTGGTAATCTCAGGCATAAGTGAATCCCAGGAGCCAACATGGCAGGGAAGACTTGAAGAAAATAAAGCTAACGTTGTAGACCTGATAAGAAAGCTTGGAGTAGTATGTGGTCCTGAGGATATTGTAAACATACACCAACTAGGTAAATATTCGAGGGAAGGAAAGCCGAGACCAACAAAAGTAACCTTTGAGAGAGGGGAGACATGTAGGGAAATATTGTTGAGAAAAAAAAGTCTAAAAGACCTTCAAGAATGCAAAGAAGTGTTCATTAGACGATACAGAACACAGGAAGAGATGGGAAAGATCAAAAACTTGTTGCAAGAGGCAAGAAGGTTAAATGATGAAAGAAATGAAGAAGAGAAGAAAAATTTTCGTTACAGAATACTTCCAGACAAAGGGGAGATAAAGAAGATAATGACAGAAGATCAGGGGATGGGGCCTCATTAAGATTGTTATACACAAATGCTGATGGATTAGCTGGTAAGGCAGTAGAATTAAAAGATAGGATTCACAACGGTAAGGCAGATATAGTAGCAATTACAGAGACTAAGTTGAGTGAGGACATAAACAGTGTCACAGTTTTTCCTAAGGGCTTCAGAATACTAAGGGTCGAAAGATCTGAGAGGACTGGTGGAGGGATAGCACTGCTCATAAGTGAGAGGATTCAAGTTGAAGAAATAAACTTGGCTATAGAAAGTGAGTTCAGGGAATTTCTTGTTGCTCGCATAAATACTGGGTCAGAGAGCATTATAATAACTGTTGTATACAACCCACCAAGGAACCAAAATAGGCTTGAAATTTATGAGGAAAGTCATATAGGTACGATTGAAGTCATAAACTCAGTTGTTAACATGGCGCGGGAGAAAAAATGTAGGATTTTGATTATGGGAGACTTTAATCATAAAGAGATAGATTGGATAAATCTTGACCCACACAGTGGTGAGGACTCATTTGGGGCAAGATTCCTAGATTGCGTACAAGGGAATTTCCTACACCAACATGTAATGGAACCAACAAGAGCCAGGGGTGGGGATGAGCCATCACTACTTGATCTGGTGTTCACAGATAATGTGTTGGATATTGAAAATATTGAGTATGAACCACCAATTGGAAAGAGTGACCACTGTGTGTTGTTGATGGAGTATATCATTGAAGACATTCTTCCTGAGAGTAGAGGCACTGAGGACATGAGGAGGAACTATCCAAAGGAGATTACATCAAAATGAATGAGCTTTTTGCAGTTATTGACTGGAGAACCTTATTTTACAACAAATCTGTACAAGAAATGTATGACATCTTTTGTGAGAAATATGGGAAGATAGTAGATTGCTGCATACCTGTCACCAAAGTAGGTGTAATTCATGCCAGAGAAAAATGGTTCGATAATGGGTGTAAAAGAGCTAAGGAGTGGAGAGACAAATGCTGGAAAAGGTATAGGAGGAGAAAAAACATAAATGCCTGGCAAGCCTACAAAAGAGCAAGAAATGACTACCTAAGTAAAAGGAGAGAGGCAGAGAGAGATTATGAGAGGGACATCACCAGGAAGGCTAAAGAAAATCCCAAGCTTTTCCACAGCTTTATCAGAGGAAAACTGAAGGTAAAAGAACAGGTTTTAAGGCTAAAGAGAGCGGATGGAAGCATCACTGAGACGGACGAAGAGATCTGCAAAGAATTGAACAAGGAGTTTCAGTCAGTATTTACAGTAGAAAATACCCCACCCCCTCAGATTGCAGTGATAGAAGCTCAAGGGCCGGTATTAGAGAACATCAACCTTACAGCCACAGAGGTATGCAAAGCGCTGATGGATTTAGATGTTCATAAAGCTACAGGTCCTGATGACATATCCCCTCATGTGCTTAAAAAATGCGCAAACACAATATCACTGGCACTAAGTATCATATTTAAGGAGTCACTGGAGTCGGGGGAGATTCCAAGATGCTGGAAACAAGCAAATGTGATACCTATCTTCAAAAAGGGAAGGAGGGATACGGCTCTGAACTATAGACCAGTTTCCTTGACCAGCATAGTTTGCAAAGTTATGGAGAAACTACTAAGGAAACATATCTCTCTTCACTTGGAATCCTTCAACTTTTTGTCAGTGAGGCAACATGGCTTCAGAGAAGGAAGATCAACAGTAACAAACTTATTAGAATTTTATGATGAGGTAAGCCAAATCTTACAGGAAAGAGAGGGCTGGGCAGATTGCATATTCCTAGACTTCCAGAAAGCGTTTGACACTGTTCCACATGGGAGACTTATTAGGAAGCTGCAATCAATGGCTAGAATAGGTGGAAATGTCTTGGAATGGATAAAAACTTACTTAGAAGGAAGGGAACAGAGGGTTAGAGTAAGACACTCAGTGTCTGAATGGAGAAGAGTTTGTAGTGGAGTTCCACAGGGTTCAGTTTTAGGGCCACTTTTGTTCCTTGTATATGTAAATGACCTACCAGAGTCTGTAAATTCATTCATGAATATGTTTGCAGATGATGCAAAGATTGTGAAGAAAGTAAAAAACGAGAACAATGGTAGAGAACTTCAGGAGGATCTAAATAATCTGCATGAGTGGTCAGAAAAGTGGCTAATGAAATTCAATACCTCAAAATGTAAGGTAATGAGAATGGGTACAAGTGCAAGAAGGCCCAAGTTTGACTACTCGGTGGCTGGAGTACAACATCAAGAGACAGAAAATGAGAGAGATCTAGGAGTAAACATACTGGCAGATTTGTCTCCAGAAATACATATAAATGGCGTAGTAAGGGCAGCATATGCATTCTTATCAAATGTAAGGGTAGCCTTCAGGCACATGGACAAGGAAATGTTCAGAAATATTTATGTAACCTATGTGAGGCCAAAACTCGAATATGCAGCCCCCTTTTGGAATCCGCACTTGAAAAAGCACATAGCTAAGCTTGAAAAAGTTCAAAGACATGCCACGAAACTGGTGCCAGAAATACGCAATCTCGGTTATGATGAGAGGCTGAGGGAATTAGACTTGCCATCACTCGAAGCTAGAAGAGTAAGGGGGGATATGGTGACAGTCTTTAAATTTCTTCATGGTTATGATAGAGTGGATAGGGATCGATATTTCGATATGGCTGGCTCTAGAACTAGAGGTCATAGTTTGAAGCTTCGGAAGAAAACTTGTTTGCAGGATGTAAGGAAATACTTTTTCAGTGTAAGAGTAGTTGATAATTGGAATTGGCTAAGCGAGGAGGTAGTTAATGCTATCTCAATCCATAGTTTTAAGGACAGGTATGATAAGTATCACTAAGTCTAAAAATGGAACCGATCAGGAGACGGGAAGATACGAGCTTTGGGCTCTTTCCCGTAAACACAATTAGGTAATCACACAATTAGGTAATCACACACACACACATGCACACATACACACGAGACTGTTCATATTAAAGGAAAAAAAATTGAGAACATTTTCGTGAGGAGAGAGAGAAGCTGCCGTCCAGTTCTGCCTTGAGGGAAATCTAGAAGAGTTGCCAGAGGTGGAGCCATCACATCACATTACCTAATTTTTTGTGTAAACTGGGGAAAGCTCTTAAGCCGTTTACCTGATACTGTGATTCTATATATTGTTAAAATCAGTATCCTTCCCATTTATATTAACTAGTTAGTTAGTTTGATACACGAAATAATTGAATAATAAAAGAAAAAAAATTACCAAATATCCACCTGTCAACAGTACTGAGTTAAGTTGCCAAGTAGTACAGCAGTCTTATTTTCTTCATTATTTTGCTTTTCTTTTAGCTTTCTCTTGTACTATTTTTTTTATTTTGTATATATATTGAGTTAAATGTAAAGTCTAATCCCGTGATAACATATCTTGGTTAGCAAGTCAGTTTATCAGTTAGGAAGAATATATAGCAGAAACAGGTGGGTGCCACCTCAAACACAAATTCGAATTTTCCTTCAGGTTTGACTTTTGTTTTTCTTTTTCTTTTTATACTTAAATTACCATGGTCAAGTTTTTAAGTTAAGATGTGTGTTACCAGAAAAGAGACAAACTGAGTCACTAAATAGCACTTATATGGAGATATAAAAATTCTGTGTGAAGCTCAATTAAAAGTTTTTCTCTTTTCTTTTTTTTTCCTCTTTCTCGTCTTCTTTCTATATTCTGTGAGAGGGAGAACATAAAAATGAGGCCATCTCTGTCCCAAACCTCTCCCACCCATGGGTCGGGAGAAGGGGTAGTCATCAGGGGACTTAAACAGAGAATCAAGAAGTTAGAGGAAATGGTTATAAGCCTTGATGATAAAATTCGGAATATGGATGGAGAAATGAAAGAGAATGAAACACTCAGAGAACAAATAAGATCTTTGGAGGAAGCAAATAAAGCACAAGGGCAGGAGAGAAAGGAACTAGAAAAAAGAATAAAGAAGCTGGAAGGGGAAAAGAGTCAACTAGAATCTAGAATTTCTAAACAAGAAGATAAAAACAAACAGCTGAATGACAACCTAAAGGAATTAGATGTTAGTTCACTGCTCTCTTCTGAGAGAGACGAGATCGCTGCTTGGAATGTCCAGATTAAGGAAAACATTGAACAGTTCAGAAAAGAGTTCCAGGAGCTGAATATGGAAAATGATGCCATGAAAACGTCCTTTGCTGATGCACTAAAGGGGAATGTGGCAGTAAAAGAGGCTGTAAAGGTGGTGGCACTGGAAAACATACAAACAGTTGACTATAAAGAGACAGTAATCGAAAAAATGAAAGACGTTGTGATGGAAAGGGCAAACCCACTCATCAGACAGGCACTTGATAAGGAGAAGACAGTGGTAATCTCAGGCATAAGTGAATCCCAGGAGCCAACATGGCAGGGGAGACTTGAAGAAAATAAAGCTAGGGTTGTAGACCTGATAAGAAAGCTTGGAGTAGTATGTGGTCCTGAGGATATTGTAAACATACACCAACTAGGTAAATATTCGAGGGAAGGAAAGCCGAGACCAACAAAAGTAACCTTTGAGAGAGGGGAAACATGTAGGGAAATATTGTTGAGAAAAAAAAGTCTAAAAGACCTTCAAGAATGCAAAGAAGTGTTCATTAGACGATACAGAACACAGGAAGAGATGGGAAAGATAAAAAAACTTGTTGCAAGAGGCAAGAAGGTTAAATGATGAAAGAAATGAAGAAGAGAAGAAAAATTTTTGTTACAGAATACTTCCAGACAAAGGGGAGATAAAGAAGATAATGACAGAAGATCAGGGGATGGGGCCTCATTAAGATTGTTATACACAAATGCTGATGGATTAGCTGGTAAGGCAGTAGAATTAAAAGATAGGATTCACAACAGTAAGGCAGATATAGTAGCAATTACAGAGACTAAGTTGAGTGAGGACATAAACAGTGTCACAATTTTTCCTAAGGGCTTCAGAATACTAAGGGTTGAAAGATCTGAGAGGACTGGTGGAGGGATAGCACTGCTCATAAGTGAGAGGATTCAAGTTGAAGAAATAAACTTGGCTATAGAAAGTGAGTTCAGGGAATTTCTTGTTGCTCGCATAAATACTGGGTCAGAGAGCATTATAATAACATAAGAACATAAGAATAGAGGACACTGCAACATGCCTACTGGCACACACGAGGCAGCTCCATTTTTGAATTGTATTTTCAGCATGTCTAACCTATTCTATTCTACTCTACTTATTTATTCTGTTTTTCTTTTTATGATTTTTCTAATAAGCACTAACCTATTCATACCCACCCTACCTCTGTCATATGTCTATCTAATCTACATTTGAAGGTGTCTAAGGTATTGGCATTTACTATCATACTAGGAAGCTTGTTCCATGCATCAGCTACTCTATTACCAAACCAATTTTTACCAATTTCCCTTCTGAACCTAAATTTATCAAGCTTAAATCCATTATTACGAGTTCTGGTTTGATCATGAATTTTTAAAACTTTATTAATATCTCCCTTGTTAACCCCTTTAAACCATTTATACACTTCAATCATATCCCCCCTAACTCTTCGCCTCTCTAGAGAATGTAGATTAAGTATTTTTAATCTGTCCTCATATGGTAGATTTCTGATATTGTGTATCATCTTGGTCATTCTTCGTTGCACTCTCTCCAAGGATTCAATTTCCATTCTATAATAGGGTGACCAGAATTGCACAGCATAATCTAAATGGGGCCTAACTAATGCAAGATAGAGCTGCAAAATAACTTTTTCCGTCCTATTGCTGACGCTTCTTGAGATAAATCCTAAAATTCTGTTTGCTTTATTTCTGACTGCTGTGCATTGCTCTCTTGGCTTAAGAATACTACTCACAAGAACTCCCAAATCCCTTTCACATTGAGAACTCATGATTTCATGGTTATTTAGCTTATAACTAGTATTGTCTTTTATAGTACCCATTTTAACTACTTTACATTTTTCAACATTAAATTCCATTTGCCATTTGTCCGACCATTCAGATAATCTATTTAGATCTTCCTGTAAAGCATGAATGTCTTCTTTTCCATTTATAGTTCTACCTATTTTAGTGTCGTCTGCAAATTTACTTAGGTTACTACTGATATCCGAATCCAGATCATTTAGATATACGATGAATAATAGAGGACCCAGTACCGAGCCTTGTGGTACCCCGCTTGTAACCGAGCCCCACTCTGATTTCTTTCCATTTATGCAAACCCTCTGTTTTCTGTCTTTTAACCATTGTTTGATCCATCTGAGCACAGCTCCTCCTATATCATGAGCTTCCAGCTTTTTAACTAATCTTTTGTGAGGAACTCTATCAAAAGCTTTGCTAAAATCTAGATATATTGTATCATATTCTTTGCCACAATCTACTGCCTCGTAAACTTCTGAATAAAAAGACAGTAAGTTTGTAAGGCACGAAAAACCCTTAAGAAACCCGTGTTGTGAAAGTTTTATCAGTCTGTGTAATTCTAGATGTGCCCTTATTTTATTTGCAATTATGGATTCTAGAATCTTACCCACTGTTGACGTTAAACTTACCGGCCTATAATTATTCTTTTTAACACGTTCTCCTTTTTTAAATATTGGTACCACATCTGCCAATTTCCACTCCATGGGTACCGATCCTAATTTTATTGAATTATTAAATAATGCAGTTAGAGGACAACTAAGCTCTTCCTTGCATTCCTTTAATATTCTAGCATATATTCCATCAGGTCCCGGAGATTTATGAGCCTTTAATTTATCTATTTCTTTTATTACCTCCTCTCTCGTAATATTTATTGAACTAAGTATATTATCGGGACTGTCTTTGTAAATGGATTCTACTTCCGGAATATTTTCCAAGTTTTCATTTGTAAATACAGATAAGAAATAATCATTTAAACATGTACACATCACTTTATCGTCATCTGTGATATGGCCATTGGCTACTTCAATTGGTCCGACTTTTTCCTTAAATTTTGTTTGATAATGTTGATAAAACCCTTTAGGATTTTCTTTAGCTTCTCCTGCTATTCGAACTTCGTATTTTCTTTTCGACTCTCTAACTATCTTTTTAACTTCCCTGTTTAACTGTATATATTGCTGCCTCACCTGCTCTTCACCTCTTTTTAGTTTCCTGTATATTCCTCTTTTAATACCTATAAGATTCTTTATTCTATTGTTCATCCATTTAGGGTCATTTTTTCTTGATCTGCAATGTTTCATGGGAATATAGTCTCTCTGACTATTCTTAAGAGTCATGACAAAATTGTTATATTCCTCATCCAAATTTATATTAACTGACGGGCTGCTGTTCTTTCCTGTGAGAGAATTTAATGTATTGATCTTATCTTGTGATAATCCTTGGCATGTGGTACCCAAAGGAACCAAAATAGGCTTGAAATTTATGAGGAAAGTCATATAGGTACTATTGAAGTCATAAACTCAGTTGTTAACATGGCACGGGAGAAAAAATGTAGGATTTTGATTATGGGAGACTTTAATCATAAAGAGATAGATTGGATAAATCTTGACCCACACAGTGGTGAGGACTCATTCGGGGCAAGATTCCTAGATTGCGTACAAGGGAATTTCCTACACCAACATGTAATGGAACCAACAAGAGCCAGGGGTGGGGATGAGCCATCACTACTTGATCTAGTGTTCACAGATAATGTGTTGGATATTGAAAATATTGAGTATGAACCACCAATTGGAAAGAGTGACCACTGTGTGTTGTTGATGGAGTATATCATTGAAGATATTCTTCCTGAGAGTAGAGGCACTGAGGACATGAGGAGGAACTATCCGAAAGGAGATTACATCAAAATGAATGAGCTTTTTGCAGTTATTGACTGGAGAACCTTGTTTTACAACAAATCTGTACAAGAAATGTATGACATCTTTTGTGAGAAATATGGGAAGATAGTAGATTGCTGCATACCTGTCACCAAAGTAGGTGTAATTTATGCCAGAGAGAAATGGTTCGATAATGGGTGTAAAAGAGCTAAGGAGTGGAGAGACAAATGCTGGAAAAGGTATAGGAGGAGAAAAAACATAAATGCCTGGCAAACCTACAAAAGAGCAAGAAATGACTACCTAAGTAAAAGGAGAGAGGCAGAGAGAGATTATGAGAGGGACATCACCAGGAAGGCTAAAGAAAATCCCAAGCTTTTCCACAGCTTTATCAGAGGAAAACTGAAGGTAAAAGAACAGGTTTTAAGGCTAAAGAGAGCGGATGGAAGCATCACTGAGACGGACGAAGAGATCTGCAAAGAATTGAACAAGGAGTTTCAGTCAGTATTTACAGTAGAAAATACCCCACCCCCTCAGATTGCAGTGATAGAAGCTCAAGGGCCGGTATTAGAGAACATCAACCTTACAGCCACAGAGGTATGCAAAGCGCTGATGGATTTAGATGTTCATAAAGCTACAGGTCCTGATGACATATCCCCTCATGTGCTTAAAAAATGCGCAAACACAATATCAGTGGCACTAAGTATCATATTTAAGGAGTCACTGGAGTCGGGGGAGATTCCAAGATGCTGGAAACAAGCAAATGTGATACCTATCTTCAAAAAGGGAAGGAGGGATACGGCTCTGAACTATAGACCAGTTTCCTTGACCAGCATAGTTTGCAAACTTATGGAGAAACTACTAAGGAAACATATCTCTCTTCACTTGGAATCCTTCAACTTTTTGTCAGTGAGGTAACATGGCTTCAGAGAAGGTAGATCAACAGTAACAAACTTATTAGAATTTTATGATGAGGTAAGCCAAATCTTACAGGAAAGAGAGGGCTGGGCAGATTGCATATTCCTAGACTTCCAGAAAGCGTTTGACACTGTTCCACATGGGAGACTTATTAGGAAGCTGCACTCAATGGCTAGAATAGGTGGAAATGTTTTGGAATGGATAAAAACTTACTTAGAAGGAAGGGAACAGAGGGTTAGAGTAAGACACTCAGTGTCTGAATGGAGAAGAGTTAGTAGTGGAGTTCCACAGGGTTCAGTTTTAGGGCCACTTTTGTTCCTTGTATATGTAAATGACCTACCAGAGTCTGTAAATTCATTCATGAATATGTTTGCAGATGATGCAAAGATTGTGAAGAAAGTAAAAAACGAGAACAATGGTAGAGAACTTCAGGAGGATCTACATAATCTGCATGAGTGGTCAGAAAAGTGGCTAATGAAATTCAATACCTCAAAATGTAAGGTAATGAGAATGGGTACAAGTGCAAGAAGGCCCAAGCTTGACTACTCGGTGGCTGGAGTACAACATCAAGAGACAGAAAATGAGAGAGATCTAGGAGTAAACATACTGGCAGATTTGTCTCCAGAAATACATATAAATGGCGTAGTAAGGGCAGCATATGCATTCTTATCAAATGTAAGGGTAGCCTTCAGGCACATGGACAAGGAAATGTTCAGAAATATTTATGTAACCTATGTTAGGCCAAAACTCGAATATGCAGCCCCCTTTTGGAATCCGCACTTGAAAAAGCACATAGCTAAGCTTGAAAAAGTTCAAAGACATGCCACGAAACTGGTGCCAGAAATACACAATCTCGGTTATGATGAGAGGCTGAGGGAATTAGACTTGCCATCACTCGAAGCTAGAAGAGTGAGGGGGGATATGGTGACAGTCTTTAAATTCCTTCATGGTTATGATAGAGTGGATAGGGATCGATATTTCGATATGGCTGGCTCTAGAACTAGAGGTCATAGTTTGAAGCTTCGCAAGAAAACTTCTTTGCAGGATGTAAGGAAATACTTTTTCAGTGTAAGAGTAGTTGATAATTGGAATTGGCTAAGCGAGGAGGTAGTTAATGCTATCTCAATCCACAGTTTTAAGGACAGGTACGATAAGTATCACTAAGTCTAAAATGGAACCGATCAGGAGACGGGAAGATGCGAGCTTTGGGCTCTTTCCCGTAAACACAATTAGGTAATCACAATTAGGTAATCACACGCACACATATATACAGTCTGACTTAAAGTAGTTCTTCTCTTTCTTCTGAATATCAGTCATCTGTCATATATATATTCCTGTATTTCACCAAAATAAAAGAATAAAAAATGCTGCTGTTAGGAACATGTTCCTATGTCAGATTGTAATGACATTTCTACGAATATTTATAATTTTTTCTAAAGCCTGCTACAGTTGAAAAGAAAGGCCTTATTTCATACTATATTTAGCATTTAGAATTCATTGACTACCATAATATGTCTAATGCGGTCTGAGTGAGTCAACTGCAGGGCAAGTAAAACTATTTGGTTGCATATTGAAGACTTACTGAGGGCTTGATGATGACTTAATTTATTAGTCAAAATGGTCAGTTTTTGTTCCATTGTTGCCGATTGCATAGTAGTGAGCAATGCATTCTGATTAGTTACTATAAAGATAAGATAATTTTTATAAAGATAGGTCAGGAAACAGCCAGAGGGGTATTCTTAGGTTTATAAAGATAAAAATCATGATTGATTCCTGACCGAGCCTTGATTTCGATTCTGTATGTAAAAGACAGGAAAGGTAACGGTACAAGAAACTTCCCTCTTAGGGAAAAAAGGAATAAATGTGTTTATGCTAGACAAAATATGAAATGTAGTTTATGAAATACAAAAAAATGATACAAAATACAAAATATACAATTCGTAAGTGATCCATGTGAGTTTGGATGCTTGGTCTCGTGGTGTATATTTGGAGAGTGGTTGAATTTTTGCCTAAGTTGAGTTGCACTACATTTGGTGAGTTGATTTATGTGGATGCTAACCATGTGTTTGTGCGTGGTGGTGAATTACTTCGGTGTTGACCGAGCGATGTTGGAGATGTCCATGAGGTGGGGGCTTGTAAGGAAGTCTGCACCCGCAACTGCATTGCTTGCATCTGTAGAGAGTAAGAGTGGAGCACTCTTACGTCGGCGAGGCATTGTATGCCAGAGATGTCATTCATGATGCAGAATCCGGTGTTACTGTGGTTGGTGCCCGAGGGAGTACGTGTGAAGGCTGCAAGAACCGTCAAGAGCCTGTCTTCACATGTAGTGGGGAGTCATCTTTGGAGACCTGGGCGTCTGAAAAAGTGACTCTAATTGACGTCGGGAAGACTCTGGAGCTAAGTTGATGGGCAGGGGGACTCTACAAAGACTTTCATGTGGTCGACTTTGGCTGGAAGTCCTCTATGCATGTAGTAGGGCATCAACTTTGGAGATGAGTGCATTCATCTCCATTTTGCTGGCATCCAGAAAGGCGGTTTCAAATGACGTAGGAAGGCACAGAAGCCAGCCTGATAAGCTGGGAGGCACTGTTAGGATCTTTGAGTTGGCAAGGGTGTATGCCTTGGTTGGCCATTGGGTCTGGCAAGAGGCCGTTCTCACCCTTAGTGGAGTCAGCCTTGAAGACCAGGGCATCTGTTTCCATATTGTTGGCGTGCAGAAAAGTAGCTCTAACTAAAGTTGGGAAGATGTAGGAGCCAGTCTGAAGGGCAGGGAGGCTTGCACAGGATTGTAGGGCGAGCTGGCGGCATAGTAGATGGTGCGTGGAGGCAATGCAAGGCAATGTGGACAGGAGAGGCGAAGCAGTGAAGGGTTCATTTCTATCTCATTGGCGTCTCAGCGTGGGCGGCTCTAATTGGTGTCAGGAGACGCAGGAGCCGGCCTAAAGGTCAGGGAGGCCTGTTTGGAGGACGAGTTGGGAGCGAAGTATGCAGTGAGGAAAGGCAAAGCTAGGTGATGCTTTATTCCAAAGGGCCGCCAATGGTGAGTCGAAGGCAGAGTGAGTAAAATGATTTGGTTACATTTGAAGACTTCAGTGAAGGCTTATTTAAGACTTGATGATGCCTTGTTTCGTTTCCATCATTAAATTTCCTCTTTACAGCTACTAAAAATTTGTAAAGGTCTTATCCGTCCCTGCTTAGAATACTGCTCACACATCTGGGGTGCTTCTGCTTATACTTATCTCCTTGATAGGGTTGAATCGCAGGCAATCAGACTCAATAATGATCCTTTTCTTACTTCTAATCTGGATTCTCTCTCTCTTCGCCGTAAAGTATCTTCCCTTTCTCTTTTCTATCGCTACTACTTCCATTGCTGCTCTGATGAGTTGATGAGTTGCATCCCTACCCCACTGCCGAGGCAGCCTCATCTCACAGGTACTGTGTGGAGATTTGTAGCTTGTGGATTGGTCGGTGCAGTGACTGCTTCTTCCCATCTACCTCCAGACTTTGGAACTCTCTTCCTCTTTCTGTCTTTCCTAATTCTTTTGACCTATCATCCTTCAAAAAGCGGTTCTATCGTCATCTCAGGGCCTAGTCCTCAATATCTCTGGGTCCTCTGTACTTTGACTGGTTTTTCTGTCTGTTGTTTTCCTTTGTGTGATTATACCTCATCTGCCTTGTCCTTAACCTTTTTCTTTTCCTTCATCTTGGTGTTTCCTCGTGCCAGGGCCTTTATTGATTAGGGCAGTGTTTGCCTGTCCCGGTGTCACACTCGTAAAAAAAAAAGTCGAAATGGTCAGTTTACATTCCAATGCTGCTGACTGCATATACTGCATAATGGAATCTGGGAAGTTATTGTTAAGATAAGATCATGATTATAATGATAGGCCAGGATGCTGCTGGAGGGATATTTTTAGGTGTATAAAGGTATAAATCGAGACGATTCCTGGCCGAGCATTGATTTCAATCCTGTACATGATCGACAGGAAAGGTGATGGACAGGTCCAGAAAAAGTTCCACGTTCTCTTCTATTCATTCTGTAACTGAAAGCATTTTCCCTTGAAATGGAAAATAGTGATAATAATATTATTATTATTATTATTATTATTATTATTATTATTATTATTATTATTATTATTATTATTATTATTATTATTATTATTAGCCGCAGCCGCAGCAGCAGCCGCCGCAGCCGCCGCAGCAGCAGTAGCAGCAGCCGCAGGAGGAGGAGGAGAAGCAGGAGGAGGAGCATGAGCAGGAGGATGAGGAGGAGGAGCAGGAGGAGGAGGAGTAGGAGTAGGAGCGGCAGCAGGAGCTGTTCTTGTTGTTCTTGCTCTTGCTCGTGTTGTAGTAGTAGTAGTTAAAAATGAATTAATCTTTTCATTCCAACCACTGATTTTTGAATTTGAATGCAGAAGAAAGAGAAATCTTTCGAAGATAATAAAAAATGTTGCTTTGCCTTAATCCTGTTATTTTTCTCTGTATACGTGTTCAAAACGTCACAATATTAGAAAAATCTTAAACTATGGCATCTCTCAAAAAGTGATGTGTTACTTAACTTTGCTCATTGTTCATGCAGGTGGTTCATTATGCCAAATAAGATGAAGCAAATATTTATCATTGGTTGATATAAAAATATCCCGTCTAACTTGGCCAGTATTTTCTTTAAGAATTCTCCTAGAATATCATATCAGTTCATGAGGATTCGCTCACAAGAAGTGGCACTGAAGGAAAAAATTATTCATCTTTCCTTCTTTTTTATAGATATAATCACAGAAAATGTTAAGTAACTTCCCTTAGATATCCTTCTTTTTATGCCTTTCAGGGGTAGGCTGGAGTACTGATGATGCTGAATCACTTCAAATCAAGATTACCAAGGTCAGTGAAGAAAGAATCATCAGAATTATAAATATCCCATACTTATCAGCCGTAATGAACTAATCCAGCTCAAGTACAGCCTTAAGGACCAGGATATCACTCCCTCCATGAAAAGAATCACTCTTATGTATTGCTAAGAACTCAATTTAGTTCCAATCATGTGGTATATGATGAAGTATTTTTATTTCATAAGTCAAATCAAATATTTCTTGTGCCTACATCTATTTCCTGAGCTTCTTTTACATGTGCTTTTCATTTTGATGATTAGTATGCTCAAGTATAGTCTAGATTTTCTAAGAAAAAATAGACTCCTAGATTGCTCTGACCATTCAAACAGTATTCGCGGGTCATTTGCTGTTCACTGGAATACAGAAGAGAATAGGCAATCTAGAGATAAACAGATATTAACTGAAAGTTTATGTGCTCAAAAAACTGGTGTATTGCTATCACCCGCTGAAAAACACATTCCACCATATCGTGTTCATGATGATGATGTTGATATTAGAGTTGGCAAGGAATACCTTACAGAGTCTTTACATCAAGAAAATATAAAATCATATTAATATTCCATGCAAAGCTGACCATGGTTGTGTAACAGTGGATTTGCAACATATTCGTGGAATATCTTTAAACACTTCTGACGACACGAACAGATTTTCCACAAAAAGATTAAAAAGAAATTTCTGGAGCATCTTCTGGCTGAAGTTTCTCTTGGTATCAGTGTTGGTAGTCACAGCAGAGTGTATGGACCCATCTACATCTGGCTCTTTTCCATCAGTGAATAGAGGTAAGACCTCATTTCAAGTTACTTTTTTCTGGGGATAAGATGTCCTCGACTAATGCACCTCAAAGTCTGTAAATGTCATGAAGGAAAAAGCAAGAAAAATTTTCACATCAAAAGAACAATGGAAAACAGTTACTAGTTTAATTTAGGAATAACATAATGATGTGAACTTATGGGATATTTACTTGAAAAAGCTTAGAAATTCCAAAGCCACAAAAGTGTTCTGTGTGTGTGTTTGTGTGTACTAGCACTCACGTGTGCGTGTGTGTATGAGGGTGTGTGCGCATGTACGTGTGGATTGGTGTGTGTGTGTGTGTGTATTATAAAATTTTATTTGTGAGTGTACAGTGTAGGTGACTTTAATAATAATATTAATGTATTTTAAGTTAAGGAATGACAAATACTTTTTATCTAATTGTCAAACTGTGGTCAAATAAGAGTCAGTAAGACTGTCTCATTGATAGATCACATGAAAAAGAACTGAATCACCGAATCGAAATGATATATGAAATATATCTTGAGTCCAGATATATGAATAATGAGACTGACTCATGAAAAACCACTTAAGATATCAGTCTGATGATGGTAATTCTATCTAAAACCATAAATAAGTAAAAAGGGAAAGATCTTAGTACATGAAAGACAAGTAAATTAGCAGACACTGTTAACTTCTTAATAAATCAATAAATAAACGAACAAATAGATTCTATACACTTAATACTTTCAAATGAGCTCATTATATTCTGTTTGTATATTGCTACATGGAACTTGCGTGTATATATTGAAAGCATTTTACATTAGATTTGCAGTCAGTGTTGTATTCCAGATGCAAAACCAACCTACTGTGGCAGTAAGAGGGTTGTTAACTATGTCTGGAATCTGGAACTGTTAAGAGGCTGTGAAATAATAGAAGGTAGCCTGGAAATCATTTTGATAGAAAGTGTAAGTATGTAATAAAAATTATGATAATGTTCCTTCTACAATAATTACATATAATTTATTTTTAAGATTACTTTTAAGAATTTGAAAAAAAAAATTATGGACTCTAAAGTACTAGAAGATATGTATTTAGCTGTCTTCGAAATATTTTATGAATTTTGAAGTAATTATACTCTATGTAAGTATTAATAAAAAAAAAAAATCCCCTCTTAGTATATACACTACTTCAGGAGTAGGTATTTCTTGTCTTTGAAATGTTATTCAGGTGCATATTGTACGGCGAGTCAGTCCATAAACAGTTGTCATTTTGAGAGGATAGACTCAATGAATACTTCTCGTGAGACCGACTATCCTTTGCTATCTTGATACAATGAATAGGACAAAGAATAGCCAATCGTATGAGTGCTCTTAGCTAAGTATGTCTTTTCACAATGACGGGTGTGGGCACGGACTCGCGGCACAGGATGATTACTTGAATAGCGTCTGAAAGACGAGAGGTAGTCACTCCTACAACCATAGATCACATTTTTCCAAGCCATCTCCTCTTCCAAAACAGAAAGAAGATATCAGTGGCGAATGGGAAAAATACAGTTTTCCAGAGTTGGTGCAAATCACTGGTTTTTTACTAATCTACCGAGTGGACGGCCTCGTCTCTCTTGGACACCTCTTTCCAAATCTGGCAGTAATCAGGGGCACGATTCTACATCAGCGATATGCCCTTGTTATATACGAAGCTCTTCATATGGAGGTTGTGGAAGTTAGGGAGGATTGTGCTTAGCGAATGCAAATACTTTTTTATTTTATTTTTTATTTTTGGGGTAGTAAATAAGAAATTCCCCACCAAAAATATTACTGCTATTAATTGCCAAACGGGCTTAACCTGAAAATTAATACCAGAAGCATATATTAACTCTCACTACTTTCTGTATGGCTGGCAGCATTATGGGATTAAATTTGAAATTTAATTCCACTGTAAAAGGGTTAAGAAATCCGTCTCAAAATATCATCCAGGCTTAATGGAAAGTCTTACGAATGTCCATTCCATTATATCTTTTAAGCTATAATATTTAGCAGTATTATCAATTAGCATGGTATGCTTTGGAGACATTTGAAAATAATGATTTTATTTCATTATTTGTACCCTTGTTACATTTATATTAATTTTTCTTTCGTTCTTAACGTTTCAGAAAATAAACCTTTACAGCTTGACAAGCATTCTCAGAGGCAGCGTGAGGATTCAAAATAACTTCAATCTTTGTTATATCAGCACGGTCGATTGGTCGTTGATAACAAGCAATGAGGTTGCTGGCATGGATAACGTGTTTAAAGTATGGTTGTCTTAACAATGATGCAACTTTCCATATTTCTTTTTATTTATAACAGAATTTTCTGTATAATATTTGCATGTTTTTAGCTATTGATTTTTATAAGATTTCTCTGGTCACATATTCTTTCCTTTTTCAATATCACTGTTGGTGTCTTGCAATGTTTTTGTATTATGCGGGCTAGGTGAAAGCATGTTCGCTATTCGATTGTTTGTCTATTCCTGACAACATACAACAAATCACATATACTCTATTTACTTAAATAATTCCCCCTGAGGGCAGTGGGGCAAGAATGCTTCTTCCTTGCTCCCATGCGTGTCGAAAATTCGACTAAATGGGATGGAGCGAGGGGACTGGGGCTCTACTCTTCTATATTTTCTTCCAGTAAAGAATCAAGGTATTTTGCCTGGACTCGGTCGCCCCACTTATAATGGAAATAAAACTCTTGTCCTTAGATACACTGTCTATCATATTTATAGATTTGTTTCATACTTTTTCAGAGGAATAATGACTACACCTGCCCTCCCTGCAATACTTCAGAGTGCCACCGTTGCTGGGGGTCGTCCAAGTGCCAGAAAAGTAAGTCAACTGAAAGCATTTTGGTATATTTCATTTCATTTAATAATTGAGCATTGAAATTTTTTTTCTCCGAATAAAATCGACATAAATTTAGGGGTATGAATAAATTGCACCATTTAGGTATTTAGAACGCAAAATTTTCAACCATATTTTTCCATTAGGCTTGAGTATTCATTTACTTATATGAAACATTTTGTTTTGACACCATGATGATAGAAAAACGATATAGAAACTAAACTTTAATCTGAAAATTTATTTTTTGTAACTATGCTTGAGAAACTGTATTTTCAGAAGTAAAATCTAATGCATATGGTAAAAGTTCCCTTGTCTTAATGACAACAAAACTTCGGATTTTAATTGTATCATATCCTACTACTTGCAAGAGCAAGATCTAGTGAAAAATTAAGGTGTAATTCAATACAGTTTGTGATCTTAACGTGGTATGCATCTACGAAGAGGTCTTATCAAAATATAAGTATCATTTAAAACAAAAAAAAGCTATGCCAAACTTATAACATGCATCACTAAACAATTATAAATCACAGATATGTAACAACAAAAAATAATTTTTTGGTGGTTGTCCTTGCTTTTAAAGCTCTCAGGCGTTCATAAAGCATGCCTCTTTTAAGACTTTAATGACGCTATTTTGGAGAATAGGATAAACCACAGTTCATGTTTCCATTAGTTTCCAAACTTAGAGCAAGTGAAAAGAAGTGAACCCTTTTCCAAAAGCCATGAGACTAATCCTTTTATATGCCAGCCATATTTTAGCACTTTAATTTCAATAATCTTCAAAGGTAATATTTAATTGTTTTAGTGCTTTTAATAAATGCTGTGATTAATAGTTTTCATATCATATCGTATCATTTTTTATAAAAAAAAAAAGAAAAAGAAAACAGGCTTGCATGGTGGTGGTGGAAAATTGTCGTTTCTTGTTCTCGCACCTTTGGTTCTTACAACTATGGTGAAAAGATGAGATTGAAATGTCCCATTATACCAAAATCTGCAATGAAGGTAATACAGTCACACTTAACTATAAAAATGAGCAAATTCTCCTATCATAAAATATTCACATGAGCTATTGTTTTATTTTATGATTTGTGGATAATACATGCTTGGTGCAATCTGAATTAAAATCAGAATAAGTAGTCAGTCGTTCTCTCTGCATAAAGTTTGCCAAAAGTACTCTCAGTACTTTGAATTTTGGAATTTTTACCATTGAAACTTTCTCTTTTATTGAAATCTCAGCTCGCGAATATGCTATTCAGTTGTAACCTCCAAATAACTAACGATATTACTGTACTAATCGTAATAATCTGAAAGGGCCAACAAATGAAGGACACCACTGTCCTGGCCTTATTTCAAAGTGGCTCTGACTAGACTAATCCGTGTGTCACTTTGGTGAGTTGAACTGGAGGTTGTTATAGCCACTGAACTGCTATAAATCAGAATAAAAATGCAGTCACACATTGAAGATGCTTCCCTTAGGCAATTAATATCAGATTAATTTTGGAATTTTGTGGCCACTGTGGCCGAGTGGTTATACTCATGATAATGATTCGTCAGGTCGCGG
>JAXCGZ010011324.1:390000-391860 GCA_037179515.1 Halocaridina rubra
AACAATATCCTAACCTAACATAACCTAAAGTTACACCAATGCCCGGATTGGATATCAGGTTAGGTTAAGATAGATTAGGCTGGGTGTATTAGGTTAGAATGGCTTACAAAAATCAGAGTGTCTAAGGTAATAAATTGTCCTTTTTTATGTTGCAGAAAAATGCCACAGTTTTATTTCATTCCAATCCACAATTATGTTATGAAAAGATTCAGGAGTTATTGAGAAGAACTGGCCGAGAGAGTAGCTCAAGTAACCTGAATATGAAACTCACCAATGGAAATAAAGTTGCATGTAAGGATTTGTGTATTATTTTCATATACATTAATATGGCAAGAAAAATATGAAGTGTTCCTGTGAACTAAAATATAATGAAATTCCGTTAGGCTTAAATAGATTGTTCTTTGTTACTTAATAACTAATAATTATGGTCTCTGCTTTGAATAAATACTATGGACTTGAAGTCTTTTATTGGAAAAAAAGGCGTTTTTGTAGAATTACATTTAACCTATGGAGTAACATACTATAAATATGATTTGTTAGGTACTATTTTGGAGCAAAAGGTGGAGCTGACGCCCCTGTCACGACGAGGAGCAATCAAACTAATGTGGCAAATAGTGCCAAGCCAAGACGACCGCATGCTTACTGGCTACTATATTTATTACAAGCCTGCTAAGGAGAATATTACTTATTTGGCTGGTCGAGATGCATGTGATGAGTAAGTGCATATATTTTTTGCAGTAGATATAAAGATATAGAAGTGATACCAGAGGACATTATGTGAAACCAGTGACTTTGCTTTTACTACTATTACACATTAGAATTTTTTTTTATAATGATATAGAATACCAGCAAAAAATACTTGAAATACTTAAATCATCCCATTTACTGGCCTTTTAAGTGGTCTCCAAGAAAATAATGGTAAAATACGTGTAAAACTACCTTTTCTTATTTCCAGTGACTGGGAAAGGAAATATGTCGAAATTGAAAAGAGTCAACTTTGGATAACCAGGATACTAAAGGGACTGATGCCTGCCACTCGGTATGCAGTTTATGTTGAGACTGACACCATAGTTGAAGCTGACAGTGGTGCTAGAAGCGCAATAAGCTATACAAAAACCCAACTATTCAGTAAGTATAACGGGAATATGAGAGTTAGTACAATCTTGCAAGAAGATGTCATTCACATATTACAGCTGTACATATCCAAACCTAGGTTTGGACATGTGTAGCTCTATCTTATAAGTCCTCAAACACCATTCCTATATTAAGAACACCTCAAAAGTATATAACTATATATTTCATTGTAATTTAAAAAAAAAAATGTGTATACTTTCCCTGTGGATGAAGATCTTGAAAGTGGTTGGAGATGAGAAGGTTATACCCAAATGGCTGTTTAGAAGTTATTAGCTCCTAATGTCTCGATCAATGTTACTATTAGGTCAATGCTTAATCTATTTGAAAAGGATATGTTTGGGACCTCACACTGGAAGTGGGAATGCCTTCTAACGACTGAAACAGTTTAATTGGGTTGAGGTGAAATCAGTTTCACCTTCTTGCTTGTTGAGCACCAGGACACTAGAGCAGAATTCTCATAGTGCTGCATGACATTAAAGTCAACAAACATACGGTGACAAGTAGCTTGCCGTCTGACGCCCACCCTACAAGTCCTCCATGACCTGTTTCAATCATCCTTGGGTGGAGAATCTAAGTAGCTTACTGTACCATACCATGTCGTCTTGTACACGTAAGCTTGAAAGAGCAAAAGTTATTATTATTATTATTATTATTATTATTTTTATTATTATTATTATTATTATTATTATTATTATTATTATTATTATTATTATTATTATTATTATT
>JAXCGZ010011325.1:0-2500 GCA_037179515.1 Halocaridina rubra
AGTGGTAAATAATAATAATAATAATAATAATAATAATAATAATAATAATAATAATAATAATAATAATAATAATAATAATAATAATAATAATATTAATAATAATATTAATAATAATAATAATAATAATAATAATAACAATAATAATAATAAAAATTAATAATAATAATAATAATAATAATAATAATAATAATAATAATAATAATAATAATAATAATAATAATAATAATAATAATAATAATAATAATAATAATAAGTGAAGAAGATCTTAAGAAAAATAAGAAGAAAAAAGTCTTGTCCTTTCGCCCTATTGTTGATGAGGAGGAGAGGGGAAGGGAGTCACTTTTGTGTTAGTCGCTGCTCAGTCCGTAGGCTCAGTAAGTTTTAAGCCATAAAATGTGCTTAGGTCATAAGACTGAAGATAAAGAGAGGGCCTACGGTAGCGTTCGCTAATTTGTTCAAATGAACTATTAATTCTGTGAGATGAAATATGAATCGTTCGTTAGCGTTCGCTAATATATCCAAATGAACGATTATTATATGAGATTAAATACAAAACGTTCGGTAGCATTCGCTAATTTGACCTGATGAATAATAAATTATATGAGATTTCAAGCAGTGCGTTCGGTAGTGTTCGCTAATTTATTTTTTTTTTTTATGATTGTAACACCAGGACGGGCCAAAAAATAATAAAATAAAACTGCTCTCATCGGGCCTGAGCACGAAAAATACATGAAGTAAAGAGAAACAGAGATGGAGAGTGTAATGACTTGTCAGATGTGAAGGGATAATAAAAGATTTGTAATGAATATCCAAGAATATTTAGTGTAGCTGTAGGCATAGAAAAAGAACCGTAACTGAAGGAAGACTTAACATCGAACTGTCCTGGACAGACCTATTTAAGTTCAAAAAACCTTCAGCTGTAGTATCGCAACGGGCGGTGGTGCCATGAGCCAACCTCCATGTATGATTGTTTATGTGAGAATTAAAGCAAAGTGTTCGGTGGCGCTAGCTGATTTGTCAAAATAAATAATTATCATGTAGTAGGTGGGTCCTTGGCACAGCCGCCTGTTGCGTTACTACAGCTGGTCTATTGGGCTTAAATAGGACTATCCAGGACATCTCGAATTTAAGTCCTGCCACAGTTACGGTTCTTTTTCTATGCCTACATCAACACCGAATATTCATGGATATTCGTTACACATCTATTATCCCTTCACATCTAACAAGCCACAACACTCCCCATTTCTGTTTCTCTTTGCTTTATGTTTTCTCTGTGCCCAGGACCGATGAGGCTAATTCTTTTTATTGCCTGTCCCGGTGTCTCAACCATAAAAAAGTAATTACATTAGAATTCTGACTACGAGTTCCGTAACGGTCGCTGATTTGACTAATTGAATGAGTAATTATATATGATATCAGACAAAGCGTTACGAAGCGTTCGCTGTAAACAAACGAAAGATGACGTGACTTATAAAGCTGTGTTCGGTATAGCGTTCGGCTGTTTGTGTAAAATAGAGCAGCCTACATGTATTTATGTTAGACCTAAGACAAAGCGTTCCGTAGCGTTGGTTGATTGTTTAAACGAGAAAATATATATTAAAACTGTAAAAAAAAAATTCACTAAGTGAATCCCCCATTTTTCTCAGTTATCTACTCAAAGGGATAGATCCCTATCATTGGGAGAAGAAGAATTTCGTTCTCGGAAGATTTTTGTGTCGTAGTAAGGGAATGAAAGAGATGCCGTGCTTGTTGTTCCCCGTCCATATATATTATATATATATATATATATATATATATATATATATATATATATATATATATATATATATATATATATACATATATATATATATATATATATATATATATATATATATATATATATACATATATATATATATATATATATATATATATATATATATATATATATATATATATATATATATATATATATATATATATATATATAAATAAATATATATATATATATATATATATATATATATATATATATATATATATATATATAATATATATATATATATATATATATATATATATATATATATAAATGAATGCCTGTTTTCTGTATGTGTATATATCGCCTCACACGTTTGTACAAATCAGATTCCTCTGAAGATAAGTAGTACCCTTGAAAGTACTATGTACTAAGAATCTCCAAATATTCATTCAATGTCCTTACGTAGCCACAACCATTCACATATACAATATTCACGTGTTTCTCGTGAAATAGAATCACACACACACACACATATGTTATATATATATATATATATATATATATATATATATATATATATATATATATATATATATATGTATATATATATATATATATATATATATATATATATATATATATATATATATATATATATATATATATATATATATATATATATATAAATATATATATATATATATATATATATATATATATATATATATATATATATATATATATATATATATATAT
>JAXCGZ010011325.1:10000-20000 GCA_037179515.1 Halocaridina rubra
TCAAGAATGAGATGGCGTAGTACCAGAAATGGTGTTGTAAAGGCAGAATTGGCTCTCTAAGCAGCCATATGGGTGTCTCCCAGACATATGAAAGGGAATATACAGGAGTATTGACGTGACTTATATGAGGCCTAAACTAGAGTATGCAGTGACCTTCTGAAGTCCATATTTGAAAACGCATATAAATGCATTAGAGAAAGTTTAATGTAATAACACGAAGTTGGTGACTGAGATATGTAATCTAAGTTACCAGGAAAGTATGGAGTTTAACTTACCACCAATCGAAGCCAGGGGGAAGCGGGGGGCTATGGTAATGGTTTTAGATTCCATAATGTTTTTGAGACATTGAGCTGAGAGCGATGCTTTAATATGGGTGACTATAGAATTAAGACGTCAGTGTGAATCTGAGTGGGAAAACTTCTTAGCGGGAGGCGAGGCAAGTAGTATTAGTGTAAGAGTTATTGTTACCTGGAATCTGCTAAGTGAGGAAGCAATAAATCCTGAAAATGCACGCCACAATTCTAGAAATAGATATGATCGGAGGTAGTGGGTAAAAAAAAATGTAACCTACCAGGAGACGGGGCGTTATGAACTAAGGACTCTATTCCGTGAACAAACAAACAAACAAACATTTATTTCCATTTTTCAGCAATGGTTATTCTTCTAAGAATAAAAGTAACTTATAAGTAGACATGTAATTGAACTAATAAGTAAGAGGGTAATACCTTCAGTTAAATTAAATGTAGCTTTCCTAGAAAAAAATAATGGTGTAATAAAGATGTTAACAATAATGTTAATGATAAAGTAGTAATAATAACACTCGATACAGTATCGTTATTATCGGCATCATCACCATATTTGCTTTCCTTACAATGAGAATAATTAGTTCTCAACTTAAAGAACAGAGCAGTCGATATCAGTTTACATATGGAGAGGTTAGTGTTTAGGGAAATTACATTAAATCATTAAGTTTAGTTTATGTGTGAGCAGCAACTATTTGTCCAAAAGAAAACTATATAGTTTGCCTTTGAAAGCTGCGAAGGAGGAATATTGTTCCAGAGTGTTGGCCCTTTAATAGTGATCATCTTTGAACCTGCTTCTGTGTTTGTTCTCTGAATAAAGAGCTCACTGCTCTGTCTTGTGTTGGTTCCCCTTATATCCCTGATTGTTTTTAAATCAAATAGCCAGCTAGGATAATGATGGTCCAAAATTTTGCATAGAAAAACATAAATAGGATAAGCGACCTTGTTTTCTGCCTGCAGCCACCCAAGATTATTGAGAACTGGTGTGATGTGGTCATATTTTCTTATTCCTCCCAGGGCCACTTGAGTTGCAAAATTAATAAGCTTTTGTGTTCTGTTTATCTGAGTCTTGGTGATAGCTCTCCAAACAGTTGTGCAATAATTAATGTGACTTAGGGCTACAGATTCAACAACAGTTACTCGAGTGGTAGTCTCAAAATTGCCTCTTATACGTGATAAATACATTAATGTTCCTGTAACCTTTTTGCATATTTTATTTATGTGGGAATCAAACAACATATGGTTATCAAAGTGAATTCCTAAGTTTTTGACTGATTTGCTAGGTGTAATGATATTGCCGCAAAAATTAACTGTTTTGTTTTCTGGAATTTGTGCTATATGGAACCTTGAACCAATAAACATGCATTGTGTTTTACTTTCTTTAATAAACAGCCCAATATCTTGAAAATAGGATTTAATTTTTGACAGAGTGTTTTCTGCTCTTAAGGTTAGCTCTGGGGGATCATTAATATCACCACTAAGGATTAGCTGAGTGTCATCTGCATATTGTACGACTAGACAGTCAGAAATGAAAGAAGATAGATCATTTACGTAAATGGAGAAGAGGATAGGACCAAGGACTGATCCCTGTGGAACAGCAAATGATACATTTTTTGGTATAGTGATAATGTTGTTAAGACGTATAGACTGTTTGCGATTAGATAGATACTCTCTAAATTAGCTCTAATCAATATTTAGGTTAGTAGTTATAAGAATTTCATGGTTTACACTGTCGAAGGCTGTTGATAAGTCTAATAATACAAGTAGAGATATTTTTTACTTATCTATATTATTATAGATACTATTCGTAAATTTGAGCAGTGCTGTTTCCGTCGAGAGTTTCGGTCTGAAACCATGTTGGTTAATAGCTAATAGTCTATTCAACTCTAAATATGACATAAGTTGTTATGCAACAATTTTTTCTAATATTTTAGAGAAAATGGGTAGCAGGGAAATGGGACGATAGTTAGTCACATCTTCTCTGTCCCCCTTTTTATGCAGAGGTATTACATGTGAAGTGTTCATAATAGTTAATATATAAGATACAATCATGGGTAAAGCATCTTGGATGAATTGAAATGGTATACCATCTGGACCATAGGAGCCAGAGTTTCTTAGGGTAGCACAATCGATAAGATTTATCTGGAAGTACTCTCTTGTGTTTATATTGGAAAAATTGATATTTAAGTAATTACTGATATTCACTGAGTTGATGTTTTCTTGTGTTTTCTCATATGTATTCTTCCCAACGTTAGCAAAATAGTTATTAAAGTTTTCCGCTTTGTCTTTCATCTCAGTAATATTTTCATGACTTTCTGAGGTAAGTCTTTTCATTTGGTATCATGCTTCTTATCACTTCCCATGTTGCCGCTCTATCATGTCTAGAGTCATTAAATTGTTTTTTGTAAGTCTTTTTTACTTACATTGATGAGAGATCTGACACGTTTCTTTTCTGCTTTATAACGTTCACGGAGAGTCATATCATATCTAATCATTTTTAGCTCATATTGTATTTGATATCTGATTTGCATTGCTTCTTTGATGTCATTAGCTAGCCAGGGGTCTGAGGGGTGGGTTAGTTTTCTTGTTATAATGGGAGCACAACTATCTAAGCATTCACGGAAGACTTTTGTTAGAATCTCAACCTGCAAATCGACGTATCTGTGTTTATAATACTATCAAGTACATTTGTGTTGTTGATTAACGCTTCACAAAAGATATCAAGGGAGCAATTTTTTAGACACCGGAACGTCTTGAAGAGAGGCTTCCTTTTGGGCTTGTTTATGTTTAGCATAGCAATGTTGAGCTCGTGATCTGCGATTGGGCAGGGAACTACGTCCCAATAGGGAAGAGGGTACACTTATAACTTTATTTGTTATTATCAGATCTATTAGAGTCCTAGAATTAGGGGTTATGCGGGTCGGTTTTGTCACTATTTTTGTTAAGTGTTGATCACCCTTTCTATTTTGTTATCTGCTGAGAGCAAGCCATCATTAAAGTCACCAAGTATATATACGGGTTTATAGCGCACACAAATATTTCTGAATGTTTCTAGCATATGAATGAATGAACTGGAAGGTGCTTTTGGGTGACGGTAAACATACCCTACAATGAAAGATGGAAGTTTCTGATACTGCACAGCGATCCATAAATCTTCGAGCTCTTCAATTTTTCTATACCCTAGACCTGTGGTTATTTCTGATGCACTGAGATAATTTCTAACATAAATGCAATTTACCTAAAGACACAAATACACACACACACACACACACAAAGATTGTGAAGAAAGTAAAAAACGAGAACAATGGTAGAGAACTTCAGGAGGATCTAAATAATCTGCATGAGTGGTCAGAAAAGTGGCTAATGAAATTCAATACTTCAAAATGTAAGGTAATGAGAATGGGTACAAGTGCAAGAAGGCCCAAGCTTGACTACTCGGTGGCTGGAGTACAACTTCAAGAGACAGAAAATGAGAGAGATCTAGGAGTAAACATACTGGCAGATTTGTCTCCAGAAATACATATAAATGGCATAGTAAGGGCAGCATATGCATTCTTATCAAATGTAAGGGTAGCCTTCAGGCACATGGACAAGGAAATGTTCAGAAATATTTATGTAACCTATGTGAGGCCAAAACTCGAATATGCAGCCCCCTTTTGGAATCCGCACTTGAAAAAGCACATAGCTAAGCTTGAAAAAGTTCAAAGACATGCCACGAAACTGGTGCCAGAAATACGCAATCTCAGTTATGATAAGAGGCTGAGGGAATTAGACTTACCATCACTCGAAGCTAGAAGAGTAAGGGGGGATATGGTGACAGTCTTTAAATTCCTTCATGGTTATGATAGAGTGGATAGGGATCGATATTTCGATATGGCTGGCTCTAGAACTAGAGGTCATAGTTTGAAGCTTCGTAAGAAAACTTCTTTGCAGGATGTAAGGAAATACTTTTTCAGTGTAAGAGTAGTTGATAATTGGAATTGGCTAAGCGAGGAGGTAGTTAATGCTATCTCAATCAATAGTTTTAAGGACAGGTATGATAAGTATCACTAAGTCTAAAATGGAACCGATCAGGAGACGGGAAGATACGAGCTTTGGGCTCTTTCCCGTAAACACAATTAGGTAATCACAATAAGGTAATCACAGCCAAATCTTACAGGAAAGAGAGGGCTGGGCAGATTGCATATTCCTAGACTTCCAGAAAGCGTTTGACACTGTTCCACATGGGAGACTTATTAGGAAGCTGCAATCAATGGCTAGAATAGGTGGAAATGTTTTGGAATGGATAAAAACTTACTTAGAAGGAAGGGAACAGAGGGTTAGAGTAAGACACTCAGTGTCTGAATGGAGAAGAGTTAGTAGTGGAGTTCCACAGAGTTCAGTTTTAGGGCCACTTTTGTTCCTTGTATATGTAAATGACCTACCAGAGTCTGTAAATTCGTTCATGAATATGTTTGCAGATGATGCAAAGATTGTGAAGAAAGTAAAAAACGAGAACAATGGTAGAGAACTTCAGGAGGATCTAAATAATCTGCATGAGTGGTCAGAAAAGTGGCTAATGAAATTCAATACTTCAAAATGTAAGGTAATGAGAATGGGTACAAGTGCAAGAAGGCCCAAGCTTGACTACTCGGTGGCTGGAGTACAACTTCAAGAGACAGAAAATGAGAGAGATCTAGGAGTAAACATACTGGCAGATTTGTCTCCAGAAATACATATAAATGGCATAGTAAGGGCAGCATATGCATTCTTATCAAATGTAAGGGTAGCCTTCAGGCACATGGACAAGGAAATGTTCAGAAATATTTATGTAACCTATGTGAGGCCAAAACTCGAATATGCAGCCCCCTTTTGGAATCCGCACTTGAAAAAGCACATAGCTAAGCTTGAAAAAGTTCAAAGACATGCCACGAAACTGGTGCCAGAAATACGCAATCTCAGTTATGATAAGAGGCTGAGGGAATTAGACTTACCATCACTCGAAGCTAGAAGAGTAAGGGGGGATATGGTGACAGTCTTTAAATTCCTTCATGGTTATGATAGAGTGGATAGGGATCGATATTTCGATATGGCTGGCTCTAGAACTAGAGGTCATAGTTTGAAGCTTCGTAAGAAAACTTCTTTGCAGGATGTAAGGAAATACTTTTTCAGTGTAAGAGTAGTTGATAATTGGAATTGGCTAAGCGAGGAGGTAGTTAATGCTATCTCAATCAATAGTTTTAAGGACAGGTATGATAAGTATCACTAAGTCTAAAATGGAACCGATCAGGAGACGGGAAGATACGAGCTTTGGGCTCTTTCCCGTAAACACAATTAGGTAATCACAATAAGGTAATCACAGCCAAATCTTACAGGAAAGAGAGGGCTGGGCAGATTGCATATTCCTAGACTTCCAGAAAGCGTTTGACACTGTTCCACATGGGAGACTTATTAGGAAGCTGCAATCAATGGCTAGAATAGGTGGAAATGTTTTGGAATGGATAAAAACTTACTTAGAAGGAAGGGAACAGAGGGTTAGAGTAAGACACTCAGTGTCTGAATGGAGAAGAGTTAGTAGTGGAGTTCCACAGAGTTCAGTTTTAGGGCCACTTTTGTTCCTTGTATATGTAAATGACCTACCAGAGTCTGTAAATTCGTTCATGAATATGTTTGCAGATGATGCAAAGATTGTGAAGAAAGTAAAAAACGAGAACAATGGTAGAGAACTTCAGGAGGATCTAAATAATCTGCATGAGTGGTCAGAAAAGTGGCTAATGAAATTCAATACTTCAAAATGTAAGGTAATGAGAATGGGTACAAGTGCAAGAAGGCCCAAGCTTGACTACTCGGTGGCTGGAGTACAACTTCAAGAGACAGAAAATGAGAGAGATCTAGGAGTAAACATACTGGCAGATTTGTCTCCAGAAATACATATAAATGGCATAGTAAGGGCAGCATATGCATTCTTATCAAATGTAAGGGTAGCCTTCAGGCACATGGACAAGGAAATGTTCAGAAATATTTATGTAACCTATGTGAGGCCAAAACTCGAATATGCAGCCCCCTTTTGGAATCCGCACTTGAAAAAGCACATAGCTAAGCTTGAAAAAGTTCAAAGACATGCCACGAAACTGGTGCCAGAAATACGCAATCTCAGTTATGATGAGAGGCTGAGGGAATTAGACTTACCATCACTCGAAGCTAGAAGAGTGAGGGGGGATATGGTGACAGTCTTTAAATTCCTTCATGGTTATGATAGAGTGGATAGGGATCGATATTTTGATATGGCTGGCTCTAGAACTAGAGGTCATAGTTTGAAGCTTCATAAGAAAACTTCTTTGCAGGATGTAAGGAAATACTTTTTCAGTGTAAGAGTAGTTGATAATTGGAATTGGCTAAGCGAGGAGGTAGTTAATGCTATCTCAATCCATAGTTTTAAGGACAGGTATGATAAGTATCACTAAGTCTAAAATGGAACCGATCAGGAGACGGGAAGATACGAGCTTTGGGCTCTTTCCCGTAAACACAATTAGGTAATCACAATTAGGTAATCACACACACACACACACACACACACACACACACACACACACACACACACATATATATATATATATATATATATATATATATATATATATATATATATATATATATATATATATATATATATATATTATAAAGAGAGAGAGAGAGAGAGAGAGAGAGAGAGAGAGAGAGAGAGAGAGAGAGAGGCGCAACTAGAAAGAGGAAATGAAAAAGATACCGTAAAGTGAAAGAAAGCAGAGTCATTGTTAAAAAGAAGTGCCACTTCCTTGTCATTTGTAATAGAGCCATGTGGTCGGAAAGTGGGGAGCAATTCTCCTCCCTCCTCCCTCCGCCATTTATGGCGAGGGAAGGAGGAAGGGAGGATATTTCCTCATTGCCTTCACTCTTTTCGTGAGAAGAGGATCGGAAAAAACCGGTATATTTACTTCATGTATATATCCAGATCCGACTTCAACTTACGGAACTTAAGTTTTATTTTAAAGTTTTTCTTAATAATAATAATAATAATAATAATAATAATAATAATAATAATAATAATAATAATAATAATAATAATAATAATAACAATAATAATAATAATAATAAAATTATTATTATTAGTATTATTATTATTATTATTATTGTTATTATTATTATTATTATTATCATCATTATTATTATTATTATTATTATTATTATTATTATTATTATTATTATTATAGTGATATATTGCTCACGATAGCAGTAATCCTTATTCCCAGGTGAATTTGTTTGAAAACTACAATACGATCTCACCAAGTGTTATTCCAACTCTCTCTCTCTCTCTCTCTCTCTCTCTCTCTCTCTCTCTCTCTCTCTCTCTCTCTCTCTCTCTCTCTCTCTCTCTCTCTCTCTCTCTCTCTCTCTCTCTCTCTCTCTAACCGCAATACCACTGCATCTAACTTCAACCTAACCTTGAGTGCTTAATATGAAAGTTATTTTTATTCTAAAGCTTCCTGTATAAGCTCTCCTTTCTTCAGGAAACAAAATATTATATAAATTCGGTATTATTATTATTATTATTATTATTATTATTATTATTATTATTATTATTATTATTATTATTATTATTATTATTATTATTATTATTATGTTTAATATTTAATTCTGTTTTTAAAGTTTGCAGCATTATATGATAATTGGTACATATTTACCGATATTTTAGGTTTTAGTAATACAGGTAAGTTTGCCCAATAATAATATCCGTTTTCTTTTATAGACATTATAAAAAATGGTACCTATAACAAAACATGAAAATAGTGTCCGTCTAAACAAATAATCGATATTAGTAGAGGAAATGGGACCAGAAAATAGATTTTCAAAATCATTTCGTGTTAAAAGCAGGCATCCAGTGGATTTAGTTAGGGCATAGGGAGGTGCATCAGGATTGGGGGGATGCCGCCCTGAGATTTTTCCAAAAAGGGTCATTTTTAACCCCTTTCTTGGCGAAATCGGCATTTTCGAAATTTGAGAAAATGAGGCCAAATTTTTCACATTATCTTCTTTTATACATATTTTCATTCACTTAGCATTGGCTTATTGCTTATGATGTTGGCTACGTAGTGACATACAGTATAATAGAAAAAAAATATCTAGCGGGGTTCCAGTAGGGGTCAAAGGTCAGCCTATGACGAATTACATAGTTTTCGCCCATTCTCCAAACAACAGGCAAAATAACCCATCAAAATCTATGATCTGCTAATTTTTGCACGCTTACAGCAATATTTAGGTAGTTAGACAGTTTTTGATGAGGGAAGGTTCATACCAAACCCTTGTAGAATCAAGGGGTAGAGCGTCAAATTTGACCCTTCTTTTTTTTAGAAAGAGTCGATTATGCCCAGTCACTTTGTACCTTTATGCTAAATCAACCAGTGTGCTTGGGACTCTTCTCCATTACATACATTGTTTCAATCTTGATATGTGACACACTTATCGAAGAGAAGTATGAAAAAGGGTGTAAGGGGTCGAATTATGCTAATTTATGTAAATTAGGTTTAAAAGGGAACGACATGCACATCTCTTGAAAAGTTATTACTTTACTCCAAGTTCTTCATTTGTTCACACAAAAAACGATGATTTAGCTCCTTAGGTGTTTGAAGGGATCAAAAATGGTCCAAAATAAGAATCAGAGCATGAAAACGGGTCCTATTCATCTTCTTCTTGAGGCAAGGAACATTCCCCCCTGCAGGCACAGGAACTGATACATGTCTTGTGACCTGCCTTGAAACAGCCACATCTTCTCCCACATTATGTAGTACAGGGACAACTGACTAGTTCCTTACATGCATTTGGGAGGGGGTTCAGTGACATTAACTTGGGAATTAGATCCCCGATTTTGTCATCAATCATCCATCCGCAGGATGTTGGATTTGTAAGTTGTTGTACAGGTTTCAAGCACTGATGCCACTTTAAACTCTGGTAGTTGGCACGATGAATGTGGAATTCTAGGGCATCCTTGGTTGGGGGAAGGGCATCGAGGGAGCGTTTGAGGAAAGTTTCTTTCCTGACTTCGTTGATACTGGTCATAGGGGTGTCTTTCAAGTACAGCTTGCAAACAAATCTCTCAACATCTTTGATTATTTGGTCATCAATATTGGCAGACCCTAGCTTTCGAAGACATACCCATTCTTTCATGAACACCTTCCAAGCAGTTTTCTTCCCGATATCAGCAAACTGACTGACTGACTCACAACCAGTCAGACTGTGGAATGAAATTAGGGTCTGAATCTGTTCATCTGGCAATGAAATTGAATGTATAGGAATAAATGGTCGTTTGGCCTTCAGTCCCATACTGAACCATGTTTCGGAGGGTAGGCTATCGCGGTGAGCTACTGCCAAAACGAGGACATTAGTGTCCCTACATTGAAGGACACATCGCTTATATCACTGCTGTGATGCATCAGCAGCATGGGGGATAAGCCTAGTGATTTTAACTCAAGTGGTCAGTGCTCCTGCCGGTAGAAATCCATACTTTCAGCAGATCATCGAATCCACCAGCAACAAACAATTCATGGGTTGGATTCAGCTTCTTCTCTGCCATCTCCACCATAGCTTCTGAAAGAAATGCAGCTAGGTCAGCCTTGTTTGCAGAGAGACCTAGGAATGACTTGAAACTTGAGGGAAGCTTCACATCCTTTGAACTGATGACTCGT
>JAXCGZ010011325.1:32500-65000 GCA_037179515.1 Halocaridina rubra
CTGTTCCCTTCCTTCTAAGTAAGTTTTTATCCATTCCAAGACATTTCCACCTATTCTAGCCATTGATTGCAGCTTCCTAATAAGTCTCCCATGTGGAACAGTGTCAAACGCTTTCTGGAAGTCTAGGAATATGCAATCTGCCCAGCCCTCTCTTTCCTGTAAGATTTGGCTTACCTCAACATAAAATTCTAATAAGTTTGTTACTGTTGATCTTCCTTCTCTGAAGCCATGTTGCCTCACTGACAAAAAGTTGAAGGATTCCAAGTGAAGAGAGATATGTTTCCTTAGTAGTTTCTCCATAACTTTGCAAACTATGCTGGTCAAGGAAACTGGTCTATAGTTCAGAGCCGTATCCCTCCTTCCCTTTTTGAAGATAGGTATCACATTTGCTTGTTTCCAGCATCTTGGGATCTCCCCCGACTCCAATGACTCCTTAAATATGATACTTAGTGCCACTGATATTGTGTTTGCGCATTTTTTAAGCACATGAGGGGATATGTCATCAGGACCTGTAGCTTTATGAACATCTAAATCCATCAGCGCCTTGCATACCTCTGTGGCTGTAAGGTTGATGTTCTCTAATACCGGCCCTTGGGCTTCTATCACTGCAATCTGAGGGGGTGGGGTATTTTCTACTGTAAATACTGACTGAAACTCCTTGTTCAATTCTTTGCAGATCTCTTCGTCCGTCTCAGTGATGCTTCCATCCGCTCTCTTTAGCCTTAAAACCTGTTCTTTTACCTTCAGTTTTCCTCTGATAAAGCTGTGGAAAAGCTTGGGATTTTCTTTCGCCTTCCTGGTGATGTCCCTCTCATAATCTTTCTCTGCCTCTCTCCTTTTGCTTAGGTAGTCATTTCTTGCTCTTTTGTAGGTTTGCCAGGCATTTATGTTTTTTCTCCTCCTATACCTTTTCCAGCATTTGTCTCTCCACTCCTTAGCTCTTTTACACCCATTATCGAACCATTTCTCTCTGGCATGAATTACACCTACTTTGGTGACAGGTATGCAGCATTCTACAATCTTCCCATATTTCTCACAAAAGATGTCATACATTTCTTGTACAGATTTATTGTAAAATAAGGTTCTCCAGTCAATAACTGCAAAAAGCTCATTCATTTTGATGTAATCTCCTTTCTGATAGTTCCTCCTCATGTCCTCAGTGCCTCTACTCTCAGGAAGAATGTCTTCAATGATATACTCCATCAACAACACACAGTGGTCACTCTTTCCAATTGGTGGTTCATACTCAATATTTTCAATATCCAACACATTATCTGTGAACACCAGATCAAGTAGTGATGGCTCATCCCCACCCCTGGCTCTTGTTGGTTCCATTACATGTTGGTGTAGGAAATTCCCTTGTACGCAATCTAGGAATCTTGCCCCAAAGGAGTCCTCACCACTGTGTGGGTCAAGATTTATCCAATCTATCTCTTTATGATTAAAGTCTCCCATAATCAAAATCCTACATTTTTTCTCCCGCGCCATGTTAACAACTGAGTTTATGACTTCAATCGTACCTATATGACTTTCCTCATAAATTTCAAGCCTATTTTGGTTCCTTGGTGGGTTGTATACAACAGTTATTATAATGCTCTCTGACCCAGTATTTATGCGAGCAACAAGAAATTCCCTGAACTCACTTTCTATAGCCAAGTTTATCTCTTCAACTTGAATCCTCTCACTTATGAGCAGTGCTATCCCTCCACCAGTCCTCTCAGATCTTTCGACCCTTAGTATTCTGAAGCCCTTAGGAAAAACTGTGACACTGTTTATGTCCTCACTCAACTTAGTCTCTGTAATTGCTACTATATCTGCCTTACTGTTGTGAATCCTATCTTTTAATTCTACTGCCTTACCAGCTACTCCATCAGCATTTGTGTATAACAATCTTAATGAGGCCCCATCCCCTGATCTTCTGTCATTATCTTCTTTATCTCCCCTTTGTCTGGAAGTATTCCGTAACGAAAATTTTTCTTCTCTTCTTCATTTCTTTCATCATTTAACCTTCTTGCCTCTTGCAACAAGTTTTTGATCTTTCCCATCTCTTCCTGTGTTCTGTATCGTCTAATGAACACTTCTTTGCATTCTTGAAGGTCTTTTAGACTTTTTTTTCTCAACAATATTTCCCTACATGTCTCCCCTCTCTCAAAGGTTACTTTTGTTGGTCTCGGCTTTCCTTCCCTCGAATATTTACCTAGTTGGTGTATGTTTACAATATCCTCAGGACCACATACTACTCCAAGCTTTCTTATCAGGTCTACAACCCTAGCTTTATTTTCTTCAAGTCTCCCCTGCCATGTTGGCTCCTGGGATTCACTTATGCCTGAGATTACCACTGTCTTCTCCTTATCAAGTGCCTGTCTGATGAGTGGGTTTGCCCTTTCCATCACAACGTCTTTCATTTTTTCGATTACTGTCTCTTTATAGTCAACTGTTTGTATGTTTTCCAGTGCCACCACCTTTACAGCCTCTTTTACTGCCACATTCCCCTTTAGTGCATCAGCAAAGGACGTTTTCATGGCATCATTTTCCATATTCAGCTCCTGGAACTCTTTTCTGAACTGTTCAATGTTTTCCTTAATCTGAACATTCCAAGCAGCAATCTCGTCTCTCTCAGAAGATAGCAGTGAACTAACATCTAATTCCTTTAGGTTGTCATTTAGCTGTTTGTTTTTATCTTCTTGATTAGAAATTCTAGATTCTAGATTCTGTGTGTGTGTGTGTGTGTATGTGTGTTTGTGTATGTGTGTGTGTATGTATGTATGTATGTATGTATGTATATATATGTATGCAAGCATGTGTATTTGCTTGCATGTATGTATGTGTCTTTGCATGTAATATTACTATTGTTGCCGTGGAAGTGGTTAAGTATACACTCAGATTGGGTCATGCGATTTCAGGGTGCCTTGGAAACCACCCCACTGGAAAATTCAGCAAAAGGAGGAGGATGAGCCCTGCTCAGAGCGCCACTTACAGCCAAAGAAGCAGGAGGGGCAGAATTCCCTCTTCCTCTGCTGAAGTGCACCAACTCTTCCTCTTCTTTTTTGGAATTTTTTTTTTCCCAAATCAAAAGTGAAATCTTGGCGTCCAGATTCGTAGATTCATAGGCGACGATGCGGTCCTTGGCCTCCGTGAGTACAAATTTCTATTTTGTAATTTTGTAATTTTTATTTTTATGGCATTTTACTGAGTTTCTGCTTGGGTGGACGGAAATTGTTGATTTTTGTAGTATTTTTGTGAAGTTTTCATTGTTTAATTTTCCTATTTAGTGGAAATTGCTGTTCCGTAAATTTCGGTTGTGCTTTTTGTGTCATTTTTCCGAATAGGGATGTGTAGTTATCCTCTTGGGTGGAAATTGCTGTTCCGTAGTGTTTATATTTATTTTTATGTTTTTTTTTAGTTACTCTGATTGCTTAGATTTCTTCATAATTTGAAACTGCAATTTTCTAGTTTCTTATTGTGATTTTTACAACATCCTATGCGTTACAATGAGTCCCCATTCTAATGGAGGTGGACACGGACATATCGGAGCTGGGGAATAAGGCTGGATGCCCTTCTTAACCCCCATCGATGGGTTCGAACCCTCGCTAGTCGCTTCTCGAGTTACCCACTACCTTGTAACTATCACAGCGCCCATTACTTCATTTTATGATAATCATATTTGTCTCTGGTTGTGTACTTTTCCCTGTGAGTTTATATGTCAATGCTATAGTATTTGAAAGTTGTAATTATAGTATGATTCATCTCTGTTTCTCTTTTCTCTCTTTCTCATCGTTATTATAATGATGGAATATTCAAAACTCATGACCCCCAGTACCCGACAGCAAGGGGTGTTAAGAATGTCCTGGGATCTTGTTGACGTGTAGACACGCCTGGTGGTAGTAATGGTTCTAGCCTCGGCCTTGCACCCCCTGATATATCTGTTTCTCTCACTATACACTTTTCTAACATCTTGGGGCACAACTTTAGTCTTTCGTCTGTGGAACATGACTTTGGTACATCTCTCCCAGACTTCTTCATTCTCTCTGAAATCCTGTTGTCTAGCCGTGCATCCTTAGACCCTTTTCAAATCTTCCGCTATAACATGTAATCTCATTTTCATTCCAGAGGTGGGGTCTGTGCCTACTGTAGCACCAACACACCTATTGCAAGGCTCATAAATCTTGAATATCCTAAGTTCTATGTGTACTGGTTGAAAATCTATTTTCCCACTATCACTATATTTCTCTACTACTGCTACTGCTCCCCTAACTCCACTGACTTTGTGTCTTTCAAACATCTCTCCTCTTGTCATGAGTCATTGGTGTCGTCTCACCCAAATATTGAAGATCTCTACATTGGACATAGCAATGTATATTTCAGTGAGTGGATTATTTATATTCACACAGATTTGTGGGATAATGAGGCCCTTGCTTTTTCTGTCTCACAATTTGGAGCAATTTGTTAAATTAACCTACAAATGTTCGTGCTCTCCACAACCATGCAGCTACTATTCTTGATGTATTCTTTATTCCCTACCCTACAAACTATTCATAGTTTGTATTTTCCCCTTTTTGGGAAAATACATAACTATAAAATACTGTCTGATCTCAGTCTCTTCCTAATTCGCCTCCTTCCAGCAACAGTCCTTCCTTCCCGGCCCCGTCTTTGGCACCATGTGCATACGCATGATGGTGTTCATAACTTTCCTTTTTTATATCCATGGGATGACTACTGCTTTAGGACCCATAACCCTGATCATACAGTACAAAAAGTTGATTAGATTTTAACCTCAGATATGGGGGCAAATACTCTCTCCTCTGTCAAAACTTTTGTTCCCTCTAATCCTTGGTTTGACCATGCCTGCTCCATGACTATTCAGGCCATGGATTGGGAATACCAGTAATACCGAACTTTTCCTTCTAATTCAACTTTCTCTGCATTTATTTCTTAGTAGGAAAGTTGATTGCCTGACCTCTTCTCCCTCTGAAAGATGTTCTGATCCTTAGCTTAAAAACTCTCCAAAAATTGTAACTCCAATTTTCCCACTTTCATTCATTCTGATGGCTCTACAGCTTGCTCTCCCACTAATAAAGCTACTCTCTTTGCCTCTTATTTTTCTGTCAACTCTTCTTTAAGCGATTCCAACGCGTCTGGAATCACTTATGCAAAGTCTGTAAGGTTCTTTGCTCTCTTAAGACGAACAAGGCATCCGTGTTTTTTCACTGCTTTCTCTCAAGCTGTATCTATCCTTCATCTTGGAAGTGCGCTCTTGTTCAGCCTGTTCCTAAGGAGGGTGACCATTCTATTCCTGTCAACTACTCACCAGTTGCCTGAACTTCTTCTATCGATAAGTATTTAAAACTTCTCAACTTTCATTTCTTGAAGCTTCTTGAATTTAACCCGCTTATTTCTGATCACCAGTATACGGTTTACGTCCTATCTCACTCATGTGTGGTCATTTTCTCTGAAGAACTATTGAGACTCCCAAATCGTTGCTCTTGAGATCTCTAAGGCTTTTGACAGAGTGTGGCACAATGCTCTGTTTGCCAAACTTTCTGCCTTTTGGCTTAATCCCATAATTCCACCATATATGTGTTCACCCCCATTCTAATAGTGACTATTTTTAACATATATATAAAATGACGCTTTTATTGTGATTTTCATGGTATTTCTTTTTATTAGTATCTGATGATGTAGTTTTCCTTGGGATTTTCCCGTTGATTTGAAGAGAGAATTTACTATTTTGTAATTTTGTAAGTAGATTTTATAGTAGCTCAGAGGTAGAGTGCGCGAGCCGGGAAGCAGCTAACGTAATTTCGAGCCCACGGCAGAGCATTAGGCAGGGCACATCCTTATTCCCTCTGCTCCAATATGTCTGTCTATCCCACTTCGAATGAGGACTAATTTTGACACATAAAACGGTACATTGCTATATTATTTTTATATATGGTCCCTTTAAGTACTCTCAAGTAGTGTAATTTTTAGATTTTAAAGCAGCAAGAAGCTTCGCTGCCTCTATGAGTGAAATTTTAAGTGTTGCAGGTTTTGGTTCTGATCTTTATGATCATGTTTTCAGTGCTTGGTGGTGTAATGTCTCTGGGTCGAATCTGCGTGTTGGATAGTGTGTCCTCTAAATAATTATTGCTCTGTGTACATGGAGGCTGCGTTAGCTCAGTGGTAGAACGTGCGAGTCGGGAAGTGACTGACCCGGGCTCGATCCTCTGCTTGGCGTTAAGACAAACATCCATCTTTAATCCCCCAGCTTCAACACGCTTTGTGTCCACCCCAAGTCGATTGGAGACTGATTGTCACATAAAACGATATTTCACTGTAATGTGTACATCTTTTTGCGTGTACTAGAATAATCTGAGTTGAGAAATAAAAATATCCAATATTCCAGAAAAATGGATTTGTTTTAAACATACAAGATTTTGAAGATAGTTCCAAAACTCAAGAAATGACAATTTGTTCCTAGAATGAGGAAATAGAAACAAAGATTCAATAGAATTATTATTTTTTTTAAGGTAAATAGATAACTCATATCAAAGATTCAATAAAGAAAAAAATATTCCGGTTACCTTGTAATATGAAAAATCCCAGAGGAATTTTTTTGCAAAAGCTTTGAAAATTTAAAATTGCTACAAACCTCAATAAATACAGATTTTTTTTCCAAGGGTAAGTAATATAAATATATTACAAGACTTAAGAAATTAAAATGTTCCAAGACTCAAGAAATAGAAATATTCCAAGATTCGAAAAATAAAAATATTCAAACTCTCAATAAATAAATATATTTCAAGACTCAAGAAATAAATATACCCATAACTGTTGATCTATATATATTCCAACACTCAAGAAATAGAAATATTCCAAGACTCTAATATTATGGAGTATCTTTTCAAACACTTAAAAACTGAAAATTTGCTCCAAGGCTTAGGAAATAAATATTTTTCGGAGACCCAAGAAATAAAGGTATTCTAAGACTCAACTAAAAAATAAAGATTATTTCCAAAGACTAAAAAAAAAAAAAAAAAACAACTCATAAAATATAAAGTTGTTTTAAGACTCACAAAATAGAAATATTCCAAGACTCAAGAGATAAATATTTGTTCTACGACTTCAGAATAAAAATATTCCTATACTCAGGAATTAAAGAATTGTTCCAAGACTCAAGAAATTAGAGTAGCTCAAGATTATAGAAATAAAATTTGTTTTAAGATTCAAGGAATAGTTTTCTAAAGACTCAAACAATAAAGAGATATTCCAAGACTGAACGAAAGGTCATATACCAAGATTTGGGATCTAAAGAATTGCTCCAAGACTTAAGAAATAGAGTTTCCAAGCCTCAAGAAATATATATTTGTCCCAGGGCTCAAGAATAAAGAAGTGTTTCAAAGACTCAAGCAACAAAGATTTGTATCCCCTCAAGAAAAACATATTTTATGTCAAGGCTCAAGAAACAATACTTAAAAAGAAAAAAAAAATCCAAGCCTTAAGAAGCGAAAATGTTTCAAGATTTATGTAACAAACATATTCTCGAAGACTGAAGAAATAAAGAAATGTTCTATGATTCAAGCAATAAATGTTTGCTCTAGCTAAAAATAAATAATACAAGACTCCAATTTTTTTTATGGATCAGTTATTAAAGTTTTAGTTTTAATAAGTCAAGAAATTAATATTTTCCCCAAGACTCAAGAAATAAAGCTAAATTCCAAAACGCAAGAATTATTCTTAGATCCTAGAAATACAGTATTTATTCCAACTTTCTCAATGTAAGATTGTATTCCAAGACTCAGAACGTTCGTAATAATAAAAAAAAATGATTTATTCCAAAGCTAGAAAAATACATAGTTGTTCCATAACTCTGGAAATAAAAATATATTCCGTGACTCCAGTAACACATATTTTAAATTATTTTAAAATTTTGATCCAGATTTTTTAGAAATAAATATTTATTTCTCATTTTAAGAATGACATACATATATTTAATGACTACTATTCACTTTGTAAGGGGGTGGCCGAGTCAAAGCAAACAAATCTACCAGACGCTAATATAATTCGATCGTACCTCTTAGCTCCTTAGGGACAAAGAACTGCTTCAAATTTCACGCCCACCACCCAGCTTGAGTCATCCACAGAGTAAGAGGGTAATGATCTTCTGCCTTGAGACCGACAACCGCAATTGAAAGTAAATATGAGTTCAAAGATTTGATCCGGTATTAAAAAAGTAAAGGTATATTCTAAAACAAACCAAAACATAAAATGTTACCAAATATATAACTTAAAAAAAGTAACATATTTTAGACCCACGAAACAGAGATTTCTTCTAAGACGCAAGAAATTAAAATATGCTCTAAGACTGTGGCAACAAAGATTTATTTAAAGATTTAAGAAGTAAAAATGTTCCTAGACTCAAGGGATCATTCATTTTCCTACGACTCAGAAAACAAAGAAGTGTTTCAGGTGTCGAGAAGTAAAAGTTTGTTCCAAATCCCAAGGAAACAGAAATGTCTGCCACAATTCACAAATAATATTTTCTCTAAGACTGGAAATTATTTGTTCCAAGATTCGCGAGTAAATATTTGCGTCAGAACGTAAGATATAAATAATTTATAATAAAAAGTCTCACATGAAAGATTAGTTCGAAGACTCAAGAAAATATTTCTTTTTTAAAAACGTAGAAAATATCGTGTTTCTTTAAGTCCTCAGAAAAATAAATTTGCTCTAAGTCTCAAAGTAACAGATAAGTATTCAAAATAAAAAAAAATATTGTACATAAATACGCATATGCAGTGGCTGCAATCCCCTTTGAAATGGATGGCCGAGTATAAGCACGCACATTCATGTGATTCTTCCCATATCTTAAGTAATCCATCGGTAAAGAATTGTTCCAATTCTCATGAAAAAATACTGAGAAATAAAAGTATTTTCAAAGACTTAAACGAAAGTATTAAAATCTAAGAATTAACATGAAGTCTTTAGAAATAATTCTTTGTTTCAGTTGTTAAGAACTTTATGTATTTACGATATTTAAGAAATAGATATGGGCTCTACTTTTCAAGTAATAGAAATATATCCCAATATTCTTGGAATATAAATATATTATATGACTAAAAATAAAGAGTTGTTCCAGTATTCTAGATATGAAGATATTTTCCAAGGAAAAAGAAATTCATTGCTTAGAAATAGTAACTGATTTTAAATTTTCCAGTATTCAAGAATCATTCTTCCAAGACCTAAAACCAAGTAATGTTTCTGTATTAAGAAATAAAGAGATCTTCCAGGTCTAAAAACAGCCCTCAAAAGCCCATCAGTAATGTTCTTCATGTCTCGGAATTCATATTGACGAAGTCAATTGCAATTTAAAATTCGTGTGTCTTAAGCCATGAGCACCTTAAGGTTAGGTTAGGTAAGATTTAGCTTAGACTGGTCTATCTCACGTCTAGATAACTATAAAGCTAGGTTAAGTTATCCTGAACATATTATCTCTTCAGGATTTTTACTGCTCATTAATCTTCATAATTTTGGCTTTCATGACTTTTAGGGCCCGATTTCTTAAACAGTGTAAACCTAGGATACCATATTGTTAGTTAGCTAGACACACACAAATGGATTTCATAAACACATCTGACGCGGTTCTTTGTATGGCTAGGATCCCGTACGGGATCCTAGTCATACACAGAATCGCGTCAAATACGTTTATGAAATCCATTTGTGTGTGTCTAGCTAACTAACAATATGGTATCCTAGGTTTACATTGTTTAAGAAATCGGGCCAAAGACAGTAGGAGTGTTTTCTCGATGAGTTCTAAGAAAGGATTATGTATACCTAGGAAATTGTATGTACTTTTCACTGAATCCGACAACAGTAGGAGTTTTCATGTCCGGTACTATAAAAAGAATCATGTGCTTCTGATATTTGATATCGTTTTTATTATGCAAAGACAGTAGGAGTGTTTTTTTCTACTGGTTCTGTGAAATGGTTTATCTGCTTCAGATATATTTAATTTTCTTTGAACACTAATATAGGAAGTGTGTTTTCTCCTTCGTTACTATTAAAAATTCATATGCATAAGAATTATTATATAGTTTTTATTGGATACAAGGCCATAGGCGTATTATCTACTCCTGTACTATGAAAATAAATTTTATATGGTTTTCATCGGACACAAAAAACAGACGTAAAGTCCAATTTGTTCAGAAAAGTCAGTTTTCGATTGAGTGGTCTCCAGTGACGCTGTTGGTGTTTTTGTACGCCTCTACACAAAAGGGTCCATTTGAACCTTAAAAGGTGTTTTAATACTTGATGACTCTCAAGAGTGGGTGTAGAGTGCTAAGTGGTGTTGATCTTTCAAATCTTTTAGAGACTTTTAGCTACAATAATCGATGTAGAGTTGTATATTTATATCCAAAGTAACTGGAAATTTGCAACGGTTGAAGTACGTGTTAGCATTGTCTTGATTTATTGGAAGTGAATCCTGTTTTAAGATTTACTTTCAAAACCCATGGAGATCTTTAGCTTAAATAATCGACGTAGTTGTTTACTTATTTCCAGAGTAACCGGTATAATGTTACTGTCGAAATCAGAGTTCATATTAACTTGATATGCTAGAAGCTTTTTCTTTCAAAAATTGTTTACTTATACCTAGCGTAACTGGATATCGGTTTTGTTATTGTCTGTTTTTTTTATGTCACAGAGTCCCTGTTCAAATGGGGTGGACATGGACAATTTGGAACGGGGTGAATTATGGCTGGACGGTCAATATTAGTGGTAAAATGACCTTTACTTTCTGGAACTAATCCCAGTTTGTCTTTTAACTGTGGAGACTTTTAGTGTTTAAAATCGATGAATATGTTGACATGCGATTATATCCTGAAGTAACTGGGAAATTGGTAACATTCCAAATATTACTGTTGTAGTAACCTTTACATGCTGGAACTAATTCTTGATTATATACAGAGACTGTTAAAATCTAAAATCACTCTATTTATTATTATTTTCTATGAGTAGCTGGAACTGATAAAGGGACCACGGTAGCTCATTGGTAGTCACGCCAGTTGGGATGCGAATATTGCCGGTACGAGCTCACCACGGGGTGTTAAGGAGGACATCCTGCCTTTATCCTCCTTGAAGCTCCAAGACGTCTGTGTCCATCCCCATTCGAATGGGAAGTGATTGTGACGTATAAAAGGGCACTTTATATATATATATATATATATATATATATATATATATATATATATATATATATATATATATATATATATATATATATATATATATATTATATATATATATATATATATATATATATATATATATATATTTTTTTTTTTTTGTGCTGGAATTGATAGCATTCGAAATTACTGTTCTAGTACCCTTTATATGGTAAGATTTCGTGTGCATTATTAAAAAAAAAAATGCTGTAGAGAGTTATTTTTTAAAATAGTTTCTTCTTTTACATTTTATTTAATAATTACTGGAAACTGGTAACTGAGGCCGCGGTATCTCAGTGATTGACCATACTAATTGAATAGTGACGAGCCTGGCCTTTGCGAGTTCGATCCCGCCCCTGGGGGTTAGCAATAGCCTCCAGCCTTAATACCTCAGCTCCTACCTGTCTGTGTCCATTCCCAATCGAATGGGGACTAAAGGTGACAAATAAAACCTCAAAAGCCTGGAAACTGATAACTGTCAAAATTACAGTTAGCTCTTCCAGGATCTGCTTTAATGTCTGGAAAGATATTTGGATATTATTGAAACTATTTATTTCATGAAAATTTGTTACTTCCTACATTTCTTTATTTAACATGACACCTTCTAAAGCCAGCAAATGGCCACAAAAACAAAACAAAGAAAAGGGGGGGGGGCAGAGATGCCTCATCATTCCCCTTCCCATCTTCGCCTTTTCCGTCACTAGTTCTCTGGTAATAAATGGAAGGCTGAGATTTCTAGCCTCATGATAAGAGACCCAAACACAAACTCTTAAACAAGTTTCATTTGCAGAAAAAATTTCAACATTCCTTGAAATGTACAGATGGGACCGAGGTAGCTCAGTGGTAGCTTGCGCGAGTCGGGAAGCTGGGGGATGGGAAGGGCATTCAGCCTCAAATCCCCCAGCTCGAACATGTCTGTATCCATCCCCATTCGAATGGCGGCTACTTGTGACATAAAACGCTACATATAAGCTTCCTTAAAATACACAGATAATGTACAAAATGGGTAATAAAAAAAACCCTGAGATCTCATATTTTGGAGTAATTTGATGCTGGAAAGATCTCATACATTGGAATAACATGAAATCATGAAAAAAGGCTTCTCTTACTTTGGAATGACTTGGAATCATAAAGAAGGGGTCTCATACTTACGAATAACTAGGAATTATACAGTAGAATAAGACGTATCATGCATTGGAATAACTTAGAATCATGAGATAACGCAAATCATACTCTGGAATATTTGAAATCTTAAAAAAAAGGGGTTTCATATTTTCGAATAACTAGCAATTATAGAATAAGACGCATCATACTTTGGAGTAACTTGAAATAATCGAATAAGGCATCTTATACTTTGGAATAACTTGGACTAATGACATAAGGCTTCCTATACTTTGGAATAACTTGGAATCAGGAAATAATGCATCTCATATTTTAGAGACTTGGAATCATAATAAAGAGGTCTCATGCTTACGAATAATTTTCAGTCATAAAATAAATGGTTTCAGTTTCTGGAATAATTTGCAATCATAATGTAAAGTGTTCCTTCCTTAGGAATAACTTGTAATCTCAAAATGAAATATCTCATAGTGCAGAATAACTAAGAATTACAAAATAAAAAATCTCATACTGTGGAAGAATTTGGAATTTCAAAGTAAAGCATGTCATAATTGGAAATGATTTGGAATTATAAAACGTCTCGCGCTATTGAATAACTTAAGACCATAAAATAAAGCGTCCCTCATATTGGAATACTTATGAATAATATAAATAAAGCGTTCAGTACTTTGGAATAAATTGGAGTCATAAAATAATCTCAAACTTTGCAATAGCTTGGAATAATAGAATGAAGCGTCTCACACATAGGAATAGCGGAATTGCAACGTAAAACATATCATACAATGGCATAAAATGAATTCATGAAATAGTGTCAAATATATGGCAAAAATTTTAAATTATAGAATGAATCGTCTCAATAATATGAATAACTTGGAATTATAAAATAAAGCATTTCATACACTGGACATATTTGGAATCATATTGTCTATTACGACTGAAATAACTTGGAATCATTAATTAGAACTTTTCATACTGTGGAATAACGTGAAATAATAAACAAACAAAACAAAAACATCTATTTCCATTTGGCAATGGATATTCTTTTACAAAACTGAGAGTACATTTATAAGTAGACATGTAATTGAACTAATAAGTAAGAGGGTAATACATACAGTGAACAGGAATATAGCTTTCCTAGAAAATGAAGATTACCTTGAGTTAACAGATGTGTATACAAATTATAAGAACAATAATCATACTGTAATAAAAATTTTAACAATAATGTTAATAATAAAGTAGTAATAATAACACTCTATACAGGATCGTTATTATCGACATCATCACCATATTTGCATTCCTTACAATAAGAATAATTAGTTCTTAATATAGATATCAAAGAAGGCGATATCAAATTACATATAGAATGGTTAGTGCTAAGGGAAATTACCTTAAATCATTAAGGTTGATTAGTGTGTGAGCAGTAACTATTTGTTCAAAAGAAAACTATATAGTTTGTCTTTGAAAGCTGTGAAGGAGAATTAATTTTTAAGGTGTTCAGGAATATTGTTCCAGAGTCTTGGCACTTTAATAGTGATAGTCTTTGAACCTGCATCTGTGTTTATTCTCTGAGTAAAAAGATGTTTTGAAATTAAATAGCCAAATAGGAAAATGATGGTTCAAAATTTTGCATAAAAAAACGCAAATAGCATAGGCGACCTTGTTTTCTGCCCGCTGCCACCCAAGTTGTTTGAGAGCTGGTGTGATGTGGTCATATTTGCTTATATCTCCCAGGGGAACTCGAGCCGCAAAGTTAATAAGCTTCTGTATTATATTTATTTGAGTCTTATTGGTAGCTCCACATACAGTTGTGCAATAATTAATGTGACTTAAGGCTATAGATTCGACAACCGTTATTCGAGTGGTAGTCTCAAAATTGTCTTTTATATGTAATAAGTACATTAATATTCCTTTTACTCTTTGCGTACTTTATCTATATGGGAATCAAAGAACATGTAGTTATCAAAGTTAATTACTAAATTTTTTACTTTTAGCAGGGTGTAATGATATTGCTGCAAAAATTAGTTGTGTTTTCTGGAATTTGTTTCTACATGGTACCTTGAACAAATAAACATGCATTGTGTCTTACTTGCGTTAATTTATCAGCTCAATTTCTTGGAAGTAGGTTTTAATTTTTGACAGTGTTTTCTGCTCTTAAGGTTAGCTCTGGGAGATTATTAATATCACCACTAAGGAGTGTCATCTGCATATTGTACGACTAGACAGTCAGAAATGAAAGAAGATAGATCATTTACGTAAATGGAGAAGAGGATAGAACCAAGGACTGATCTTTGTGGAACACCAAATGATACATTTTTTTGAGTAGAGATAATGCTGTTAAGATTGATAGATTGTCTGCGATTATAAAGATACTCTCTGAACCAGTGTGGTTTAGTTTTAGTTTAGTGCATTTATTAATAATAATTTCATGGTTTACTCTGTTGAAGACTTTCGATAAGTTTGATAATACATGCAGAATTTTGTTTTCTTATCTTTGTTATTATAAATTCTATTGGTAACTTTGAGCAGTGCAGTTTCCTTCGAGAGTTTCGGGTTGAATCCATGTTGGTTAATAGCTAATAGTCTGTTTGTCTCCAGATATGGAATTAGTTGGCTTTCAACAATTTTTTCTAATATTTTAGAGAAAATGGGTACCAGGGAAATAAGACGATAGTTTGTCACATTTTCTCTGTCCCCTTTTTTATGCAGAGGTATTACATGTGATTTTTTCCAAGAATCAGGAAACCTTTTAGTAACAATTTAGGAGTTTATGATAGTTAAAATATAAGATACAATAATGGGTAGAGCATCTTTGAAGAATTGAAATGGTATGCCATCTGGGCCATAAGAACCAGTGTTTCTTAGGCTCTTTATGGTAAGAATTAGGTAGCACAATCGACAAGATTGATCTTGAAGTAATCTATTATGTTTACATTGGAAGAATTGTCATTTAAGTAATTACTCACTGTTCACTGAGTTGATATTTTCTTGCATTTTCTCATATGTATTTTTCCCAACGTTAGCAAAATAGTTATTAAAATTTTCCGCTTTGTCTTTCAACTCCGTAATATTTTCGTATCTTTCTGAGGTAGTCTTTCCATTCGGTATCATTCTTCTTATCACTTTCCATGTTGCCGCTGTATCATGTCTAGAGTCATTACATTGTTTTTTGTAAATATTTTTTTTTTACTTATATTACCGAGGGATCTGATACGTTTCTCCTCTAATTTATAGCGTTCGCGGAGAGTCATATATCTATTCATTTTTAGTTCATACTTTTGGAACCATTTACTAAGGATCATAAAATGAAGCTTCTCATTCTTTGGAATGCCATGAAATTATAAAATGAAGCATGTCACACTATAGAATATCTTGGAATCATAAAGAATAGCTTTACATTCTCTTCCTTGTCTGTAAATTTGATAATATACAGAATGCATTATTGTACATTAATATATAATATGCTGTAGGTACTTCATTCACTGAAAGCATTGTTAAAAGGCGCACCAGGATTTATTTGATAACTTAGTGTATTACTAATGGGCTACAATAGCTCAATGGTGGTGGGCTCGAGTCGGGGTGCAACTGACTTATGTCCGATTCCACCGCTTGGCGTTAGGAAGGGCATTCAGCTTTATTCCCCCAACTCCAACATGTCTTTGTCCACTCCCAGCCGAATAGGGACTAGTAGTGACGCATAAAACGGTGAATTGCAATTCTTGTTTATCTTTCAAGTTTATTTTCAGTTTATCTGTCGCATTTAGTCCCCATTCAAATGGGGGTGAACACATACCTGGTTGGAACTATAAGGGAATTAAGGCTGGATTCTCTTTCTCACTCCCCGCGGCTGGGATTGACTCCGCTCTGTCATTTCGTCAATTCCCAGCTTGTGTGCTGTACTAATGAGTTGCCGCAGTCCCCAATGGCGTATCACAAGATAAATTCAAGCTGTATTTATGCCATTTTGTGTTTAAAACCGAATGACGGCAGACAACAGAGTTTATATTCAAAATTAGGACTGCATTAGGTCAAATGGCAGAGCGCGCAAGTTGGAATGTGACGAGGCAGACATCCGGGAGTTCAATTTCGCAGCGGGACGTTAGGAAGAACATCCAGCCTTAATCTCACAGATCCAACATATTTATCCACCCCCATTCGAATGGGGAATAATTATGACACATAAAACGGCTGATAATGCTAGATAAATTCAGTATTACAGGATGGAAGTTTATTGTTTAATAGGAATGACAACTGGGAATAAAGTTAACATACGGCGTAACGAGATTTCTAGTTAGGTAAAGAAGAATAATGCAACATTAAAGAGAATTACAAGATTTTTATGCAGAATAGATTATATTCCTCTGTAACTGAATAATCGAATTTTAGCAAATTTGTGTTTAATATATATTCCGGTTTTACGTCACGGACTCCCTTTTCTACCAAGGGCTAGGACGGTTGCCTTCTTGCGAAGGACTTGTTTTGGCAAGTGTAATCGCTACCCTGAGTGCATGCCCTTGCTAACCTCAGACCGTGACGGGGCGCGAACCCTCGACCTGACGCCTCTGAATCGCGGACGGTACCGCTAGAGCCACGGTGATTACAGTGTTTAATATATAATTGCACAATAGTTTTCATGTTTTATTAGTCACAATGAGTCCCCATTGGATGGGGGTGGGCAGAGAGAGGATGGAACTTGGGGATGCTAAGGCTGGATTCCCTTACCAACGGACTTAAGGGGGGTTTACACGGTCAAACGGTTCGTCGAACGCGGTTCGACAGACAAGTGTTTGAAGAGATGTTCGAACCTTGTTCGACAACCAAATACCCCGCTCACACGTTCGAACATCACTTCAAACACTTGTCTGTCGAACCGCGTTCGACGAACCGTTTGACCGTGTAAACCCCCCTTAAGGCGAGATGGAATCTGAGTTTGTCAGGCTCGTCACTTCCCAACTCGCTCGTGCTCCGTCGCTGAGCTACATGGAATTACTTCCGATAATGAACTCAAAAATGTGACAGCAAAGAGCATGCTAGAAATTATATGAAGGTTGGTTTAGAGTACTACATAAAGACGGAGTTAAATTACGGCTGTGTGCGTTTACATAGAATATAATGCACCAATGGGGATTTACAATGGAAAATAGAAAAAAATACAGCATTTGAGGGTGAATAGCAAATTTATATGAAGGCCGGATTGTATTAATGTATAAATGCAAAACATATCGTTGTATGTTTGCCGCAGTAGCTCAGTGGTAGAGTGCTTAAGTTGAGAAACGATTAACACGGGTTCGGTCTCACCGAGGGCGTAAGGAAAGGCAGCCAGCCTTAATCCCCCTTATAGTTTAAACATGTCTGCGTCCACTCCCACTCGAATAGAGACGAATTGTGTCACATAAAAGGAAAAATAGATTCATCTAAAGCATGGTCATATCAGCAGATTTTTGCAAATTTAAATTAGGCCTGTGTTGTCTAAAATAGATTATCTATCTACAAAAGCCTTAATTCTCGTTATGAGGGCTAAGCCAAAACAGTGCAAAAAACTTAACTCTTCGTAGGAGGAAAAAAAAAAAGGATGAGATTCCTAGTACTTTCGCTCCGCCCTATCCAATCGACTTTCACGAAACGCAGGGGAACATGGAGGAGGTATTTTTGCCTCCTCCTCAAGGGGAACTATAGATAACAGAAGGGTATATATGTAAGATTAGAGGACCTGACACAGACAGGAAAGGGGGATATATAGAGTATTGCATTAAAAAAAAGTTAAAATGCCGAATTAAATATTGAAATTGTTAATGAGAGAAGAGTTGCAATTAATAATACATATGAAAAAAAAATATGAATAGGAAAATTGTTAAAGGAAATTAGGACAGATATTAGCAGGAACAATGCAAATTGAAATATTGAATTTATGATCTAAAGAGGGATTTACTGTAGATAACAGAATAGAAAAATTGAAATATAAATTGAACAGATCGCTATTTAAAGGGGAAGTACTATAGATAATGAGGGGAAAATTCTCTCTCTCTCTCTCTCTCTCTCTCTCTCTCTCTCTCTCTCTCTCTCTCTCTCTCTCTCTCTCTCTCTCTCTCTCTCTCTCTCTCTCTCTCTCTCTCTCTCTCTCTCTCTCTCTCTCTCTCTCTCTCTCTCTCTCTATATATATATATATATATATATATATATATATATATATATATATATATATATATATATCGCTCCCATTGCTTTGAGCTTTTGACAAGCTGTAACGTTTTATATATATATATATATATATATAATATATATATATATATATATATATATATATATAATATATATATATATATATATATATATATATATATATATATATATATATATATATATATATATATATATCGCTCCAATTGCTTTGAGCTTTTGACAAGCTGTAACGTTTTAAATATATATAAATATATATATATATATATATATATATATATATATATATATATATATATATATATATATATATATATATATATATATATATATATATATATATATATATATATATATATATATATATATATGTGTGTGTGTGTGTGTGTGTGTGTGTGTCTGTGTGTGTATGTGTGTGTGTGTAAATGGCGTTTTGTCTCTTGGTAATTAATGTGAATAACTGGCACTCATCATTCCTTGAATTTGTTAATATACTTATCACTGATAGTCTTCTCACTTATCAAACTCCAATTATGACTTTGTCTTACGCTAATTCAAAGCAATTTCTTACTGTCTGTAGAGAAAAGATTGTGAGCTCTAATTCGCAGGTCAAATATGTTAAAGTATCACTTCTTTCCAACTCTGTCAGAGCCATGACGAAATTTAGACTAATATCATATTGCCACTTATACTTCTGGCTTCAAGTGGTGGTAAATTTAACTCTTGTAGCCTTTCCTAATAAGACATCCTCTCTTTCCAGCGCCAGCTTTGTAACATAGCTGACATTTCTCCGAGTAGTTAATATCTTTCTTAATTCACGTGCAGATACAGATAGTTGCTGCATATTTAAGTTTAATCCTCACATAAGCCATTGGCTCAGTCGGTAGCGTCTCCGACTCTGAGGCGTCAGGTCGAGGGTTCGCGCCCCGCCACGGTCTGAGGTTAGCAAAGGCATGCACTCAGCGTAAGGATTACATCTGCCAAAACAAGTCCTTCGCAAGAAGGCAACCGTCCTAGCCCTTGGTTGATAAGGGAGTCCGTGACGTAAAACCGAAACTCGATAAGCCATATAAATATTTTTTAACAGTTCTTCGTCTATATATCTCAAGGCCACCCTTATGTTTGCAATGAAATGCATTTTTTATTTCACCGTACTATTTTCATGCATTTCTGACAATAAATCTACCAATGCATTCGCTCCACGTATTATTACTTAATTTTTTTGTACATGAGAAACAGCCTCTGGCTGATAGTTCTTCTTCTGGTCGAATATTTTTTCCATTCGCTAGCGCTTATCATATCTATTCTTCAAAATGAAACGGATTTAGTATTGCTAATTAACTTATTCCAATTATCAACTCTTCTAGTGTGTTTATTCGAATTTAGGTTTGCGTTTATGCATGAATTCAGTTAAGGTTTTGTGTTAATGTATCTGCGTGTATTCAGTTTTAAGCTTTGTATGTATTCATGTTTAGGATCAATGTGTATGTGTTTCTATTCAGGTTTCGGGATTATATGTGTGTGTGTGTGTGTGTGTGTGTGTGTGTGTGTGTGTGTGTGTGTGTGTGTGTGTGTGTGTGTGTGTGTGTGTGTGTGTGTGTGTGTGTGTGTGTGTGTGTGACATGAGGTGAGAAATATAGCGTATTGGTATAAAATCCCCTTTGAATAAGTTGCTCGCATGATATATTGTTTGAACACTTCAAATTGTTACTACTCTTAGCACGTTGTCCAACATAATAGAAACCTGTCATTAGTCATTTATGAAACTCTCCATTATGCTTCAAATCTGCTCTGTATAAGTGCGTGGATACGACACTGTGTTTATATTTTCATTTTTTATTTTTTTAACCTTTGAGTGACTTAGCGTACTGTAAAATATTTATTTGTTGTGGGTTTCCAATCTTAGAATCATGATCCCTGGGGAATTCATTTCAGTTTTCAGTCTTACATGCATGATACCCCTGGAGAAATAATTTCGTTTTTCAGACTTAATAGTCGTGATCCCTTTGAAGGTTATATGAGCTTTCCGTTTCAGATTCGTGATCCCTTCAAAATTCATATGTTTTCAGTCTAGTTTCGTGATCCCTTTGCAATTCATATGAGTTTTCCGTCGAAGATTAGTGATCTCTTCGTAATTAGTATCAGTTTTCAGTGTAAGATGTGTGATCCCTTCGTAATTCATATGATTTTTCAGAGTCAGATTCGTGATCCCTTCCTAATTCTTATGAGTTTTCAGTCTTAGATTCGTAATCCCTTCGCAATTCATATCATTTTTTTTTATTAAAATTTGTGATGCCTTCGTAATTCATATTAACTTTTAGTCTTAGATTCATGATCCCTTTGTGATTCATATCAGTTTTCAGCCTTAGATTCGTGCTACACTAGTGAATTTTATGAGTTATCAGTCTTAGATTTGCGATCCCCCCAAATTCATATGAACTTTTAGTTTTAGATTCGTGTTGCCTTTGCAGTTCATAAGTTTTAGTATTGGATTAGTGATACCTTTGCAATTCATATCATTTTTCAGTCTTGAGTTCGTGATTTCTTCGTAATTTATATGAACTTTCATCCTTAGATTCGTGATTCCATGGAATTCATGTTTTTTTCAGTCTTGCAGCCAGAATCCTCTAATAATTCGAGATGCATCAGCCATATATTAGTAACACTTAAATAAAACTAAAAATCAGTCACTTATTTAGGAACAGACTTGAAATGGAGTTATAAAAATGAGACATGGTGCAGTATGCTAAAACCCCTGAATGCAATGGCATCCACTGGCGATTGGAAGCAAAGGAAATTTAATTCTTTTTTGTAACTAGTAATTATCCATTGGTACTTATGAATATTCTTTTCGTGAAAGATAAATTATCCACTAACAGCTGTATATAAGAGGCATCAGTCTTGTCAGCCTAAAAGACTGAGAACAGTAACTTGTAAGGTGAAAATTTGACTACTAATAGAAACTCAGAAAAATGTATTTAAGGATAAGAAGCATGTACTTTCAATGCTTTTATGGTGTAGGCTTAAAAATATGTCAACAATGAAGCTACATTAATACTGTGAACACGAAAAGAAGCTTCAGAACTGGCACTTGTAAAACGAAAATAAATTACCATGATTATGCACCGATTTATGGGTCACAATAATTCCTCATTCGAATTGGTTTAGAGCTATGAGGAGGGGGATTAAGGTTGGATACCCTCCCTGGAGTCCCACGATAGCATCGAACTCATTTTAGTTGCTTCCCAACTCGTGCACTTTACCACTGAGCTACTGCGGACCCCAAAAGTAAACTACTGGAATCACTTAACAAAATTGCGTGTGAGGCCAAGAGTCGTGACTCAGGATTATTGAGAGATCATCACTAAATCTGATTTAGTTATGCGAAGTAAAAAAAAATCAATAGTAAGCCGAACAAATTAGCTACTAAAAATACTCAGAAAAATATTCAAAGCATATACCATGTACTACATATGCTTCTTTGATTTGATATAGTAATAGGTTAAAGGTTAAAAGTTTCTAATGAATGTCAGAGGCAAGGGAGAGTGATAGTACAGAACCCGATAATATACCTAACATATAGCCGGGGCCCAGCCCCCTCTCCAATCACGTTGACCCAGTAATCTCCAGGCAATGGCTAAATAATCAGGTAGACCAATAGGAAATCACTGATCCCCCAGTTAATTACCTAAGTTAATCGGCAACACCATTAGGCAGTGAAAACTATTCCAAGCCCGGGCAAATATCGAGCCTGTGGCCAGTGCATTGCATCTGGAATGATAATAAGTCATTTTTTTGGTAGAGTGTGCTTGTCGGGTATTGAATAACGCTGGCCCGATCCCACCATGGGGCGTTAGAAAGGGCATCCAACAGTAATTCCCCTTTTCCAACCTGTCTGTGTCCACTCCCATTCGAATGGGGACTAATTACGACTCCTAAAACGATACTCACAATAGGTTAACATTCAATCTTCATCAGCCTTGTTAAAATGGAGAATAGAGCGACAAAGTGTAAACCAAAATGGTATATATTAAAAATACCCAGAAAAAAAATTAAAGAAGAAGAATCATACTGTGCCCATATGCCCTTATTAATCGAATATTTAGCTACCTTCGTTTATGTGTTTATTTAGTTTACTGTGGATTAGGGAAAACTGATGACCGTAATGGTGTTCTCGACAACTGAATGCCAGTGCCAAGAATTTATGGCTCAAACTATTTACGCTAAGTGCCAAGATTTTATGGCTCAAATTTCTCACACTTGATGCCATGTGTGGACAATGATGTGTTTTCATGACCGTGACAGTACAAACATGCATATAATACATACAACATGTAGTAAGGTTGACCTATGGCACCATCCGCCAGTTGCTATACCAAAACTGAAGGTCTTTTGGACTTAAGTAGGACTGTCCAGGACAGTTTATGTTAAGTATTCATTCAGTTACAGTTCTTTTTCTATGCCTACATAAACACCGAATATTATTATCCCTACACATATGACAAGTCACAACACTCTCCATCTCTTTTTATATTTACTTTGTTTTCTTCGTACCCAGGCCCAATGAAGGCCTTTTTTTTTCTTATCCCCGTCCTGGTGTCCCACACTTAACAAAAAACCTACATACATACATACATACATACATACATACATACATACATACATACATACATACATACATACATACATACATACATACATACATACATACATACATACATACATACATACATACATACATATTCACCATTTAGAACTGTGACTGAGCAGTTTTTTCTTGATTTCATGCTCCTGTTCATCTTAACATATGATATATATATACAACATACATACATACATGTTAAATGCATATGTACAAACATACTTCCATACTTGCATACATATAAAAACTTTCTTACATACATACATACCTATAAAATGCATACGTACTTGCATACATATGCACCTATTAACTTTTATAACCATAATGTCTATTTACATACATACATACATACATACGTACATACATACATACATACATACATACATACATACATACATACATACATACATACATACATACATACATACATACATACATACATACATACATACATACATACATACATACATACATACATACATGCATGCATACATACATACATACATACATACATACATACATACATACATACATACATACATACATACATACGAGCTTTGGGCTCTTTCCCGTAAACACAATTAGGTAATCACATACATACATACAAAAGTAAAAAACGAGAACAATGGTAGAGAACTTCAGGAGGATCTAAATAATCTGCATGAGTGGTCAGAAAAGTGGCTAATGAAATTCAATACCTCAAAATGTAAGGTAATGAGAATGGGTACAAGTGCAAGAAGGCCCAAGCTTGACTACTCGGTGGCTGGAGTACAACTTCAAGAGACAGAAAATGAGAGAGATCTAGGAGTAAACATACTGGCAGATTTGTCTCCAGAAATACATATAAATGGCGTAGTAAGGGCAGCATATGCATTCTTATCAAACGTAAGGGTAGCCTTCAGGCACATGGACAAGGAAATGTTCAGAAATATTTATGTAACCTATGTGAGGCCAAAACTCGAATATGCAGCCCCCTTTTGGAATCCGCACTTGAAAAAGCACATAGCTAAGCTTGAAAAAGTTCAAAGACATGCCACGAAACTGGTGCCAGAAATACGCAATCTCGGTTATGATGAGAGGCTGAGGGAATTAGACTTGCCATCACTCGAAGCTAGAAGAGTAAGGGGGGATATGGTGACAGTCTTTAAATTCCTTCATGGTTATGATAGAGTGGATAGGGATCGATATTTCGATATGGCTGGCTCTAGAACTAGAGGTCATAGTTTGAAGCTTCGGAAGAAAACTTGTTTGCAGGATGTAAGGAAATACTTTTTCAGTGTAAGAGTAGTTGATAATTGGAATTCGCTAAGCGAGGAGGTAGTTAATGCTATCTCAATCCATAGTTTTAAGGACAGGTATGATAAGTATGACTAAGTCTAAAAATGGAACCGATGAGGAGACGGGAAGATACGAGCTTTGGGCTCTTTCCCGTAAACACAATTAGGTAATCACAATTAGGTAATCACAAAGTGCCCATTGCATGTTGTAAGAAAACCTGTGTTTTGTGAGCCGTAACCAAGAGCTCTCATGAGATTGCTATTACCATTGGCAATTACCTATTCTCAGAAATTAATTGATAAACTTGCCTGGCTTCATTGTATTTTAATGTCTCGGTTCATTACTTATTTCCTATACATACATACATACATACATACATAAATACATACATACATACATACATACATGCATACATACATACATACATACATACATACATACATACATACATACATACATACATACATACATACATACATACATACATACATACATACATACATACATATGATATGGCTGGCTCTAGAACTAGAGGTCATAGTTTGAAGCTTCGTAAGAAAGCTTCTTTGCAAGATGTAAGGAAATACTTTTTCAGTGTAAGAGTAGTTGATAATTGGAATTCGCTAAGCGAGGAGGTAGTTAATGCTATCTCAATCCATAGTTTTAAGGACAGGTATGATAAGTATCACTAAGTCTAAAATGGAAGCGATCAGGAGACGGGAAGATACGAGCTTTGGGCTCTTTCCCGTAAACACAATTAGGTAATCACAATTAGGTAATCACATACATACATACATACATACATACATACATACATACATACATACATACATGCATGCATGCATGCATGCATACATACATACATACATACATACATACATACATACATACATACATACATACATACATACATACATACATACATACATACATACATACTCTCTCTCACACACACATACATACAGTTTCAGTTTTAGGGCCACTTTTGTTCCTTGTATATGTAAATGACCTACCAGTGTCAGTAAATTCATTCATTAATATGTTTGCAGATGATGCAAAGAAGGTAAGAGACGCAAACAATGGTACAGAATTTCATGAAGACCTAAATAGTCTGCATGAGTGGTCAGAAAAGTGGCTAATGATATTCAATACTTCTAAATGTAAGGTAATGAGAATGGGTACAAGTGCAAGAAGGTCCAAGCTTGACTACTCAGTGGCAGGAGCAGAACTTCAAGAGACAGATAATGAGAGAGATCGGAGTATGCATACTGGCAGATTTGTTTCCAGAAATACACATTAATGGCATAGTAAGGGCAGCAAATTTTTTGTTTTAGAAATGTAAGGGTAGCCATCAGAGACATGGACAAGGAAAAGTTCAGAAATATTTATGTAACCTATGTGAGGTCAAAGCTTGAATATGCAGCCCCCTTTTAGAATCCCACACTTGAAAAAGCACGTAGTGAAGCTGGAAAGAGTTCAGAGACATGCTACGAAACTTTTGCCGGACATATGCAATCGCAGTTATGATGAGAGGCTGAAGGATTTAGATTTACCATCACTCGAAGCTAGAAGAATGAGGGGGGGGATGGTGACGGTAATTGACTTCCATCATGGTTATGACAAAATGGATAGGGATCGATGTTTTGTTATGGCTTGCACTAGATCTAGAGGTCATAATTTGAAACTTCGTAAGAAAACTTCTTTGCAGGATGTAAGGAGTAATTTTTCAGTGTAAAAATCATTGATATTTGGAATTCGCTAAGCGAGGAGGCAGTTTATGCTAACCCAATCCATAGTTTTCAGGAGAGGTATGATAAGTATCGCTAAGTACAAAATGGAACCGACCAGGACACGGGGAATTGCGAGCTTTGGAGTCTTTCCCGCATGCACAATTAGGTAATTGCAGTTAGGTAATTACACGCACACAAACACACACACATACACACACACGCACATACACACACATACACGCACATACACAGTTTTTCCTAAGGGCTTCAGAATACTAAGGGTTGAAAGATCTGAGAGGACTGGTGGAGGGATAGCACTGCTCATAAGTGAAAGGATTCAAGTTGAAGAAATAAACTTGGCTATAGAAAGTGAGTTCAAGGAATTTCTTGTTGCTCGCATAAATACTGGGTCAGAGAGCATTATAATAACTGTTGTATACAACCCACCAAGGAACCAAGATAGGCTTGAAGTTTATGAGGAAAGTCATATAGGTACTATTGAAGTCATAAACTCAGTTGTTAACATGGCACGGGAAAAAAAATTTAGGATTTTGATTATGGGAGACTTTAATCATAAAGAGATAGATTGGATAAATCTTGACCCACACAGTGGTGAGGACTCATTCGGGGCAAGATTCCTAGATTGCATACAAGGGAATTTCCTACACCAACAAGTAATGGAACCAACAAGGGCCAGGGGTGGGGATGAGCCATCACTACTTGATCTAGTGTTCACAGATAATGTGTTGGATATTGAAAAAATTGAGTATGAACTACCAATTGGAAAGAGTGACCACTGTGTGTTGTTGATGGAGTATATCATTGAAGATATTCTTCCTGAGAGTAGAGGCACTGAGGACATGAGGAGGAACTATCCGAAAGGAGATTACATCAAAATGAATGAGCTTTTTGCAGTTATTGACTGGAGAACCTTATTTTACAACAAATCTGTACAAGAAATGTATGACATCTTTTGTGAGAAATATGGGAAGATAGTAGATTGCTGCATACCTGTCACCAAAGTAGGTGTAATTCATGCCAGAGAGAAATGGTTCGATAATGGGTGTAAAAGAACTAAGGAGTGGAGAGACAAATGCTGGAAAAGGTATAGGAGGAGAAAAAACATAAATGCCTGGCAAACCTACAAAAGAGCAAGAAATGACTACCTAAGTAAAAGGAGAGAGGCAGAGAGAGACTATGAGAGGGACATCACCAGGAAGGCTAAAGAAAATCCCAAGCTTTTCCACAGCTTTATCAGAGGAAAACTGAAGGTAAAAGAACAGGTTTTAAGGCTAAAGAGAGCGGATGGAAGCATCACTGAGACGGATGAAGAGATCTGCAAAGAATTGAACAAGGAGTTTCAGTCAGTATTTACAGTAGAAAATACCCCACCCCCTCAGATTGCAGTGATAGAAGCTCAAGGGCCGGTATTAGAGAACATCAACCTAACAGCCACAGAGGTATGCAAAGCGCTGATGGATTTAGATGTTCATAAAAATACAGGTCCTGATGACATATCCCCTCATGCGCTTAAAAAATGCGCAAACACAATATCAGTGGCACTAAGTATCATATTTAAGGAGTCACTGGAGTTGGGGGAGATTCCAAGATGCCGGAAACAAGCAAATGTGATACCTATCTTCAAAAAGGGAAGGGGGGATACGGCTCTGAACTATAGACCAGTTTCCTTGACCAGCATAGTTTGCAAAGTTATGGAGAAACTACTAAGGAAACATATCTCTCTTCACTTGGAATCCTTCAACTTTTTGTCAGTGAGGCAACATGGCTTCAGAGAAGGTAGATCAACAGTAACAAACTTATTAGAATTTTATGATGAGGTAAGCCAAATCTTACAGGAAAGAGAGGGCTGGGCAGATTGCATATTCCTAGACTTCCAGAAAGCGTTTGACACTGTTCCACATGGGAGACTTATTAGGAAGCTGCAATCAATGGCTAGAATAGGTGGAAATGTTTTGGAATGGATAAAAACTTACTTAGAAGGAAGGGAACAGAGGGTTAGAGTAAGACAATCAGTGTCTGAATGGAGAAGAGTTAGTAGTGGAGTTCCACAGGGTTCAGTTTTAGGGCCACTTTTGTTCCTTGTATATGTAAATGACCTACCAGAGTCTGTAAATTCATTCATGAATATGTTTGCAGATGATGCAAAGATTGTGAAGAAAGTAAAAAACGAAAACAATGGTAGAGAACTTCAGGAGGATCTAAATAATCTGCATGAGTGGTCAGAAAAGTGGCTAATGAAATTCAATACTTCAAAATGTAAGGTAATGAGAATGGGTGCAAGTGCAAGAAGGCCCAAGCTTGACTACTCGGTGGCTGGAGTGCAACTTCAAGAGACAGAAAATGAGAGAGATCTAGGCGTAAACATACTGGCAGATCTGTCTCCAGAAATACATATAAATGGCATAGTAAGGGCAGCATATGCATTCTTATCAAATGTAAGGGTAGCCTTCGGGCACATGGACAAGGAAATGTTTAGAAATATTTATGTAACCTATGTGAGGCCAAGACTCGAATATGCAGCCCCCTTTTGGAATCTGCACTTGAAAAAGCACATAGCTAAGCTTGAAAAAGTTCAAAGACATGACACGAAACTGGTGCCAGAAATACGCAATCTCAGTTATGATGAGAGGCTGGGGGAATTAGACTTACCATCACTCGAAGCTAGAAGAGTGAGGGGGGATATGGTGACAGTCTTTAAATTCCTTCATGGTTATGATAGAGTGGATAGGGATCGATATTTTGATATGGCTGGCTCTAGAACTAGAGGTCATAGTTTGAAGCTTCGTAAGAAAACTTCTTTGCAGGATGTAAGGAAATACTTTTTCAGTGTAAGAGTAGTTGATAATTGGAATTGGCTAAGCGAGGAGGTAGTTAATGCTATCTCAATCCATAGTTTTAAGGACAGGTATGATAAGTATCATTAAGTATAAAATGGAACCGATCAGGAGACGGGAAGATGCGAGCTTTGGGCTCTCTCCCGTAAACACAATTAGGTAATCACAATTAGGTAATCACACAAATATATATATATATATATATATATATATATATATATATATATATATATATATATATATATATATATATATATATATATATATATATATATATTTGTGTGTGTGTGCACGCGTGTGTGTAATTACCTAATTGTAATTACCTAATTATGCTTACAGGAAAGAGACCGAGCTCGTAACTTCCCGTCTCCTGGTCAATTCTATTTTGTACTTAGTGATATTTATTATACTTGTTCATAAAACTGTGGATTGAATTATCATTAACTACCTCCTCGCTTAGCGAATTCCAACTACCAACTCCTTTTACAATAAAAAAAAGTCCATTTTACACCCTGCAATGAAGTTTTCTTACAAAGCTTTAAACTATGACCTCTAGTTCTAGTGCCAGCCATATCAAACTATGGATTCCGATTTACTTTGTCATAACTATGAGTGAATTTAAAAGCCGTCTCCATATCCCCCTTATTCTTCTAACTTTGAGTGATGGTAAGTCTAATTCCCTTCTCTCCTCATAACTGAGATTGCGCATTTCTGGCTCCAGTTTTTGGCATGTCTTTGAAAATTTTCCAGCTTAACTAAGTGCCTTTTCAAGCGTGGATTCCAAAGGAGGGCTGCATATTCAAGCTTTGGCCTCACATAGGTTTCATAAATATTTCTGAGCATTTTCTTGCCTATGTGCCTGAAGGCTACCCTAACATTTACTAAGACAAAGCATATGCTGCCCTTACTATGCCATTTATGTGCATTTCTGGAGACTAATCTGACAGTATGTTTACTCCTAGATCTCTCAGTCTCTGTCTCTTGAAGGTGTGCTCATGCCAATGAGTAGTCAAGCTTGGGCCGTCTTATACTTGTACCTATTCACATTACTATACATTAGCCACTTTTCACTCATGCAGCTATTTAGATCTTCCTGAAATTCTCTACAATTGTTCTTGTCTCTTACTTTCTTCACAATCTTTTCATCATCTACAAACATATTACTGAATGAATTTACAGACTCTGGTAGGTTATTTACTATACAAGAAACAAAAGTGGCCCTAAAACTGAGCCTTGTGGTACTCCGCAACTAGCTCTTCTCCATGCAGACACTTAGTGTCTTACTCTAACCCTCTGTTCCCTTCCTTCTAAGTAAGTTTTTATCCATTCCAGGATGCTTGCAGCATCTTAATTACTCTCCCGCATGGGATCGTGTCAATGCTTTTTGGAAGTCTTGGAATATGCAATCTGCCCAGCCTTCGCTTTCCTGTAAGATTCAGCATACCTCATGATAAATTTCTAATAAGTTTGTGACTGTTGTTCTATCTTCTATGAATCCATGTTGTGCCACTGATAAAAAGTTGAATGATTCCAAGTGACGATAGATGTATTTTCTTTGCAGTTTCTGCATAAATTTGCAAACTATGCTTGTCAAGGAAACAGATCTATGGCTTAGAGCTGTATCCCTCCTTCCCTTTTTGAAGATAGGTACCACATTCGCTTGTTTCCAGCATCTTGTAAACTCCCCTGATACCATCGTTTTTCATATGTTATTTAGTGACGCTGACATTGATTTAGCGCATTTCTTAAGTACATAAGGGGATATATCATCAGGCCCTGTAGCTTTATGGGCATCTAACTCCATCAGCGTTTTGCATATCTCTGTGGCTGAAAGGATGATGTACTCTAATGCCAACCCCTGAGCTTCTATCTCTGCAATCTGAGGGGGTGGGGTATTTTTTTGCAGGAAATGCTGATTGAAATTCCTTGTTCAATAATTCGCAGATCTCTTCATTCATCTCAGTGATGCTTCCATCCGCTCTCTCTAGCTTTAAAACCTGTTCTTTTACTCTTAGTTTTCCTTTGGTAAGCCTGTGGAAAAGCTTGGGATTTTCTTTAGCCTTCCTTGTGATATCCCTTTAATAGTCTCTCTCTGCCTCTCTTCTTTTACGTAGGTCACCATTTCTTGCTCTTTTATAAAAAAAAAAAAAAAAACTTTTTTATTTCCATTTCAATACAATGGGTATTCGTCAGCCAAGGCAAGCCCCAACCCCCCACTGTGGTGTCCAAACACAGCAGTTCCTGCCAGTAAACAGCTTAAACTCTCGGTCTTGGACGGGAACCGATCTTTCGACCTCGTGAATGCGAAGCCAGCGCGTTACCACTGTACTAGCCAGCAGGCTTCTGGAATCTTGAAAAAACCTATAAATAAATTGAAGAAAGTACAAGAACATTCTGCGAAGCTGATGACAGACGTAAATTATCACTTTTACGATGAAAGGCTGAAGGAGTTAAGATTACCAAAACTCGAAGCCAGAAGGAAGTCTGTCTGGCATTTATGCTTTTACTCCTCCTATACCTTTTCCAGCACTTGTCTCTCCACTTCTTAGCTTTTTTGAACCATTCCTCTCTAGCAAGAATAACTCCTATTTTGGTGGAAGGTGTGCAACAACCTACTATCTTCATATATTCCTCACAAAAGATGTCGTACATTTCTTGTACAGATTTGTAGTTAAATAAGGTCCTCCAATCAATAACTGCAAAAAACTAATTAATTTTGATGTAATCTCCTTTCGAATAATTCCTCCTCGTGTCTTAAGTGCCTCCACTTTCAGGCAAAACATCTTCGATGACATACTCCATCAACAACACACAGTGGTCACTGTTTCCAATTCGTGGTTCATACTAAATTTTTTCAATATCCAACACATTTTCTGTGGATTCTAGATCAATCAGCGATGGCTCATCCCCACCCCTGGCCCTCGTTCGTTCGTGTGTGTGTGTGTGTGTGTGTGTGTGTGTGTGTGTGTGTGTGTGTGTGTGTGTGTGTGTGTGTGTGTGTGTATTTACCTAATTGTGCTTACGGGAAAGACCAATATGCTCGTAACTCCCCGTCTATTGGTCATTTCCATTTTTATATTCAATGATACTTACCATATCATATTTGTCCTTAAAGCTATGAACTGAGTTAGCATAAACTACCTCCTCGTTTAGCGAATTCCAATCATCAACTATTCTTACACTAAAAAGGTACTTCCTTACATCCTGTAAAGAAATTTTCTTATGAATGCTTAAACTATGACCTCTAGCTTTAAAGCCAGCCATATCTATTATCGATCCCTATCCACTATGTGAAAACAAAGAAGGAATTTAAAAACTGTCACCATATCCCCCTTATTCTTCTAGCTTCGAGTGATGGTAAGTCTAATTCCCTATGCCTCTTTTCATAACTGAGATTGAGTATTTGTGGCATGTCATTGAACTTTTTCCAGCTTATTTATATGCTTTTTCAAGTGTGGGTTCCAAAAGGGGGCTACATATTCAAGCTTTGGCCTTGCATAA
>JAXCGZ010011325.1:70000-85000 GCA_037179515.1 Halocaridina rubra
TATATATATATATATATATATATATATATATATATATATATATATATATATATATATATATATATATATATATATATATATATATATATATATATATATATATATATATATATATATATATATATATATATATATATATATATATATATATATATATATATATATATATATATATATATATATATATATATATATATATATATATATATATATATATATATATAGTTTTCCCACAAAAAAGTAGCAGCAATATAGGTTATAAACTGGTGTGAAAAAGTGAAATATTTCCTTTGTTACTATCAAGTATGTGGAAGGGCTAGAAATGATGTTTCAATTAACCTTCTGTTATTTCAGCAGCCTTAATGGGTATGAAACTGGAAGTGGAATAGCTACTGCATGAGCTCAGTCATTAGAATATGTGAGGGCATATTTGCTCCCAAAGAAAATATGCGTTATATGTTTTACTGATTTACTGAGGGAAAGGAGCGGGAATACTTTCTCCGTTTTCCCCTGCGTGTCGTAAGAGACGACTAAATGGGTCGTAGAGAGGGAATGGGAATCCCCTCTTACGTATATTCTCTTCCCAAATAGTAAGAATATATTGCCTTGACTTAGCCACTCCATCTATAGGGGGAACATGGTTCATGTATATTGAAATAGATTTTTATTATTATTATTATTATTATTATTATTATTATTATTATTATTATTATTATTATTATTATTATTATTATTATTATTATTATTATTATTATTATTATTATTATTATTATATTTGTTATTAACTTACATACAGCTGACAAGATTTTCTATCCTTATAAATCGACTTATACGACATATAGGGAAATAGGAGATACAAGGATAGAAACAAATTCCAGGTATAGAAGGGGTTTCCTTGTGTACAATTCTCTCTCTCTCTCTCTCTCTCTCTCTCTCTCTCTCTCTCTCTCTCTCTCTCTCTCTCTAGCAAGATATTTTCGTGATTACATGTGTTGAAGTCCTTGTGTATGTGTGTGTAAGTAAAGTGGTCTCACTTAAAGTGGCTATAAACACTCCAAGTGTGAAAAATTGTGTTTGTTCAGTACGCTTTATATATATATATATATATATATATATATATATATATATATATATATATATATATATATATATATATATATATATATATATATACATATATATATATATATATATATATATATATATATATATATATATATATATATATATGTATATATATATATATATATATATATATATATATATATATATATATATATATATATATATATATATATATATATATATATATATATATATATATATATATATATATATATATATATATATATAAGAGAAAGAGAGAGAAAGAGAGAGAAAGAGAGAGAAAGAGAGAGAGAGAGAGAGAGAGAGAGAGAGAGAGAGAGAGAGAGAGAGAGAGAGAGAGAGAGAGAGAGAGAGAGAGAGAGAGAGGAGAGAGAGAGAGAGAGAGAGAGACAGAGAGAGAATGTGAGAGAAAGAAAGAAAGAAAGAAAGAGAGAGAGAGAGAGAGAGAGAGAGAGAGAGAGAGAGAGAGAGAGAGAGAGAGAGAGAGAGAGAGAGAGAGAGAGAGAGAGCTAGTTATCTATTAGTTTATATACATATCTACTTCGCTATCTATTTTTCTATAATATCTGTCTGTATGCATGTCTCAATATCTCTCATTTTAAATATATGAATGTATATAAGCTTATATGTATGTATGTAAGTATGTACATAATTACCTAATTGTGCTTACGAAAAGGAGCCCCAAGGTCTTCAGTTCCCGTCTCCTGGTCGGTTCTATTTTGTACCTAGTGATCATACTTGTCCTTAAAATTATGGACTGAGTATCTTTAACTACCTCCTCGCTTAGCGAATTCCAGTTATCAACTACTCTTGCACTAAAAAAGTATTTCCTTACACCCTGCAAAGAAGTTTTCTTACGAAGCTTCAAACTATGACCTCTGGTTCTAGTGCCAGCCATATAAAACTATCGATCCCTATCCACTCTGTCATAGTCATGAAGGGATTAAAAAAGTGTCAACATATCCCCCTCTCATTCTTCTATCTTTGATTGATGGCAAGTCTAATTCCCTCATCCTCTCATCATATCTGAGATTGCGTATTTCTGGCACCAGTTTCGTGGCATGTCTTTGATATTTTTCTTGTTTAACTACTTGTTTTTTCAAGTGTGTATTCCAAAAGGGGGCTACATATTAAAGCTTTGGCCTCACATAGGCTATATAAATATTTCTGAATATTTCATCGTCCACGTGCCTGAAGGCCACCCTTACATTTGCTAAGAATGCATATGCTGCCCTTACTATGCCATTTATATGCATTTCTGGAGACAAATCGGCATTTATGTGTAGTCCTGGATCTCTTTTATTTTCTGTCTCTTAAAGTTTTGCTCCTGCCACTGAGTAGTCAATCTTGGGCCTTCTTGCACTTGTACTAATTCTCATTACCTTACATTGTGACGTATAAAATTTCATTAGCCACTTTTCTGCCCATTCATGCAGACTATTTAGGTCTTCCTGAAGTTCTCTACCATTGTTCTCGTTTTTTACTTTCTTCACAATCTTTGCATCATCTGCAAACATATTCATGAATGAATTTACAGACTCTGGTAAGTCATTTACATATACAAGGAACAAAAGTGGCCCTAAAACTGATCCCTGTAAACTCTACTACTAATTCTTTTCCATTCAGACACCGAGTGTCCTACTCTAATACTCTGTTCCCTTCCTTCTGAGTAAGTTTTTATCTATTCCAAGACATATCCACCTATTCTTGCCATTGCTTGCAGTTTCTTAAATAGTCTCCCGTGTGGGACAGTCAAATGTTTTCTGGGAATCTAGGAATATGCAATCTGCCCAGCACTCTCTTTCCTGTAAGATTCGGTTTACCTCATCATAATATATATATATATATATATATATATATATATATATATATATATATATATATATATATATATATATATATATATATATATATATATTATATATATATACATACATATATATATATATATATATATATATATATATATATATATATATATATATATATATATATATATATATATATATATATATATATATATATATATATATATATATATATATATATATATATATATACTCGTATATGAATGGATATGGCTATGTAAGGAAATTGAAAAACTTTTTTGAGTTCCTTAGTACTTGGTGGTTTCAAGTGTATTTCTTTTCTTCAGAGGAATCTGATTTATGCAAAGGTTGGTGTAGATCTCCCCCCAGGGATGGATGGAACGGGTCATGGAGGACCCGTAGCTGAGTACTTCTTGTCGTTATGAGAGGACAGTTCTGTGAAAAGAGAGAGAAAAAAAAGGAACTTCAAAGAATTTTCAGCGGGGTTAGTAGTGTCCGTGGTGTTAAGATGCCAGATTTGATGGAAGAGGAAAGTTTGAATAGTGGGCTACAGGGAAGGAATTGTAAAATCGGAGATAGGAACGAGCTGTTATAATATGAAGAAAGAAAAGTATACATAAAATGCACTTTTAGATGTTGTTGAATGGGGTGAGGCTAATGTTTATCTCGGTGGTGGGTACTTACTGATTGTGTCCAGCAGGGTACCCATATGAGGCATGACTGCTCTTAGTATGTTTGTGGCTACTAAGGGAGCATCAGAATTTTGACAGGGAGTGGTTGAGGCTCCGGTTGTCCGCCTTACTTCTGAGAAGGCTTCACATTTAATGATGTAATGTAGGAGAGGTCTTGGTGTTTCTTCTTGGCAGAAAGTGCACTCTTTGATAGTGTTAATTTCCCAGGTGCATTTGTGCCCCATATATATATATATATATATAATATATATATATATATATATATATATATATATATATATATATATATATATATATATATATATATATATATATATATATATATATATATATATAACCAAATAAGCACATTACATATGTGAAAACAATGAATCATTTTTACCCCGACCGGGACTCGAACTTAGGACTTATAATTACTAAGTCAAGGCGCTACCAACTACACACCACAGAAGGTTAAAAGGAATTCAACCTTATAGCTTATATCTGCTATACTTAGGAATGAACGCATTCTATCTGAATGCCACCATGTTCATATTGCAGATTCCCCAACCTCACTCGTGGCTTCATTTTAGCATTTAATTCAAATCCCAATCTCATTCGGGCATTACAATAACCAAATAAGCACATTACATATGTGAAAACATGAATCATTTTTTACATCGACCGGGACTCGAACCTAGGACTTATAATTACTAAGTCAAGGCACTACCAACTACACACCACAGAAGGTTAAAAGGAATCCAACCTTATAGCTTATATCTGCTATACTTAGGAATGAACACATTCTATCTGAATGCCACTATGTTCATATTACAGACTCCCTAACCTCACTCGTGGCTTCATTTTAGCATTTAATTCAATTCCCAATCTCATTCGGGCATTACAATAACCAAATAAGCACATTACATATGTGAAAACATGAATAATTTTTTACCCCGACCGGGACTCGAACCTAGGACTCATAATTACTAAGTTAAGGCGCTACCAACTACACACCACAGAAGGTTAAAAGGAATCCAACCTTATAGCTTATATCTGCTATAACTAGGATTGAACGCATTCTATCTGAATGCCACTATGTTCATATTACAGATTCCCTAACCTCACTCGTGGCTTCAGTTTAGCATTTAATTCGATTCCCAATCTCATTCGGGCATTACAATAACCAAATAAGCACATTACATATGTGAAAACATGAATAATTTTTTACCCCGACCGGGACTCGAACCTAGGACTTATAATTACTAAGTCAAGGCGCTACCAACTACACACCACAGAAGGTTGAAAGGAATCCAACCTTATAGCTTATATCTGCTATGCTTAGGAATGAACGCAGTCTATCTGAATGCCACTATGTTCATATTAAAGATTCCCCAACCTCACTCGTGGCTTCATTTTAGCATTTAGTTCAATTCAACATCTCATTCGGGCATTATAATAACCAAATAAGAACATTACATATGTGAAAACCTTTTAACCTTCTGTGGTGCGTAGTTGGTAGCGCCTTGACTTAGTAATTATAAGTCCTAGGTTCGAGTCCCGGTCGGGGTAAAAAATGATTCATGTTTTCACATATGTAATGTGCTTATTGGGTTATTGTAATGCCCGAATGAGATTGGGAATTGAATTAAATGCTAAACTGAAGCCACGAGTGAGGTTGGGGAATCTGTAATATGAACATAGTGGCATTCAGATAGAATGCGTTCATTCCTAAGTATAGCAGATATAAGCTATAAGGTAGGATTCCTTTTAACCTTCTGTGGTGTGTAGTTGGTAGTGCCTTGACTTAGTAATTATAAGTCCTAGGTTCGAGTCCCGGTCGGGGTAAAAAATGATTCATGTTTTCACATATGTAATGTGCTTATTTGGTTATTGTAATGCCCGAATGAGCTTGGGAATTGAATTAAATGCTAAAATTAAGCCACGAGTGAGGTTGGGAAATCTGTAATATGAACATAGTGGCATTCAGATAGAATGCGTTCATTCCTAAGTATAGCAGATATAAGCTAAAAGGTTGGATGCCTTTTAACCTTCTGTGGTGTGTAGTTGGTAGCGCCTTGACTTAGTAATTATAAGTTCTAGGTTCGAGTCCCGGTCGGGGTAAAAGATGATTCATGTTTTCACATATGTAATGTGCATATTTGGTTATTGTAATGCCCGAATGAGATTGGGAATTGAATTAAATGCTAAAATGAAGCCACGAGTGAGGTTGGGGAATCTGTAATTTGAACATAGTGGCATTCAGATAGAATGCGTTCATTCCTAAGTATAGCAGATATAAGCTATAAGGTTGGATTCCTTTTAACCTTCTGTGGTGTGTAGTTGGTAGCGCCTTGACTTAGTAATTATAAGTTCTAGGTTCGAGTCCCGGTCGGGGTAAAAGATGATTCATGTTTTCACATATGTAATGTGCATATTTGGTTATTGTAATGCCCGAATGAGATTGGGAATTGAATTAAATGCTAAAATGAAGCCACGAGTGAGGTTGGGGAATGTGTAATATGAACATGGCATTCAGATAGAATGCGTTCATTCTTAAGTATAGCAGATATAAGCTATAAGGTTGGATTCCTTTTAACCTTCTGTGGTGTGTAGTTGGTAGCGCCTTGACTTAGTAATTTTAAGTACTAGGTTCGAGTCCCGGTCGGGGTAAATAATGATTCATATATATATATATATATATATATATATATATATATATATATATATATATATATATATATATATATATATATATATATATATATATATATATATATATATATATATATATATATATATATATATATATATATATATATATATATATATATATATATATATATATATATATATATATATATATATATATATATATATATATATATATATATATATGTATATATATATATATATATATATATATATATATATATATATATATATAAATATATATATATATACATATATATATATATATATATATATATATATATATATATATATATATATATATATATATATATATATATATATATATATATATATATATATATATATATATATATATATATATATATATATATATATATATATATATATATATATATATATATATATATATATATATATATATATATATATATATATATATATATATATATATATATATATATATATATATATATATATATATATATATATATATATATATATATATATATATATACAGAAAGCATGAAAAAAAGAGAAAAAAAATAGCAACTCAACAAAGGAAATTAGTTAATTGACCAAAACAATACAATTAAGAAAGTTTTTATTTATTCCGTAGGCAAGGCAACGTGTGAACCAGGTAATTAAGATACGGTCAACAGTGGGAGGAGAAGGGAAGCATATTAAATTCTAAAGATAGTAACAGTATACAAGTCACACTAACTATAACTAATAATAATTATAATAATAATAATAATAATAATAATAATAATAATAATAATAATAATAATAATAATAATAATAATAATAATAATAATAATAATAATAATAATAATAATAATGATAATAATAATAATGATAATAATAATAACAACAATAATAATAATGATAATAATAAATATAATATCGAAAATGATTATATAAGAAGTAATACTAACAACAATGCAATAATAAGGACAGCAAGAATGATAAGAATAATATAAACAATAATAAAAAAAACAATAAAACTAAGAATGATAATATTAAAAATACTAACAATAATATTATAACAAAGACAATAATATAATAGTAATTAGATATGATAATAATAATGGTACAATAATAGTGATAATAAAAGAAGTAATTAATAATAAAAAAAAAGTAGAAGTAAAAATGAATCAATTGTAAATACACAGGAGTATTATGTTATTTCCAACATGACTGTTTTCAAACCTGCATGAAGCATGCTTGATAATATGGGAGCAAGTACACATAAGCCATGACTTAAGGTAATATTTCGGTGCTCGGTTTAGTTATTTATTGCAGATTCCAAGATGTTTCTAGTAATAATATCCAAACTTCCTACTGAAATAGAAGCATTGTTCCAGTCAATATGGTGATTGCAATCAGCATAATGCTTGAGGAAGGCATTGGAAGATTGACAATTTATCTTATATATGTTGACTGACACGAAATTCTAGTGATCTGCTAGTTTGGACAACATAATGCGTATCACAATCTTAACATGGAATCTTATATATAACATTAGAAGTGGAAGCGGGGCTACTTTTAATTAACATATTGCAAAAAGTGTGTTCATATTTGAAAACTAAACGGTCATTTAACGTTTTCAGAATCTTGACTAAGCTCTCACATCCCTGGATATAGGGAATAATTAAGGTAGTATTAATATTTGAAACAACATTACTATCGGGGAAGGATGGTCTATGAAATATGCGTTTTCTACAGCTGAAGCAGATATTTAAGAACCAGTTGGGATAACAAAGATTTTTTCCAATATCAATGATTTTATTTATCTCGGCATCAAGAAATTCAGGGCTCATAATAGGTAAAGTCCAGAGAAACAGTGAAGAAATGATAGATTTCATTATATTAAGATCATGACCCGAATAATAAATGCACATAGGATAGCTTATTTGTGGGCTTTCTAAAAATATCAAACCTCAATGCTGTCTATGTAACAAAATATCTTAGAATGGCAAGCTGTTACTATTCTCTTTTCCTAACGTGAATTTAATAGAGGGAACAAAATTATTATGAAGGTACTGGCCTTCAAAAACTTCCATATAAAAATTAGAAAGAAGAGGAGATAAGGGACTTCCCATAGCCATACCGAAAGTTTGTTGATAATATTTATTGCCAAAATAAAACTTGCACCTCAAAGGTGAATGAGTTTTAGAATAACATTATTAGGTAATTGAATAGAATGAATATCTAGTTCACGACTAAAGTAATCTAATAAGTAATCTATAGCTATTTTGGTGAAGAGGGAACAAACGTCAAAACTGTTCATATGCATATATATGATAACAAGATTCTGAAATTTTTCAGTCAGGTCATAGGAATTCAATATATGGGAGGAGGATAATTTTTCGAGCAAAGGAGATAATAAACGAACTAAAAACTTAGTTTATAAGATATAGAACAAACAGAACTAATAATTAGGCGCATAGGTAATCCAGGCTTGTGAGATTTTATTAATTCATAAAGCTATGAGAGTCTAGGGAAATGAAAATATACTTGGTCAGTTAAGGACTTGTGATTTTTAAGAATACATTTTAAATTACGGATGAAGTGTTTTATAAAATCATCTAAGCGATTCTTTTTTTAACTACAAATATGTGATTGTATCAGCTAATAAATTATTCATTTTGTTTAAATAGCTATCTTTATATAGAATCACAAAGGACTTTGCTATATCAGGTTTGGTAATGATTACATCAGAGTCCGTTTTAACTGTTCAAGTGCTTTTAGAAAGCTAATGGATATAATACTAATGTTCGAAATGTTATTAAGACGCTGATAAACAAGACCTCTTGCAATGTTGATATTAGAAACCGGAACATCACTAAATTTGTCTAATTTACTGAAATCTGTCACTACAGAGGCCGTAGAAGGATTTTTATTACAGCAAAAGAGATTCCAAATCCTAAAGCAGTTACTGCATTAGGGTCAATAGTCTTTGAAGACAAACTGATAACGATATCACTGTTAGATTTCGTGATTCAAAAAATGTTTTTAATTATATTTCCCAAATTTTTTTATCTGGTTTGTTTTTCAATTCACCTATAAGTTTTCGTAGATCACGATATATTTAATCGAAGAGCGAACTTTTCCATTAGTCAGATACTCTTGATGCTAAGCTAAATTTGAAAAAATATAAATTCTTGAATGCAGTTCTTTCCTCACGGGCAGTTTCCTGAATATGTTTTGGAGTATCAAGGAGCTGAATTATTATTGTCAAAGTTAGTGTGATTTGTTTATTGTTACTATCTTTAGAAAATTAATATGCTTCCCGTCCGCTCTCACTATTGACCGTATTTTAGTTACCTGGTTTCACACCTTGCCTTGCGCACGACGTACGCAAAAACTTTCTACCAGTATTGTTTTGGTCAATTAACTGATTTCCTTTGTTGAGTTGCTAATTTTTATCTTTTTTTCCTGTGTTCTGTGTGTGTGTATATATATATATATATATATATATATATATATATATATATATATATATATATATATATACATATATATATTGCTTCATTTATTTGTATAAATCAGATTCCCCTGAAGATACGTAATACAATTGAGAGTACTAAGTACTAAGAATCTCAAAAATATCTTTCAAATTCCCTACGTAGCCAGATCCATTCACATTTACAGAATTTACGTGTGTCTCGTGAAATAGCATTATATATATATATATATATATATATATATATATATATATATATATATATATATATATATATATATATATATATATATATATATATATATATATGAGAGGGAAAGAGATGCTATGGGATTTATGCTTTTATCGATATCTTACCTGAATTTATGTACTCATTTAGTTAGCTGAGTTGACAGGGATCACCACATCATGAGATTCTAGTGAAATTGTTACACGAACCACATCGAATTGACAAATTTGGGACTTTTGGGTGTGAGCTCGGCTCTAGTCAGCGTGGCTAAGGTGTATCAGATTATTAAATGCCTTAATATATGACATATATTCATCTCTCTCTCTCTCTCTCTCTCCTCTCTCTCTCTCTCTCTCTCTCTCTCTCTCTCTCTCTCTCTCTCTCTCTCTCTCTCTCTCTCTCTCTCTCTCTCTCTCTCACTCACACACAAACACATACACAAAGATTGTGAAGAAAGTAAAAAACGAGAACAATGGTAGAGAACTTCAGGAGGATCTAAATAATCTGCATGAGTGGTCAGAAAAGTGGCTAATGAAATTCAATACTTCAAAATGTAAGGTAATGAGAATGGGTACAAGTGCAAGAAGCCCAAGCTTGACTACTCGGTGGCTGGAGTACAACTTCAAGAGACAGAAAATGAGAGAGATGTAGAAGTAAACATACTGGCAGATTTGTCTCCAGAAATACATATAAATGGCATAGTAAGGGCAGCATATGCATTCTTATCAAATGTAAGGGTAGCCTTCAGGCACATGGACAAGGAAATGTTCAGAAATATTTATGTAACCTATGTGAGGCCAAAACTCGAATATGCAGCCCCCTTTTGGAATCCGCACTTGAAAAAGCACATAGCTAAGCTTGAAAAAAGTTCAAAGACATGCCACGAAACTGGTGCCAGAAATACGCAATCTCAGTTATGATGAGAGGCTGAGGGAATTAGACTTACCATCACTCGAAGCTAGAAGAGTGAGGGGGGATATGGTGACAGTCTTTAAATTCCTTCATGGTTATGATAGAGTGGATAGGGATCGATATTTTGATATGGCTGGCTCTAGAACTAGAGGTCATAGTTTGAAGCTTGGTAAGAAAACTTCTTTGCAGGATGTAAGGAAATACTTTTTCAGTGTAAGAGTAGTTGATAATTGCTAAGCGAGGAGGTAGTTAATGCTATCTCAATCCATAGTTTTAAGGACAGGTATGATAAGTATGACTAAGTATAAAATGGAACCGATGAGGAGACGGGAAGATACGAGCTTTGGTCTCTTTCCCGTAAACACAATTAGGTAATCACAATTAGGTAATCACATATGCAAGAGTATTTAACTTCTTACTAAAATATTTATTACACCATTTTTCGTATGCCTTTTTAATAATGGATCTTAAGTTCAATATTCACAAATGCCATATTCTCGTACTCTCTATCTATACGATAACACTTAATTTCAAATTTATATTATTAAGTTAGCTTGTTGACTTTTTTGTGGCTCAATCGGTTAAAGACTGGTCCTCCATACCGCTGGACCTTAGTTCGAAACCACTCCCCTCATGTTGATAAAGAAACTTACTTAAAACATTCTGAAGCTAAGAAAGGAATAACAGTCTCTTCTGTCGTTTTATATATATCCCATGTCCATTCAGAAAGTGTAATGAGTATACAAGTGAACAAACCATTACACTAGTGGATCCATAGAATTATCCTGATACTCTGCAATTTAAAAAGCTAAGTGGTCAAGAAGGACAGAGTAATGGCGTCCCTGGTGTGGTAGTTCCTGTCAACTCAGCTGGTGATATTTTTTTTATGATTGTGACACCAGGACGGGCCAAAAAAAATAAAAAAATAAAACAGCCCTCATCGGGTCTCTGCACGAAGAATACATAAAGTAAAGAGAAACAGAGATGGAGAGTGTAATGACTTGTCAGATGTGAAGGGATAATAATAGATGTGTGATGAATACCCAAGACTATTCAGTGTAGCTGTAGGCATAAGAAAAGAACCGTAACTGAAGAAAGACTTAACATCGAACTGTCCTGGACAGTCCTATTTAAGTTCAAAAAACCTAATACACCATCAGATATTTGGAGTCTGTTGTGAAGCAGTACCTTCCCTCTTGTGGTTATGCTGAAGCAAATTCTTTAGATGTGGTTTTTCATTTGATCTCTATTATGGAGGTGGACACAGCATGGTCGGAGCTGGGGAATTGAACTTGAATGGACTTCCTAACGCCCTGCGGTGGACTTGATCACTAGTCTAGCACCTCCCGAATAGAGTGACTTAACTACTGCTCTGCCGCGGTCCCCGAGACAGATATCTTTGTATTTATTTTACAGTTTCTATGCAGAATAATAGCAACATAAATGGACATTGTTTCAAGATCTTCGTTATTACTTCATGTATCTATATGCTCATTTATATTGGCTTGGATTAATTTACCTATTTATTAAGCATTCATCTATTTTAATACTTATTTAATTATTTGAATAATTGTATTTAGATATTTATAAAAATAAATATTCGGTTATATATATATATATATATATATATATATATATATATATATATATATATATATATATATATATATATATATATATATATATATATATATATATATATATGATTACTTAATTATAACATATTTGTTTTAGTTATTGCTGTAACAACTCCCAAAGTCTTTCCAATATATTCAGTGACACCTTAGGTACCACGGTATCGCAGAGCTTAGAGCGTTCGACACGGGAAGTGACAAACCCGAATTCATACCCACCGCGGGGTGACAAAAGGAGCATCCAGGCGTAATTTTCCAGCTTCAACTAGAATTCACCCCCTCCGAATGGGGAATAATAATACACCTAAAAAGGCGAATGTATTTCACAAAACCTTTACTTTATAAATCTGCTGTCTTTATTTAAGATTTACCTTTGACTTAGACCCATACAGTTAGTAAATATGATATCTTGAACAACAGAAATGGGACATTCATGCATGGCATGTTTCTTCACGCACAATTCTATAATCTATTAAGAATTTCTTTCGTGGCACGCATATACTAGCCAGGAAGCCATACGGGTAGAACAAGGGTTCCCATTCTGGAATACCATCAGAGATGGAGTTTTATGGAGTGGCTCCTTGTGTTCCTTTAGTGATAAAATTACGAATCATCGCTCGGCCAAGTACCGTAGAAAGGTTATTGGGGAGAGAAATTGTGGCAATCCTTTACCCCAAAGGAACTGAGATGAGTGTTTGAGGCATGAATGGCATCTGGTGATTATGTGCTTCGACTTGGTCACCCCTTTGCAAGGGGGATTGAGGCCATTGTATATATTACTTCTGCATTTATTAAGGGTGCGAGGAATAACAAAGGTTGGTAACCAATGGTTTTGAAATTGAATTTAACACGAATATCGCATATGGCTGTTTACTGTGTATACATATTTTGTGTTGTATTAATAATAACTCCTCTTAGCTAAGTGGAGTAATGATGATGAGTAGGCTTCTTGTGAATGAGTGTGTACTTCGACTCGACCACCCCCATGCAAGGGGGATTGCGGCCAATGTATATGTATATGCATTATTTATAGTCGTAAATTACATGTTGATTACGTATGGGGGCCTCAGGAGCTCAGAGGTATAGAGGTTGCGAGTCATGAAACAAATTACACGGATTTGAGCGTTCCTTCGGGTGAACGGAAGGGCTTTTAACCTTAATCCACTTCTCCAAAATTTCTGTGTCCGCCCCCCATTTGTATTGGGACTAACTGTGAGACAAAATGGTGTATTATATTGATTACATATCTTTTTTTTATGGTTAGCATTGTCTATTTAAAAGTCTGAGCTTTTGGAAGAAGCTGTTTCACTCGTAATTCCTCATATCTATCTACATACTCACTCATATTACCGAGATAATACGGTCACGAAACTCGGAGCAGTGATAGCTAACTCTTCTTTATCCCTCTTAGAGTTTCTGACAAAGAGATGATTTACAAACCTTCTTCCGGACCCGAATACGGAACCTCTTGATTGTAAATCAGGTGGTAATATTCCCTTTGGCCTACATTATCGGTAGAGAGACATAATTTTTTAGGATTCTATTCCAGTATTGCCTTATACGTCTAATGGTATATTGAGTAATTGGGTTTGTAACCCATGTTAGACTTCTTCATAAGAGGCCATTTAGATACGTACATAAACATTGTCCGCAGTTCCCTTTGTAAGGAGGGTGGCCGAATCAAAGCACACAAATTCACCGATGGTCAACATGCTTCTATTACTGGAAACGATAAGTGTGAAACTGAAACTCATAACTGATCTGGACGTTGTAATGTGGTTATTCTAATGATTTTGTTTATGTGAAACAAGGAATTTTTATATATTTTTTTTTTTGTCAGAAGAGAGCAATTTTTAAAATATGCCCCTTGACTCGAGAAGTGACATATTTGTGTTCGAACCCATCGCTGTGCGTTAGGTAGGGCATCCAGCCTTGATTCCTTAGCTTAAACCTGTCTCAGTCCATCCTCATTCGAATGGGGATTAATAGTGACACAAAAACGGCAAGCAACAACATGTCCCTTATATGTAATGATATATGACAATGAAAGTCTCTCATTTTACAAAGTAAATCATCAGGTAGACCTCATATCTGTGTGTAAGTCATTCATGAGACTAAAATTTACAATCAGTTTTCCTAGTTAGGGGGGCTTCGCCCAAGACCCCCTTAACTAACCCATTGAACTAAACCAAACCAAACCCAACTATTAGAAGCTAAATTTAGGTCTTTACTTCAAAAGATACCTGCAGCAGACACCCTTACCTAACCTAGCCAACCAAACCTGACTAGTAGAAGGTATTATGGGCCTCAACTTTAGACCGCTTTCACAACAAAGTGGCACGTCGCATTTGGCATGCCACGTGGCACGCCAGTTGAAAACGAACAACCGGGAATATATGAAACCTTTTACACAAAAGTGGCTTGGCACATGGGACGT
>JAXCGZ010011325.1:87500-125000 GCA_037179515.1 Halocaridina rubra
TGCGTGGAGTAGGTGGAATGATTTTTAGCTACTGCCATTATTATTATTATGATTATTATTATTATTATTATTATTATTATTATTATTATTATGATTATTATTATTATTATTATTATTATTATTATTATTATTATTATTATTATTATTATTATTATTATTATTATTATTATAATTATTATTAATATTATTATTATTATTATTATTATTATTATTATTATTATTATTATTATTATTATTACTATTATTATTATTTTTATTATAATTATTATTATTATTATTATTATTATTATTATTATTATTATTATTATTATTATTATTATTATTATTATTATTATTATTATTATTATTATTATTATTATTATTATTATTATTAACCAGATGGCTCCAGCAAGGAACGTAAGTTGAGGACGAAAAGGAAAAATAAAAGACAAAAAAGTAAATTGAATTATATGAAATAGTGCAAATCAGTAGTTCAGAACTGACATTATTTCATTATAATTTTAAATATTCTCATCAAAGGTTGCTTAATGAAAGTTTAATTTTACATAACTTAAGCTTTTGAGACTCCCTTGACTCGACTGCCTGACTAGGCAGTTCAACCCACGATTTAGTGGTAGCTACAATAAGACCTCTTGAATTCAGACTTTTTTCATGTTTGAGTGTTACACCGGTACAGACTAGAAAATTCCCCTCATCAATAAAGGTCCGGGCATGAAGAAAACATAAGACGAAGAAAAAGTGAAAGGCTAAGGACAAGACAGAGATGAGGTATTGAGACATAATAGGAAAAGGACAGGTTGAAAGAATAGTCGAAGTACTTTGGACCTAGAGATATGCAGGATTTGGCCCTGAGATGACGATAGAACCGTTTTTGAAGGAACATAGGTTATAAGAATTTGGAAAGACAAAAAGGGGAAGAGAGTTCCAGAGTCTGGAGGTAGATGGGAAGAAGCAGTCGCTGCACCGACCAATCCGCGAGCTATAAATTTTCACACAGTATCTATGAGGCGAGGCAGCTTGGTGAGTGTTACGTGGCCTCGGCAGTGGGGGAGGGATGCAATTCGCCAACTCATCAGAGCAGCGATGGAAGTAGTAACGATAAAAAAAGATAGGGATGATACCTTACGACGAAGAGAAAGAGAATCTAGATTAGAAGTAAGAGAAGGGTCAGTAATGAGTCTGACTGACTTAGATTCAACCCTCTCAAGAAGATAAGTATATGAAGAAGCACCCCAGACGTACGAGCAGTATTCTAAACAGGGAGGATAAGACCTTTATAGAATTTAAGTAACTGTTAAAGAGAAAAATTGATGATGAAAACGAAATAGAACCTCCAATTTTTTTCCGTGCAGGACGGAATAAACCAGGTATAGAACCCGATGCCAAGGGTGATTAACACATTTGTGATCAATTTTATACTGCAAATAAAACGAGCTTTGACGCGACCATGCTACATATCAGTACTTGACTCAGGAATGGGAAATTTAACTGGATGCAAGTGTCTGTCGAATAAATATTAAAGGATTATGTTGCAAATACTCTACAAAACAGTCATTGAAATTCTTAATTTTAACAGAGTAAAAGTCCTGAACTATTCTGATATTGAATTCACGTCAGTAGAAGCAGCAGCAGCAGCAGCAGTAGTAGTAGTAGTAGTAGTAGTAGTAGTAGTAGTAGTAGTAGTAGTAGTAGTAGTAGTAGTAGTAGTAGTTGTGGTAGTGATATTGAAAAACTTCGTAAACACGCTCCTCGAAAATGCATTATATATATTATGATCGATATGGACAATTATAAGACTAATGTTTGGTTTCTATATTGCCTTCAGAAACTGTTCTTATCTCTTCATGAGAAATCATAATATACGTAAGAACACGATATTCTCTCGTATCGCACGAACACTTCCATACGATCATAACCTACGTGTGGCACAATGATGGCCCTGCTCACTTTGTTTGATCCAATGATATAGTTGGAGTTAATGGTTGCTTGTAAAAGATAGATTGCTGAGTGTCATGCAAAGAGATGATGGCCTAGAGTGCTTTGGGTGCAGGACGAATGTAACTGGGTGAGCGACGAGGGAATTGGGAAACAACCTGGGGTGAATGACAGGGAATAACCCCTGGATGCAAAAACATATGAAGTAACCTAGAGTGAAATATTTGTGAAGTAACTTGGGGCGAAAGACAAGTGAAACAACTCAGGGTGAATGTCGGGGTGACTGACGTATGAAACAACCTTGCATGAAAGTCATGGAAAGCATCCTGAGGTGAGAGACAAGAAAATCAACCGGGATGGAAGACTAATTATGGGAGAGAGAATTTTTCTCTTATCGTAAGTTCATTATCAGCCTTTGTATGCCGCAACCGTGTGTGTGTGTGTGTGTGTGTGTGTGTGTGTGTGTGTGTGTGTGTGTGTGTGTGTGTGTGTGTAATTACCTAATTGTGCTTACGGGAAAGAGCCCAAAGCTCTTATCTTCCCGTCTCCTGATCGGTTCCATTTTGTACTTAGTGATACTTATCATACCTGTCCTTAGAACTATTGTTTGAGATAGCATTAACTACCTCCTCGCTTAGCAAATTCCAAATATCAACTACTCTTACACTGAAAAAGTATTTCCTTACATCCTGCAAAGAAGTTTTCTTACGAACCTTCAAACTATGACCTCTAGTTCTAGAGCCTGCCATATCAAAATATCGATCCCTATCCACTCTATCATATCCATGAAGGAATTTTAAGACTGTCACCATATCCCCACTCAATCTTCTAGCTTCGAGTGATGGTAATTCTAATTCCCTCATCATAACTGAGATTGCGTATTTCTGGCACCAGTTTCGTGGAATGTCTTTGAACTTTTCCAAGCTTAGCTATGTGCTTTTTCAAGTGTGGATTCCAAAAGGGGGCTTCATATTCGAGTTTTGGTCTCACATAGGTTACATAAATATTTCTGAACATTTCCTTGTCCATGTGCCTGAAGGTTACCCTTACATTTGTAAGAATGCATATGCTGCCCTTACTGTGCCATTTATATGTATTTCTGGAGACAAATCGGCCAGTATGTTTACTCCTACATCTCTCTCATTTTCTGTCTCTTGAAGTTGTACTCCAGCCACCGAGTAGTCAAGCTTGGGCCTTCTTGCACTTGTACCCATTCACATTACCTTACATTTTGAAGTATTGAATTTCATTAGCCACTTTTCTGACCACTCATGCAGACTATTTAGATCACCTGAAGTTCTCTACCATTATTCTCGTTTCTTACTTTCTTCACAATCTTTGCATCATCTGCAAACATATTCATGAATGAATTTACAGACTCTGGTAGGTCATTTACATATACAAGGAACAAAAGTTGCCCTAAAACTGAACGCTGTGGAACTCCACTACTAACTCTTCTCCATTCAGACACTTTGTGTCTTACTCTAACCCTCTGCTCCCTTCCTTCTAAGTAAGTTTTTATCCATTCCAAGACATTTCCACCTATTCTAGCCATTGCTTGCAGCTTCCTAATAAGTCTCCCATGTGGAAGAGTGTCAAACGCTTTCTGGAAGTCTAGGAATATGCAATCTGCCCAGCCCTCTCTTTCCTGTAAGATTCGGCTTACCTCATCATAAAATTCTAATAAGTTTGTTACTGTTGATCTACCTTCTCTGAAGCCATGTTGCCTCACTGACAAAAAGTTGAAGGATTCCAAGTGAAGAGAGATATGTTTCCTTAGTAGTTTCCCCATAACTTTGCAAACTATGCTGGTCAAGGAAACTGGACTATAGTTCAGAGCCGTATTCCTCCTTCCCTTTGTGAAGATAGGTATCACTTTTGCTTGTTTCCAGCATCTTGGAATCTCCCCTGACTCCAGTGACTTTTTAAACATGATACTTAGTGCCACTGATATTGAGTTTGCGCATTTTTTAAGTACATGAGGGGATATATCATGAGGACCTGTAGCTTTATGAACATTATCTCCATCAGCGCTTTGCATACCTCTGTGGCTGTAAGGTTAATAGTCTCTAATACTGACCCTTGAGCTTCTATCTCTGCAATCTGAAGGGGTGGGGTGTTTTCTACTGTAAATACTGACTGAAACTCCTTGTTCAGTTCTTTGTAGATCTCTTCATCCGTCTCAGTGATGCTTCCATCCTCTCTCTTAAGCCTTAAAACCTGTTCTTTTACCTTCAGTTTTCCTCTGATAAAGCTGTGGAAAAGCTTGGGATTTTCTTTAGCCTTCCTGGTGATGTCCCTCTCATAGTCTCTCTCTGCCTCTCTCCTTTTACTTAGGTAGTCATTTCTTGCTCTTTTGTAGGTTTGCCAGGCATTTATGTTTTTTCTCCTCCTATACCTTTTCCAGCATTTGTCTCTCCACTCCTTAGCTCTGTTAAACTCGTTATCGAACCATTTCTCTCTGGCATGAATTACACCCACTTTGGTGAAAGGTATGCAGCAATCTACTATCTTTCCATATTTCTCACAAAAGATGTCATACATTTCTTGTACAGATTTGTTGTAAAATAAGGTTCTCAAGTCAATAACTTCAAAAAGCTCATTCATTTTGATGTAATCTCCTTTCGGATAGTTCCTCCTCATGCCCTCAGTGCCTCTACTCTCAGGCAGAATATCTTCAATGATATACTTCATCAACAACACACAATGGTCACTCTTTCCAATTGGTGGTTCATACTCAATTTTTTCAATATCCAACACATTATCTGTGAACACTACATCAAGTAGTGATGGCTCATCCCCACCCCTGGCCCTCGTTGGTTCCATTACATGTTGGTGTAGGAAATTCCCTTGTACGCACTCTGGGAATCTTGCCCCAAATGAATCCTCACCACTGTGTGGGTCAAGATTTATCCAATCTATCTCTTTATGATTAAAATCTCCCATAACCAAAATCCTACATTTTCTCTCCCGTGCCATGTTAACAACTGAGTTTATGAGTTCAATAGTATCTATATGACTTTCCTCATAAATTTCTAGCCTATTCTGGTTCCTTGGTGGGTTATATACAACAGTTATTATAATGCTCTCTGACCCAGTATTTATGCGAGCAACAAGAAATTCCTTGAAATCACTTTCTATTGCCAAGTTTATTTCTTCAACTTGAATCCTTTCACTTATGAGCAGTGCTATCCCTCCACCAATCCTCTCAGATCTTTCAACCCTTAATATTCTGAAGCCCTTAGGAAAAACTGTGACACTGTTTATGTCCTCACTCAACTTAGTCTCTGTAATTGCTACTATATCTGCCTTACTGTAGTGAATCCTATCTTTAAATTCTACTTCCTTACCAGCTAATCCATCAGCATTTGTGTATAGCAATCTTAATGAGGCCCCATCCCTTGATCTGCTGTCATTATGTTCTTTATCTCCTCTTTGTCTGGAAGAACTCTGAAATGAAATTTTTTCATCTCTTCTTCACTTCTTTCCTCATTTAATCTTCTTGCTTCTTGCAACAGGTTTTTGATCTTTCCCATCTCTTCCTGTGTTCTGTATCGTGTGTGTGCTTATCTAATTATGCGTACCTAATTGTGTTTACGGGAAAGAGCCCAAAGCTCGTATCTTCCCGTCTCCTGATCGGTTCCATTTTATACTTAGTGATACTTATCATACCTGTCCTTAAAACTATGGATTGAGATAGCATTAACTACCTCCTCGCTTAGTGAATTCCAATTATCAACTACTCTTACACTGAAAAAGTATTTCCTTACATCCTGCAAAGAAGTTTTCTTACGAACCTTCAAGCTATGACCTCTAGTTCTAGAGCCTGCCATATCAAAATATCGATCCCTATCCACTCTATCATAACCATGAAGGAATTTTAAAACTGTCACCATATCCCCCCTCAATCTTCTAGCTTCGAGTGATGGTAAGGCTAATTCCCTCATCCTCTCATCATAACTGATATTGCGTATTTCTGGCACCAGTTTCGTGGCATGTCTTTGAACTTTTTCAAGCTTAGCTATGTGCTTTTTCAAGTGTGGATTCCAAAAGGGGGCTGCATATTCGAGTTTTGGTCTCACATAGGTTACATAAATATTTCTGAACATTTCCTTGTCCATGTGCCTGAAGGCTGCCCTTACATTTGATAAGAATGCATATGCTGCCCTTACTATGCCATTTATATGTATTTCTAGAGACAAATCTGCCAGTATGTTTACTCCTAGATCTCTCTCATTTTCTGTCTCTTGAAGTTGTACTCCAGCCACCGAGTAGTCAAGCTTGGGCCTTCTTGCACTTGTACCCATTCTCATAACCTTACATTTTGAAGCATTGAATTTCATAAGCCACTCTTCTGACCACTCATGCAGACTATTTAGATCATCCTGAAGTTCTCTACCATTGTTCTCGTTTCCTACTTTCTTCACAATCTTTGCATCATCTGCAAACATATTCATGAATGAATTTACAGACTCTGGTAGGTCATTTGCATATACAAGGAACAAAAGTGGCCCTAAAGCTGAACGCTGTGGAACTCCACTACTAACTCTTCTCCATTCAGACACTTTGTGTCTTACTCTAACCCTCTGCTCCCTTCCTTCTAAGTAAGTTTTTATCCATTCCAAGACATATCCACCTATTCTAGCCATTGCTTGCAGCTTCCTAATAAGTCTCCCATGTGGGACAGTGTCAAATGCTTTCTGGAAGTCTAGGAATATGCAATCTGCCCAGCCTTCTCTTTCCTGTAAAATTCGGCTTACCTCATCATAAAATTCTAATAAGTTTGTTACTGTTGATCTACCTTCTCTGAAGCCATGTTGCCTCACTGACAAAAAGTTGAAGGATTCCAAGTGAAGAGAGATATGTTCCCCTTAGTAGTTTCTCCATAACTTTGCAAACAATGCTGGTCAAGGAAACTGGTCTATAGTTCAGAGCCGTATTCCTCCTTCCCTTTTTGAAGATAGGTATCACATTTGCTTGTTTCCAGCATCTTGGAATCTCCCCTGACTGTGTACGTACCTAATTGTACTTACCTAATTGTGTTTACAGGAAAGAGCCCAAAGCTCGTATCTTCCCGTCTCCTGATCGGTTCCATTTTATACTTAGTGATACTTATCATACCTGTCCTTAAAACTATGTATTGAGCTCGCATTAACTACCTCCTCGTTTAGCCAATTCCAATTATCAACTACTCTTACACTGAAAAAGTATTTCCTTTCATTTTGCAAAAAAGTGTGTGTGTATGTGTGTGTGTGTGAGTGTGTGTGTGTGTGTATTCCGCGACTTTGAGCGTCACGGCGAGGGTTCGTCCCCGTCACGTTCTGAGGTTAGCAAGGGCATGCACTCAGGGTAACGATTACATCTACCAAAACAAGTTCTTCGCAAGAAGGCAACCGACCTAGCCCTTTGGTAGAAAAGGGAGTCCGTGACGTAAAATCGGAAAGTATGTCGCAACTGTGTGTGTGTGTATATATATATATATATATATAATATATATATATATATATATATATATATATATATATATATATATATGATATATATATATATATATATATATATATATATATATATATATATATATATATATATACATATATATATATATATATATATATATATATATATATATATATATATATATATATATATATATATATATATATATATATATATATATATATATATATATATATATATATATATATATATATATATATATATATATATCTATATATATATATATATATATATATAAATATATATATAAATATATATATATATATATATATATATATATATATATATATATATATATATATATATATATATATATATATATATATATATATATATATATATATATATATATATATATATATATACATATATATATATATATATATATATATATATATATATATATATATATATATATATATATATATATATATATATGTATATACTGTTCCTTACCAGATTACTTATATCTAGACCCTGCAAATGAGTACTCTGTTGCTCACAAGCTGTCCACAAGTGATTCGCAAAATTCCGTCATTTTCCTCAAGAAGCATAACTTTTGTGATGTGGCCAACCCTTTGTTTATTGTCACGAAAATTGTCATTCCAGTGTGGATGTTCCCCACGAAGTATTGGTATGCTAGTATGGATATCCCATGAAACTCTGGTATGCCTGGGTGAATGTCCAAAAGAAAAAGTTGAAAAGCCAAGGTGGATGTCCCACGAAGAATTGTTACTGCAGTGTGAATATCTACATAGAATTGCCATTCCGGTGTGGATATCTCACGAAAAATTGTCATGCAAGTATAGATGTCCCACGAAAACTTGCCATTCAATTAAAGATATCCCACGTAAAATTGCTATTCCAGTGCGGGTAACACATAAAAACAAATTTGCATCCAAGCATGGATGTCCCACCAAAAAATAGTAAGTTAATATGGATATCCCACAAGCAACTGGAATGCTAATGTGGATTCCCCACGACAATTTGACGTTCGATTGGAGATTTGCAAAGAAAAATTTACATTTTAGTGTGGATCTTTCACAAAACAATTCCATTCAAATGTTATTCCGGATGTTCCAAGAAACAATGCCATGCAAATGTGGATTTCCCACAGAAAACTGATATTTTAGTGTGGGTATCCCACAAAATATAGCATTAGAGAGTGGATATCCCATGATGAAATGGACATTGTAGTGTGAATACCTAACGAAAAATTAATTCCTATTGAGAATGTACCAAGAATAACTACAATTTCAATGTGGATACTCAACGAAGAATTGGCATGCCAGTGTGGTTATCTCATGAAAAATTGGCAGGTCAGGGTGGATGTTCTACGAAAATTTGGCATTCAAGTATAAATAAATAAATAAATAAATATATATATATATATATATATATATATATATATATATATATATATATATATATATATATATATATATATATATATATATATATATATATATATATATATATATATGTATATGTATATATATATATATATATATATATATATATATATATATGTATATGTATATATATATATATATATATATATATATATATATATATATATATATATATATATATATATATATATATATATATATATATATATATATATATATATATATATATATATATATATATATATATATATATATATATATATATATATATATATATAAATAAATGAGCAATCCCTTGCGGAAATTCAACATTAACTGTTCTTCTAGTGTGAATTTTCCTGAAAAAGTTCCCATTCCAATGTAGATGTCTTGTAAAATTGTCATTCTGGTGTAGTTGTTCCAAGAAAAGAATAGAATACAGGTGTAGATATCCGAAGAAAAATTCTCATTCCAGTTCGAAAGTTCCTGATTAACTGATATTTTGTTGTGAATGTTCCAAGAAAAATTGGCCTGTCAGTGTAAATGACTCATGAAATATTGCCACACTAGTGTATATAAGCCGCTTTCTATTGGCATTCCAATGTGGATGGTCCATGAAATATTGGTATGCCATTGTGAATCTTCCATAAAAAAAATTTAGTATGCCAGTGTGGTTAGCTTACATAAGCACTGGTATGCCGATGTAGATTTCCCACATTTTAGTTAACATTGCAGTATGGATGTCACAAGAAAAATTGGAATGCCACCCTGAAAAAAAAAAAAGATATTTAGTTCCAATTTGGATAACCTACTAAATTCTGCCTTTCTAATGGATAACACCCCCAAAAAATTATCATTCCAGTGTGGATATCCCGTGTAATATTGGCACGCCAGTCTGAATGTCTCATGAAAAATATACATATTATTATGAATATTCCTTGAAAGCTTGACAATATAATAAGGATATCCCACGAAAAACTGACAAGTCAATGGGGATATCCTACATAAAACTGTTCTTTCCAATTTGGAAGCTTCTTTCATACCTCTGAACTCTCAAAAGGAATACTCAAAAGAAGCAAAACATTCATACACAAAGAAAAATATAAATGAACCCGAAAAGCCTGAATAGGACTCGATTATATATAAGTAGTGAAACCTTTTATTGTACTTAATGGTAATCATAAACTACTCAAGCCGTAATGTGACATGACTGAAGAGCTTATTGTATATAGAAGTGATTCAAGCAACTACTCAAACCATGCTGTTGACGTGCCAGCTACTCAAATGATTGATGAGGGTATTCATCATCCGCCACCTTTTGAACTTGTATTTTGTCGTCTTGATCAATGGGAGAACCTTTGTAGATGGATGTGACTTTGAATTAATTTGTTATCACGTATGTCTGAATTACATCAGAGTGGTTGACTATATAGCCTTCATTCCTAGATATTTGGTAGTGTTATGGTATCTATACCTTGGTCTTCCGCAGCTTTGCATCTGGGAGCTCTTTTCCTCTGAGTTGGTTTGATAATGCTGCTGTCTCTGTGCTTCCTTGTATGTCGTGATAGTTGACTAAATGGGCAGAGTGGGGGAACTGGGTTTCTCCTCCTAAGTAGTTTCCTCCTGCAGTAAATCATGGTCACGAGGTATTCTGGTAGGAGAACTCATACAAGAATCTTAGTAATTGGGTTTCTAATGTGCTGGCTTGTGGTATGAGTCAGTGTAAGAGGGAGGATATCGTTAATAAGTTTATGGAAAGAAGGATGGATGTGTTAGCATTGAGCGAAACAAGTTGAAAGGGAAAGATGAGGTGCTTTTTTGGGAGTCTGGTTGTTAGTGTATTTGGAGTAAATAGAGGGCAAAGAATAGAAGGAGTGGAGCTGTTGGTAAGTGAGGAAGTGAGCAACTATGTGGTTGAGTGGAAGGAAATGGTTTGAACATGTGGAAAGAAGGAATGACGAAGAACTAGCAAAGAGTATGGAGAGCAGAAATACTGAAGTAAAACCGAAAGGAAGACCTAGAATGAGATGGATGGATAGGGTGAAAGGAATATTGAATGCACGTGGTATTTCAGTGATGAAAGAAGGCAAGAGATAGGAATGAAATTGTGGATAAGTGATGTTTCTAACCCTTCAAACTACTCTTATTTTTTGCTTTCCCCTCTTGGTAAATCTGACCATTCTATGATCTCTGTCTCTTCCATTTTCGCTCCCCCACCACCAATCCCTCCTACTCAGCGCCGAAATTGGCACTTCGAGCGACCCAACATGAAAGTTTACGTAACTTTCTCTTTGACTTCCCATGGGATGACTACTGCTTTCGGTCCCGCAACCCTGATCAGGTAGCTCTAAAAGTTGCCGAGATCATGACCGCGGGAATGGAGGCGTACATCCCCTCTTCTACAAAAGCTCTCTCTCCCCCTAAAACTTGGTTTGACCGTGCCTGCTCCATGGCTATCCAGGCTAGGAATCAGGCTCACCGATTTTGCCAAGCCTCTCCTTCCGATTTAACTCGCTCTGCTTTTATTATAGCTAGGAATCACTTTACAGCTCAGGTTCGAAGGTCTAAGGCTTCCTTTATAAGAAGGAAAGTTGATGACCTTAACTCCTCTCCCACTGACAAATGCTTCTGGTCCTTAGCCAAAAACCTCTCCAAAAACTTCTGTAACTCAAGGGATTTCTTGCACCTACTAGCACAATAAACTGGGACGGATAGGTGTGGGGGGGGGAGGGTCTGCCATGTGATGAAACAGTGGAGTAAACTAGCTACGGCTGTCATGCTTCGCAGCAGAAGATCCACGCCTGCTTATACTGTAGATGATGCAAGCTTGGTAGTGGTGGTGGTGGGGGGAATTGTGGCTTCTATTTATCCCCAAGAAGAGTGAATGAGGTATGTTTGGCATCTTATGTGTGTGCTTTGACTCGGCCACCTTTCTTACAAGTGGGATTGGGGTCATTAGATATGAATGAACGTGCTCAAATTGTAATGTTGATATGATTGAATAATTTATTGTACTCAAAAGTTATTTAAAAGCTACTGCAACTATTATGTTTACATACTTGAAGCATGTATAATATTTAGAGCAGTACAAATACTGCTCCTACCGAAATGAAAGTTCACATAGGTTAGAATAAATCTGTATGTACTCTCCTGCAGCTGTTTATCTTTTTTTTTTTGTATCAAAATAAGGCTCCGTGAATGGGGGTGGGCACAGAAGGTTTTAGCTAAGGGGGATTAAGGCTAGATGCCCTTCCTAACACCTCATAGCGTGGATAGAGCATACGTTGTCAGGCTTGTCACCTCCTAACCTGCGTGCCTTACCACTCAGCTACTGTGGCCACCCATCTGAATAATTAGGAAGTAGAATAAAGTCTTGTAGTAATGCATGTTTTTGCTAGCATTATTCATGAGACTTCTAAACGAAATATTGCATATGTATATATATATATATATATATATATATATATATATATATATATATATATATATATATATATATATATATATGTATATATATATATATATATATATATATATATATATATATATATATATATATATATATATATATATATGTATATATATATATATATATATATATATATATATATATATATATATATATATATATATATATATATATATATATATATATATATATATATATATATATATATATATATATATATATATATATATATATATATATATCTTCTTTGCAGGATGTAAGGAAATACTTTTTCATTGTAAGAGTAGTTGATAATTGGAATTGGCTAAGCGAGGAGGTAGTTAATGCTATCTCAATCCATAGTTTTAAGAACAGGTATGATAAGTATCACTAAGTAGAAAATGGAAGCGATCAGGAGACGGAAAGATACGAGCTTCGGGCTCTTTCCCGTAAACACAATTAGGTAATCACAATTAGATAATCACACACACACACACACACACACACACACACACACACATATATATATATATATATATATATATATATATATATATATATATATATAGATAGATAGATAGATAGATAGATAGATAGATAGATAGATAGATAGATAGATATACTGTGCCAGCGGTAGCGCAGTGGTTAGAGAGCTCAACACAGGAAGAGATAAGTTCACCATGGAGCGTTAGGAAGAGCAACCAACCTCAGTTTTTCAGCTCCAACTTTGTTTTTGTCACCGCACATTTGAATAGGAATTAACAGCGATGCATATAGCAGGAAGCATTGTGTATAATTATTCTAATTATTATTTTTTGTCTTTTTCAGGTCGGGCTTGCCCTGGCGGTGGGTATAATTATTTCACTGAAAACAGGTAGGAGCTTATATTGGTGTATGAGTATAAATACATAAGTGTCTAATGCATACATACTTATTAACCTGGCTTCAGTCAATATGTATACTCAGTTTATAACTTTTCAATAAGTTAAACAGTATACAAGTACCTGATATTGTTCTGTAATTTATGATGTTTTTTTGAGAAATATTTATTTCCTTCGTCTAACCCTTCTCTAACGTTTATTTTATCCCTTTTCAGCTTCTCCACTGAAAATATTTTTGGGCTGTTATACGGAGAGTATATTTCCACCCGGATTCTCGGATATAGCATTAGGCCCCTTGCTGCCTTGGAATGACACCAATCCTACCGATTGTACCGAAGCGTGTCTTCAGACTGGATACGAATTGGCCGCAATGGCAGAGGGAGAGCATTGTCTCTGTGGGATGAATGGTAAGATATTGCTCTCTCTCTCTCTCTCTCTCTCTCTCTCTCTCTCTCTCTCTCTCTCTCTCTCTCTCTCTCTCTCTCTCTCTCTCTCTCTCTCTCTCTCTCTCTCTCTCTTTGTGAGCTTCGTGGCTTTGATTTAAGTAATGGGGATTTAAGCGTATGTCATTTAGTACAGTTTGCAACTTCAGTTGTAACAGTTGAACTGAGTTTTACTCATTGCATATGAAGCCTTTTGGCAAGGCCTGAAATACTTAGAAATCTTACTTGCATATCTCATGCTTTATAATTTCTAAACTTTACCAGGCTCACAAGTGTTTTATGTAAAGAAATGGTCGACTCTCTTTAAACTAGATCTCTGTTATTAAAAAAAAAGAAAAAACTTTCAGCTCACCCTAGGTCTTAGTTTAAAAAAATATGTAATATAATGTTAGAAATCGTGCAGAGATTTACATATCCAGTATATATACAAAAACATACAAAAAATTTCTTAGCTGAAGTACACCTCGGGAGAAATGTGTAGTAATCATTGTAACGTTGTAAGTAGGATGCCATGTCTGTCCCATGAGTATTCTCTACATTGGCAGTAGGATTAGGATTGGACACTTAACTTCACTCAACTGGAGAATGGGTTAAGCTGATTATAGTATATGTAGCATTATAACATGTCTTCATAGCAAGAGGATTGTTGCATAATTGTAGTAATAACTAGAGTTCTCGTCAAAATTATCAATGAGCATTATCGCCATGGTGCAGGGTCACAACTAGTGTTATTTCTAAACTGCTTTTAGAAGGTTTCGTATTGTATAGAAGGACTTTACCTATTATGGCTGGGCTACCATTTCTCCTTATAGTTTTCACCATTCATACTACACACTCAACTCCAGTCATTAACATCTCCCGTTTTATTTCAGTTAATTCTCCTTTTCCCTGCCAGGAATGGAGCCAGTGCCAGTAGTTGTGCATTTTCTTTTGTTAGATTTTATACCAAACATTATTACTCAGGAAGTTTTATTCCAGCAATCATTAGGAAGTGGGATGAATTGATTAGCTATGCTGTTGAGTCAATAGAGCTTTCAGAGGTTTAAGTTAGGTGCAGTATCAAAGCAAACTTTGATACTGAATTTTTAAAGTTATAATAGAATAATGCCAGTATCGCAATACTTGTACCGTTTGATATCATTAAATTTTTTTTATATCTCTTTTTCCTATTCCTCATCAAGAATTTTCCTCTGCTGGAGCCAGCTGTGCTTGTTTCTTGGCTTATAATAATAATAATAATAATAATAATAATAATAATAATAATAGCATATTTTTTTCAGCCGATTCGATTCCAGTTATAACGGCAGGAGCGACCTGCGACCTAACGTGCGATGATGGTAGTTCTTGCGGCTCCTCGACTGATCCAATGGTGGTGGCTGTTTTTGAAACAGGAGGAGGCAGTCCTAACTTCACTCTTTATTCTGCAGTTAGTGTAAGTCATAGTTTCCTGTAACACAAAAAGAAATATAGTTAAATTTGAACTGGTATATTCATCGCAAGTAAATGAAATAGGAAACATTGGGTATTATCCATTCTTCAGTTTCTGTAAGGCTTGCTTTCCTGTAAATAAGACAAAATATATATTTATATATAGCTAAGCATGAACTGATATATTTATCTTAAATTTGTGAAATAAAAACCTTTGTATTTTATTGATTCTTCAGCTGATGTAAGTCTAATGATGCATTAATATGCAAATATATAGTTTTGTGGAATGAAGAAACTTTATATTTTACGTTAAATGTTAGATGTGAAATGTTAGGTATAAAGTGATTCCTCAGCTGATTTAGCTCTTAGTGCTTTGTAACGTAAGAGGGACAATTCTTTTTATATATTTGGCTTATTATGATGATGATAATAATAATAATAATAATAATAATAATAATAATAATAATAATAATAATAATAATAATAATAATAATAAAAATAATAATAATCATCATCATCATCATCATAATAAAGTTTGTGCTAGCTGGTTCTCTTAATTTCAGACTGCTACCGAGATTAACATTGGTGTCACCCCTGTGTCGCAATATCCTACGTTTTACGTCGACTTTGGTTACGGTGCTCCTCTCTCCTATTTTAACGACACAACCGATATGACCACCGTCACACCATTCTATGTACCGGACATTTATAGCATTTCTAGTAAGTTAGTAGCCCTATTTTAAAATGCTTTGAACCGATAAGAGAAAATTATTATCATCGTCAATTATTTGATAAAAGCGCAGCGTGTATGGCTTATTTATATATATATATATATATATATATATATATATATATATATATATATATATATATATATATATATATATATATATATATATATATATATATATATATATATATGTATATATATATATATATATATATATATATATATATATATATATATATATATATATATATATATTTATTTATTTATTTTTTTTTTCTCATTATTACCTTTGCTGGTAAGTTAAAAACAGCCTACACTGAAATGCTCCAAAGGGAAAATTAAAACTGTTTCTTATCCAGAATGATTTGAGTATTTGATAATGCCGATTGGGAGAATTTACAAATCATTCCAAATAAATCTAGTACCGCATTTCTAGTTCTCTGATAGAAATGAAATGAACGGTGTAAGAATATGATGTTAAATCAATTACAGTACCTTCTTTGAGAAATGTGTTTTCTTTCCAATTTTTGTCTTATTCTATACATCTGGAAAATATACTTCAATTAAGTATATGTCGCTATAGTATTTCTCTATGATCACTGAAATCTTTTTTATTATTCCTTTTTATACATTTATGTTTTCCCTGAAATAACTGCACATATTAAATAATATATTTTAATATGCATGACCTTGTCTTTTTCTATCTTTATTTTAATATTTTCATTTTCCCAAAAGCATTTGACGAGATTTTGATCATGTATTTTTAAAATACACCTCCTTATAACTCTCTTGAGGATATTTTTTTCGTTTTTTTTTAACTCGTCAGTAATAATATTTCATCTTTATTATTATAATTTTTTTTTGAGCAATGTGGCAAGTCATTTCATGCTGTATGGATGTAAATTACTTGATATTAAGTTTTTTTTTTTCTTGTCCAACTTTTTCATTTTCAAGTTGTTATTTAGAAAATAATAGCAAATTATTGTGCTTAATTTACAGTTATTAGACTAATAGCCGGTACTACCATTTATCAAGAACAAAGCGTCTCGCTTGTCCACAATAATCCTACAGCCTCGGTGGATATTTTGAATTGTCCTGTCGTAAGTATGCAAATTGTTTGTTCGTTCGTTCGCCGTTGTATATGTCACTATTAATTCCCAATCTAAAAAGGGGAGGGGGGGGGGTAAGCACAGACGGGTTGGGACTGGAGGCATTACTGCAGTGTATGCCCGCCCCTTTGTAATATCTCACTCATAGATTCTAAATGGTAAACGTGGAGAAAAATACAATAGGGAGGAAGAGGGTCAGAGAATTGAAGATCATGAGGAATTACTGCTACTGGAGAGGTAGAGCTATAAGTAGGAAACAACAGATTTGCTTTTTTACTTATTTTATATTCTCGGGGATTGCGTAATTGTTAGAGAACTCGTCTCAGGAAGTGAACAGACCCACGATCGAGTCCACCTATGGACGTTAGAAAGGCCATCCAGCCTTAAATATATAGCTCCAACCTGTCTGTGTCCACTTTTATAATGGGGATTAATAGTGACATAAAATGGCAAGGAAAATTAAGATTTTGCATACCATTTCTGCAAACATTTCGTTAATATAATGTAAAGTACCGGGCAGTCACAACTATTTCAAGAATCAAGGGAGTTAGGTTACATGATTACCTGACCCAGTTCTCGACTCTTCTGTCCTTGCTTTATGATAAGAAGAGAAATTTAGATAAAAAAAAAAATACCCCCTCTTCAGATAGACAATTAGTTCCTCTTGCCTTGTACAGTTTACTGTATGCAGTAGGATGGTGCGATGAGAATAAACCAGCTGCGGCTTTTGGGCCTTACTGCAGAAGGTCTTTGCCCACTTACCCTGTGGATGAGCCTAGCAGGGTGTTATGGGAAAAATTTTGGCAGGCTTTTATCCCCAAGGAGCTAAGAGGAGTGATCGAGGTATATGAGTTTCTTGGGATTGCGGCCATTACATATGCATGAATGTGCACGTATTTATGTACAATACACTGGCTATATGATTGTGCAGTGTACATATTGCATATTTTTCTAGGTATGGGAACCAGACTTGCCTTATTACTGCAATGTTTCTGTGTCTGTGGTGAATGATTCTTCCCTCTTCACAGCAACCTTCGATGACACAAGTGAAGCGTTTTCCATTCAAGGAATTGGTAAGATATTTCTAATTACTACAAGCACTTTGCCATATTAGAGGCTTTACTAACAAAATGCTATAATCATGCCAATCAGTGTACTTTGTAAGCCTTTAGTAGAGCAGCCAAAAGCAGTCTTAGCATATTTTCTTAAAAAGAGATCTTGTTTTGGAATTCTATGGCTTCTTTGTATGCATTTGTTCCTATAAACATCTGCCAAAAAGACTTTAGTCTCCGAAACATTAGTTCTGAAGTTTCTTTATGTTCAAAGGTCAGGATCTAAATATGATGATCATGCAGTGTCGGTGATTGTATTCACTGAAAACTGTCATCTGAATTACTTTTAAAGTCATACGTAATTGTCACATCAAAAGAGAGCAAATTATGCTCGGGACATGAGCTAACCGGATATTGCTTGAGATGAAATCTCGAACAATGAATTGAATTTACAGGCTACTGTTAGTAATTTAACCCCTGTGAAAGCTGAATAGGCTATGAGAATGCTATTTTTCAATAAGCAACATGTAACTATTACTGCATTATTCTTTTATAAGGAAAAGAGGGTAGGTTATAATTTGTTTTTTCTTACTTGCAGGAGCCGAATTTTACAGGCTAGGTAATCCCCCTCCTCGAGCTTTGACAGAAGATGTTGATCCACCTGGATTGGGTGCTAATGTTATAAGACTTACTGAGCATCCAGTCATGAAAGGAGGATTACTTTATGCCTTTGATGTATATGCTTTTGCTCTAGGAGCGTACACTATTTCAGTAAGTATCTCTTGCCAGTATTGAAAGTATGCCTCCTTTTTAATAATAGGGTCAAGATGCTTATCACTTCATGACAATATTAATCCCATCTATAGGGGTGGACACTGACAGGTTTGAGCTGGAGAATTAAAGCTGGATGTCTTTCCTAGCACCTTATGGTGAACTCGATTGTGGGTCATTTGCTTCCTGAGTTGAGTGCTTTAACATCTGCACTACCATGGTTCCAAATGTCAGGGCCATGTAGTGTAATAAAATTATACAGGAGTATAGCATTATGGTACAATGTGTATGTTATTCAAGACTGTGAGATGCTACTCTGTACAGGTCCCCTTGTTAAAAGACTTTGTGAGGTTAGTGGCTTCTATCCAAGCTAAGAGTTGTGCATTCTCTACCTCCCAGAGCTCATTCTTTTTCTCTCTTATTCCTCATTTACTTCTTCCTTCTGTTAGGGTTGATGACAGTATGTTGCCTTAATGTCCTCTAGCATTACTATTGTCACTTTTGGATATTTCATGCAAGTTGTGGAACATAACCCTAACAGGACATGCTATAGAGAGTCAGTAAGAAATGGCATAGGGATTATATATATATATATATATATATATATATATATATATATATATATATATATATATATATATATATATATATATATATTTTTATTTTTTATTTTTTTTTTTTATTTTATTTTTTTTTTTTTTTTTCAATATACCCATATTCAATGAAAAGGACATACCCGCTCTTTAGGATATGCGCATGTGCATGTTGCTAGATTAGATTGAGATAGCTTAGGTTAGGTTTTTGATTCTGTGTCTAATTTTAATATTTTTCTTGCACTTGAGTACATTAAGGATAGTTAGATTTTATTAGGGTAGGTTTATAATGTTCTTTTATTTTTCAAATATGCTTTTTCTTATTCTGTTTTGCTCTGTTGCTCAAGAAATATTCTTGAAAAAGATGTCTTATCTCACTGGGTTCAGCAAGATGACCACAAGTGTAACAGAAAAAAATTATAAAGCTTGACTTCAACATACTTTGGCCACCATCACCACCTCTGTCAAATTTATGATGAATGAAAAAAAAGGTTATGAATATAATGCTGGTAATGAGAGAGATAGAATTCCACCTCACCGATGCCTACAGAAAATTCTGGTAATATGAGAGAGAGTTCCACCTCTGTATTTGTATCGCAAGAGCCGACTAAATGGGTTAATGAATTTATCTTAACCACCTTACTACTTATACTGTAATAGGATTTTGTGTCATAAAGACAAAATTTACTTCCATTTTATAACAGATACAAAGACCTACGTGCGCCAGTGGAGTATATTGCGTGCAAGTAAGAGGGTGCATGACGGTATGCCCCCTTGATGAGTCTGCCGGTACCCACACATGCCCAGCTCCTCAGTGGCTCTGCCCAAACAGTGCAACCTGCAATGATGCAGTTACTGCAACGACATGCATGGCTCCTGAAGGTAAGGCATCATTGTATTATTACTATTATGATTACTATTATTATCATTGTGATATAATCGCCAATAGTAATAGGTTAGGTTAGGTATTTCGGTTTCCCTGGATTATGGGTTAGATAGGTTGCCTGTATGGGCAACAACCGGAGCATGAATATAGCGTTAATAGGTTAGGATATGCTCGGTAAATACTTAGAACCGGCTAAATAAGCTAGAGCTAATCGGTCATAATATTCCTGACTTACTGTATATATTATCGCACTATCACTATGATATATATAACTTAGCGGCATTAGGAATAAGGTTAGGGTTATGTTAGTAAGGGAAGGATTTCGGAAAATGATAAGAAAAATATGTAGGAAATGCCTGGAACTATTTGCAGGTGTTGTCGGACATCTCTCAGAGTTGGTGGGGGAAGATGGTAGAGAACTCTTCTACTTACTAGAATTAAATTAGAATAGGAATTATGCTTCTCAACAAACATGTAAGGTAGAACTTAACTTAGAAGTAGTATGCACTATGTACAAATCAAGCCGATCCCCCCTACAAATCAAGCTGATCCGGTGGCTTGACAACTCGAGCAGAGCGGTGTACCAGAGTAGCCAGTTTGGGCAGAACGTCAACTTCAGCTCCCATTAGGTTTGTCTACTCTCTTATGAACCATAGGCGAAAGAGCAGACTCATCACTTATAACAGATGAGAAAGTCTTAATAGGCATAGATGGAATACTTGGTGTAGATCGATTTAGAATCAGGTCTTGATGATGTCTCACCACATGTCCTCTTGGAAGTTCACATTTGTAAGACACAGGACCAGTTTGTTTCAACTCTCGTGCAAGGACCCAAGAATCCCTAGACACTGTCAAATAATTCCTCACCATGACAGAAGACTTAGGTGTCAACTCTAGATATCTAGCAATATTACTGTCATAATTAGACGTTTGCTGATCTTGCTTAGACAACACAGTCTGTTGTACACGTTTTCTAGGGTGTACTACATCCAACACGGTACGTAGTTTCCGGCCAAACATCAACTCAGCTGGAGAGACTCCAGTAGTAGAATCAGGTGTCACTCTGTTTTAAAGACCTTTGACTATTTTCAGCTTGGCCATTCGTGCTTGGCTGTTAGGGTGCAGACGTGATATGACAAACACCATTCTTCTCAAGAAATAGGCTGAATTCCCTAGACGTAAAATTAGCACCATTGTCAGTAACGAGTGTCATAGGCAGACCAAAATGTGAGAAAACATTTCTTATGAGATTAATAGTAGCAAAAGAACTAGTGTCTTTAGTAGGAAGCACTTCAGTCCACTTAGAATGAGTACCAGTTAGCACTAGAAAATAGGTACCCATGACTGGAACTGAATAGGTAGCATGTACTCTCACCCATGGCCTCTCGGGCCAATCCCAAGAGTGTAAAAGTGCTTTCTTATGCAAGGGTCTAGTAGCTAGACAAATGGAGCACTCAGCTGACAAATCTTCAAGGTCACGGTCCAATCCAGGCCACCAAACATAACTTCAGGCCAATTGCTTCATGTCAGCAGAGCCCAAATGCTCTTGATGCAACTCATTTAATATACTCTCTCCCTTTAGGAGGAATAATTACCCTAGGTCCCCATAGAATGCAACCTTATTGAATAAGTAATTCATTCTTTTGACAGAAGAATGGTCTCAATTCATCCTCAACATTCTCAGGCCAACCATAGTCTAGATAGAGTAGCAAGTTAGCAAGTAATGGGTCCTTAGAAGTCCACTTACTAATGTCATTAGTAGTTACAGGGGTGGCATCCAATGTATTAACTAACTGGATCCACTCTGCACAAACATGAGGACTATGAGTTGCATTTGCTAGTGGTAATTGGCTCAAAGCATCAGCCATACCTAAAGATTTATCTGAATGGTGATACAACTGGAGTTAATAGGCTTGTAGCATCAATGACCAACGCTGGATCCTACCTGAGGCCATTTCAGGAGTAGGCTAATTAGGGTTGAACAAACCTAAAAGTGTTTTGCGATCCGTAATTAGAGAAAGTGCATGACCCCACAAATAGTGATGAAATTTCTTCAGCGCAAAAACAAGTGTGAGGACCTCCTTCTCTGTCTGAGAAGTATTGGCCTCGGATTTATTTAGAGTTCGGGATGCAAAAACGACTAGCAATTCAGCACCATCCTTCTTCTGACAAAGAACAGCACCCAAACCATACTTAGAACTGTCAGCAGACACTACGATAGGTAAATTAGGGTCAAAATGAAGTAAACAGGCATTTGATAATAGCATTTTAGATTCTTGTAAAGCTTTACTATGTTCCTCATTCCACTTCCATCTAACATCCTTTTTCAAAAGACTACTCAAAGGCTCAAGAATAGCAGCAGCATTTGGCAAGATCTCTCTATAGAAATGCAACATTTCTAAATAACTGCATAACTGTGTTAAATCCTTAGGCTGAAGAGCATTACATATAGCATCTAACTTCTCCTTAGTAGGCTTCAAACCGGTAGAATCAATTGTATAACCCAAATACTGTACTTGATCAACACCAAAAGAACACTTAGTAGGATGCAGTTTCAGTTCAACTTCCTCTAGTCTTCCTAAAACTTTGCATATTCACTCCTCATGTTCACAAGCGCTATCTCCCAATACTAGTATGTCATTAAGAAATATAGAAACGTCAGGAATACCTCACAATAAATTCTCCATAGTTTGTTGGAAAATTTCCGGAGCACTAGCTATACCGAAACACAAACAGTTATACTGAAACAATCCTCGGTGAGTGTTAGCAGTAGTGAGTGAATGTGACTCAGGGCTAAGAAGAATCTGATTGTAGACACTCTACATGTTCAATTTCGAAAAAAATATTCCCACTCCCCAAAGTAGAAAATAGGTCATCCATTCCAGGCACAGGATATTTAGTAACTTTGCACGCTTGGTTAATGGTCAAACGATACTGACTCAATGATATTTTGTTTCCACATTTTATCCAACGCTGCGTCTACTTTAGTACGCATAGCAAATGGTACATTTCGGGCCTTGTAATACTTAGGTAATACTGCCTCATTCACTTCAAAAGAAGCTTCCATTCCCATATAACCTCTTAATTCTTCTCAGAACAAATTAGGAAATTTCTCCAAGACAGACCTCTCAGCAATAACATGCACAGCACTGTCCACTAGACTTAGGCTAATATTTAGAGCAGGCAATAAATTATGACTCAATAGGTTAGGAACAGAATCCTTCACTATCACAATAGCTTGATTTTATAAAACATGACCTTGGAACTTAATTTTTACCCAAATCTCCCCACACACAGGAATTTTGGAGCATCCATACTTATTCAATTTAGTCTTAGATGGCATTATTTTAGGCTTAGCCTCAATAACACATTTCAAAAATTCTTGTACACTGATAAGAGTATGAACAACACCTGTGTCTACCTAGAACCGGACATCAGCACAATCATCCAAGGTAATTGTCACATAGTAGGGATCTCCCAAATTAGACGAGCTAGTAGTAAAAATATTCACTACATCCTTTTGTAGTCGGATCACTTACAGCCTTAGGCTCCACAGCAAATTTAGTAGAATTTTTCTTACCCTTTGAAAAACAGACCTTAGAAATGTGCCCAGTGAACTTACACAAAAAACATTTCAGTGTTTTTATAGGGACAATAATTTTTTCCAATTATTCTTACCACATCCACTACATGGTTTGTAAGGTTTTGTACCTTTCTCCTTCCCTCCAATAGGTTTCTGCTTCTTCTTATAAAAATAACTCATAGCATTAACTATCACAGCATGCATTTCTTCATTATTAGTGTCAAGTTTCTGACCAAACTCCCTGACATCCTCCTCTGCAGCTTCCCTATTAATAGCAATCTCTACTGCTAGGGCAAAAGTGAGAGTCTTCTCTGCCAAGAGAACATACTGAGTACTTTCCTCCCGAAGACCCATAAGCTTTTCTCTTAACATCTCCTGTAGTTTGTCCCCAAATTCGCGTGTTGATGCTAGTTACTTAAGAACTGCAACAAAAGAAGTTGCACTTTCATTGTCTCCTTGACACCTTCAGTAGATTTGAATCTTTCATAGATCACTACTACCTGGGGTTTGTAGTGATTATTGAGAGTGGAGCTTAATTCCTTCAAAGTACATGCCTTAGGAGATTTTGGACTCAATAAATCCGTAATTTGACCAAAAAGTTTAGAACCCATAACAGACAAAAAAGCAGGAACTTGCTTATCTTTCTTGATATCATTAGCTTCGAGAAACAACTGAACCCTATCTATACAGGTTGAAAATTTCTCAGATGCATCATACAGACCTACATTCCCAATGAGCGACATGATGAAATTTTATGTAATAGCCTAATAAACCAATAGGAAATTAGGTAGCTTTAGTCCAAAAATAATGGGCATAGGCTAGGTCTAGGCTATACTTAGGCTAGACAAAATTCTGTTAGGCTAAGTAGGATAAAATTTGTTAGGTAGCAAAAAAAAAAAAAAAAAAATAGGCAGGTTATAGGCCAGTTGTAATCCTCGTTGCCAGTTGTGATATAGTCACCAATAGTAACAGGTTAGGTTAGGTATTTCGGTTCCTCTGCATTACGGGTTAGATAGGTTGTCTGTATGGGCAACAACCGGAACATGAAGATAGCGGTATTAAGATAGGGTATGCACGGTAATTACGTAGAACCGACTAAATAAGCTAGGACTAACAGGTCATTATATATCTGACTTACCATATATATTATCACACTATCACTATGATATATATTACTTAGCGGCATTAAGAATATGTTAGTAAGGGTAGGATATAGGATAATGGTAGGAAATATGTAGGAAATGCCTGGAACTATATGCAAGTGTCGTCGGACATCTCTCAGAATTGGTGGGGGGGGGGTCCGGGGGGAAGATGATAGAGAAGTCTTCTACTCACTAGAATTAGATTAGAATAAGAATAATACTTCTCAACAAAACATATAAGGTAGAACTTAACTTCACTATGTACAATACATGTATTACCAATCCATTACAATTACCATTATTATTATCATTATCATTATTATTATTGTTATCATTATTATTATTATTTTCAATAATAATTCATATTAAATAAATCTGACCTTTGTAAACGAACTGATTAAATGAATTCGCTGTCAGTCATTATATGTTTTTTATTTGAATCATTAATAAAACTCATTAAGTTATACTGTACTGTACTATGTTTAAACTTATTTTAGTGACTTCTATAATAAGAGTTAGCTGCAAAGGCAATTCTTCAAATTACACAACATCAAGGAATTTTATTTTAATATGATACCATATCCCATTGAAACGAATAGTACACCTCAACTGAATCTTTTAAAGAAAGGTAACCCCAGGGTGCTCTTAGGTTATTTCATATTTAGAAGCAGTCAACATGAGGGCGTAAGAATTTAACAACGAAGTTGTAGGTAAAGTTATTGTAGGGTAGGTAAGGTAAGTTAAGGTTAGGATAGCTTATTTTGGATTAGCTTAACTTAGCTTAGCTTAGGTTATGTCATGGGGTTATGTAACTTTATATAGGGATCTTGGTGGTTTCTCATATTCACAATATCCATCCAATTGAACAAACTTTGGAAGGAAATGATTTATGTGTATTCTCTTGACAATGTTAATTGAATACACACGAATTATTTGATGTGTATTCACTTTGGAGAGAATATCTCCTTGTTTCTTAATTGCTTTAAATAAAAAACTTGAATAATTAATATTCTACTGGCCATTAAGCAAAGTTAGTGATCATTATTATGTCGATCATTATTACAAATGTTTGTTTTAAATGTTTTTCAAGTCACAGTTTAAATTTGTCTTGTTTCCTATTTTATAATTATTTCTTACAAATGAAATTCAATCTTTTTTTTTATATATGTACTTGGTGAACGATCCTTTTCCTTTATCCTTTTCTTACTTATACAGTATATTCTTTTTTATTTTATATTATTTGCATGATATTGATCCTGATTTGATGCTCTTGCATCCTTCTATAGTAAGCTTTATCCTTAAAAATCCTGTTTTTTTTTTATTATTATTTACTGCTTTCTGATCCCGAGCGAGGACTCGTGCATCCTTCTCATAATCTTTTTCCTCAAAATTCTTGTTGTTTTGCATTACATGCAAGCCACTGATCCTAAATGGCAATTCTTGCATCCTTTTGGCAGTCTTATACACCAAAATTTTGTTTTATGAATTATTTGCAGGTCACTGACCCTGATTTGGGATGCTTGCAATCATTTTCTTCAATTTTTTTTTTATTATTTGCAGGTTACTTATCTCCAAAATGTTTTTTTGAATTATTTGCAGGTCACTAATCCTTTAGAAATAATTTTTCTTTGCTCCAAAGACGTGTTTTTTTTATTATTAAATCTCATTCCAACCTCTCAAATGTTTTTCAGCATTACCATCTAGTTGGACTGATGTAGCAGGCACAGTTGTCTCTGGGACTTTTGCTGCACTTGGTTTCTTCCGGTTAGACTTTGGAACTGCTCCTATCATTTTGCTTCCCGGTGATATCATCCACGTTACTGGACCCATTGGCCGAAAGTAAGTGACAATCTTTCATTCAACAGTAAGAGTTAATCGTTCATGCAGAAGTAAGTGCTAATCTTTCATAAAAAGTGAGTGTTAATCTTTTATTTAAAAATAAGTGCTATTCTTTCTTTTTAAAAAGTAAGTCAATCATTCGTTCAAAAATAAGCGTTAATCTTTCATTCAATAGGACACATCAGTCTTTTGTTCAAAAGTAAATGTTAATCATTCATACAGAAGTAAGTGTTAATCTTTCATTCAAAATGAATTGCTAATCTTTCATTTAAAGGTATGTGTTAAAGTTTCACCCCTAAGTGTTAATCTTTCCTCAAAAGTAGATGATAATTTTTCATTCAAAATTATGTGTTAAGTTCTCATTCAAAAGTAATGTTAATCGTTCATTGCAAACATGGTGTTAATCTTATCTTATAATCAAACGTAAGTGTTATTTTTTCATTCAAAGCTAAGTTTTAATATTCATTTGAAAGTATTTATATTTAATTAAAAATAAATGGTAATATTTATTCAGAAGTAAGTATTGATCTGTCATTCAAATATACTTGTCAATCTTTATTTAGTTCAGAATTAAATATTAATCTTTCTTTCAAAATTAATTGTTAATCTCATATTGCAATATGTGTTAGTCTTTTATTCAATAGCAAGTGTTAATCTTTCATTCAAAACTAACGAAATTTACCCTCTTAATTCTATCAACATATTAAGAATCTATATAGCCTCTAACTTATCTTGGAGGAATCACACAATCCAAATTTCTAAATCTTCATCCAAAAAACTTTTCCTCTTTACAGCTGCTTAAAATTTATAAAGGTCTTATCCGTCCCTACTTATAATACTGCTCACACATCTTTGGTGCTTCTTCTTATACTTATCTCCTTGATAGGGTTGAATCTAAGGCAGTCAGACTCATTAATGATCCTTCTCTTACTTATAATCTGGATTCCTTCTCTCTTCACCTTAAGGTATCTTCCCTTTCTCTTTTCTATCGCTACTTCTTTCATCGCTGCTCTAATGAGTTGGCTAGTTGCATCCCTCCCCCGCTGCCGAGGCCTCATCTCACAGGTACTGTGTGAAGGTTTGTAGCTCGTGGATTGTTCGGTGCAGCGACTGCTTCTTCCCATCTACCTCCAGACTCTGGAACTCTCTTCTTCCTTTTGTCTTTCCTAATTCTTATGACCTATCATCCTTCAGAAAGCTGATCTATCGTTATCTCAGGGCCTAGTCCTTCATATCTTTGGGTCCTCTGTGCTTTGACTGTTTTTCTGTCTGTCGTTTTCCTTTATGTGATATTACCTCATCTCTACCTTGTCCTTAACCTTTTTCTTTTCCTTCGTCTCGGTGTGTTCTTGTGCCCGGGCCTTTATTGATTAGGGCAGATTTTGCCTGTCCCAGTGTCACACTCATAAAAAGAAAAAGTGCTAAGCCTTCATTCAGAAATAAATGTTTACTCTTCTATCAAATGTGAGGCTAATCTTTTATTCTAAAACAAGTGTTAGCCTTTCATTCAGTAGCAAATGTTAATCTTTCATTCCAAAGTAAGTGTAACTTTGTAATTCGAAAGTAAATGTTAATCTTTCATTTAAAGATAAGTGTCATTATTCCTTTTAAAAATGTGTAAAATTTTTATTCACATTACTTCATATCTTGTATGTCTTATTAGTTAAATAAAGCACTGCTGCCTAAGTAGTTATATGAGGAATGGAGGATTATATGTTTCAAACTGTAAAATAACCTAGAGGGGATTGTGGTCACTCAGTGGTTAGAACATTCCACTCGGGAAGTGACAGACCCGTGATTGAGGTCACAACATGGCATTAGGAAGGGTACTCAGCCTTAATATCTAGCTCCATCCTGTTAGTGGTAACTACGATAATGAGCATATATACTGCAGTGGTTCCCAATGTGTGGTCCGCGGACCCCTGGTGGTCTGCAAAGGTAGTACTGGGGGTCCAAGAACTGAATTGAAATTTTCATATATATATATATATATATATATATATATATATATATATATATATATATATATATATATATATATATATATATATATATATATATATATGTAAGTGAATAAGCATATTAAAAGAAAAAAATAATAATGCAGTTATACAAAGGCAACGTAACGTACCCATGCTCTCATAATTATGGCAATATTAAAAATAAACGTTTCCTGATTATATAATTTATTTATTTTTCTTTTCTTTCTCTCTTTAGTTTTTTATGCATTTAACATTGTGCATGAAAGTGACATCTCGGATGTCAGGCAATCACAGTACGGTAGGACCGAAGCATTTATACGTGTGAGATTACCAACCTGTCGTGTGTTGAACTTGTACAGTCGGACCGTGGCGTGCGAGCTCAGTCTGAGCTGAAGTTCTGAACACTGATTGCTGCAACTTCGCTCTTCCTTCACCGTCTTCACGTTTTGAACCGACAGTTGCATCCAAACGTTAATGCAACTTGAGCAGTCCGTAGTCAGTGCGTCTGTGTTTGATTCCCGAACCTTAATATTTAGTTGTATTAACTACATCAGTGACTATTTATTGTAAATATCTGATCGTATGATGGATCGGTGGTTAAAAACCGGAAGCATGTTAAAACGAGACAGTAGTGACATAGAAGGTGAATGTGCGACAAGCTCAAGTGAAAAGACACTGACTCATCAGTCGAAACGCAAAAACCGTAAATACTGTGATGAATACATATCCTTTGGATTTATATGTAGAGGCAGTGAAGGTGAACAGAAACCACAATGTGTTCTCTGTTATGAAATATTGTCCAATGAAAGTATGAAGCCAGCCAAACTTCGCCGGCATTTTGAAACTAAGCATAAGGAGCATACTAACAAACCTGTTGAATATTTTCAAAGAAGACGGGAAGAACTGCTTTCAAGACAAAATATTATAGAAAAAATAGCAACCGGGGGTGATAATAAGAATGCTGTGTGTGCTTCGTATGATGTTTCTCTTTTAATAGCAAAGAGTGGAAAACCACACACAATAGCAGAGGAACTAATTCTGCCTGCTGCCAAAGCAATGGCCTCTAGGATGCATGGAGACAAAGTATCAAAGAGTTTTGATCTCATTTCATTGTCAAACACCACTGTCAAGCGGCGAATAGAAGACATGTCTGACAGTGTTAAAAATCAACTAGTGAAGAGAGTGATTAAAAGTCCGTATTATTCTTTACAATTAGATGAAAGTACAGATGTTGCTAACAGTGCTGATTTACTTGCATTCATACGATATGAATTTGACGGTACAATTAAGGAAGATTTTCTCTTTTGCCAGTCATTGCCAACACACACAACTGGTGAGTCTATTTTTAATAGTTTGAATGATTTTATAATAGCTAATGAAATTGGATGGTCAAAGTGTGTAGGAGTCAGTACTGATGGGGCTCCCGCAATGTCGGGAAAGTACAAAGGACTCAAGGCAAAAATCCAAGCTATAATACCAAATGTCAAGTGGACTCATTGCTGCATACATAGAGAATCGTTGGCAGCAAAGAAAATGCCAGAAAACTTGAAGACGACTCTAGATGAAGTAGTGAAAGTAGTTAACTTCATAAAAGCTCAGCCCTTAAATTCTCGTATTTTTAGTGTTCTTTGTGAGGAGATGGGTAGCGCTCATGAACAACTGCTCTTGCATTCTCAAGTGCGGTGGCTGTCCCGCGGTAAAGTACTTACCCGCATATTTGAGTTGCGTGATGAAATAAGACTATTTCTTCATGATAAATCATTTCATGGGAGAGAATGGTTTAATAACTTTTCGTGGCTAGCTATTGTGGCATACATGTCTGACATCTTTACTTATTTGAATGACCTAAATTTGAGCCTACAAGGGAGATCCGTAACTATTTTTAAAGTTGAAGATAAAGTGGAAGCCATGATCAAGAAATTAGAATTGTGGTCTGAACGTCTGCATAGTGGTGTGTTTGAATCCTTTCCAACACTTTATGACTTTCTTGGAACTTCTGAAGAAAACATTTCTGAAGAAATAAGAAGCCTTTTTATTCAGCATTTGCAAGGTTTAAAGATCAGTTTTAGGGATTATTTTCCTCCTCATGATGGTAATAACAAGTGGATTAGGGATCCTTTTCATGTAAATGTAAAAGATGTAAAAGAATTAACAGCAAAAGAAGAAAATAGTCTTGTTGAACTTTCATGTGACACTTCACTAAGATCACGTTTCAGCCGTTACAATTTATCAGACTTTTGGTTACTATTGAAAAATGAGTACCCAGAACTGGCAACCAAGGCCCTGAAATATCTAATGCCATTCCCTACTACGTATTTATGCGAGCAGGCTTTCTCACAGCTCATTTACATAAAATCAAAATACAGAAATAGGATGAATGTGGAACCTGATCTTCGCTTAAAACTGTCTGCCATTGAACCTGAAATTGAAAACATAGTAGCAGCAAAACAGCATCACCCATCTCATTAATGAGATTAAGATAAAGTATTTTTTTTCTGCTCTGTTCTGTTCTGTATTTCTTTCTTTATATTTTTTATATATTTTCCCATTTTTTCATTTACATATGTCTTTCTGCAGAAATTAATCTAGTTTTCTGATAAGAGGAGTTTGTTGCTAGTTTATTAAAGCAGCATGTTAAGTTGACAGACGTTTCAATATCCTGGGGTCCAGGGAAAAAATCATTTAAATAAAAGGGGTCCTTGGTAGTGAAAAGTTTGGGAACCACTGATATATAGTGACATAAAATGGCAAACAACAACATTTGCAAAATAACCAAGATGGGAATTTGATACTAGGCAAGATAGGATAATAACCTGCTGCCCGAGAAACTATTTTTCGCTGCAATTCAACTTTGAGAAGAAGATGGAATTGACAGTGAAATTCTTCCTCAGTTTTGTTATGGTTGTAGCCACCCTGCTTGTTTCTAAATGTGATGGAAAATAAGCTGTAAGCATTCCTAATTACCAAGGCCATTAATAGTAGTGAGATGTGATTGTAAGAACTTCGTCTATTTTGTATGAAAGACTGAAAAGCCCTTTTGTAATGTTGTTTTATGTGTTATTGTTGATTCCTATTATGAGAGTGGAAACATTCACTTGGAGCTGAGGGCATGATCGATGATCTCTCACTTCCTGAGTTGAGCACTCTAATCGCTACACAAATGCAGCCCCCAAAAATACCTACTCTAATATGTTGTATATATTTCACTATTACATCTGTTTTGGCTCATAACAGTCTCTAATGACCATTTTTTTTCTTTATTTAAGGTTAGGCACTGCAGTGAATGGGGATGAAGTTGATGGCATCCTCACCAACTTTCATCACTACGTTGAAGCTATTGTGAAAGAACCAGCCATTATTGCTGTTTCTCACGAGTGTACTACCGTCAATGTGGACGTGAATGTTAATGTAGTTGATGTGGTAAGCTTTCTTGTCTTATACTAATGTAATCATATATATATATATATATATATATATATATATATATATATATATATATATATATATATATATATATATATATATATATATATATATATATATATATATATATGAAACATATTTTACACCTAGCAGGGACTCCCACCCAAGACATAATCAGTATGCCAGGGTGCTACTAACCACACCATTGAAGGCAAACTGACTGTGTGCCTTAGATTCGAGTCCTGGCTTGGTACAAAATATGGTCCATGTTTTCACATGTGATATTGAGTTTATTTGATCATACACACACACACTATACAAGCCTTGGGCTCTTTCCCGTAAACACAATTAGGTAATCACAATTAGGTAATCACACACGCACACACAGAGGAAAACTGAAGGTAACAATACAGGTTTTAAAGCTAAAGTGAGTGGATGGGAGCATCATTGAGACGGATGAAGAGAGCTGCGAAGACTTGAACAAAGAGCTTCGGTCAGTATTTACAGTAGAAAAAAACCCACCCCCTCAGATTGCAGAGACAGAAACTCATGGTCCAGCATTAGAGAACATCATCTTTTCAGCTACAGAGGTTTGCAAAGCGCTGATGGCATTAGACGCCCATAAAGCTACAGGTCCTAATGATATATCCCCTTATGTACTTAAGAAATGCACTAATTCAATATCAGCAGCATTAAGTATCATATTTGAAAAGTCGTAGGAGTCAGTGGAGATTCCAAAATGCTGGAAACAAGCAAACGTGGCACTTATCTTCAAAAAGGGAAGGAGAGATATGGCTCTAAACAATAGACCTGTTTCCTTGACAAGCATAGTTTGCAAATTATGAAGAAACTGCTAAGGAAAGATCTCTCTTCACTTGGAATCCTTCAACTTTTTGTCAGTGAGACAACATGGCTCCAGAGAAGGTAGATAAACAGTAACAAACTTATTAGAATTTTAGGATGAGATAAGCCGATTCTTATAGGAAAGAGAGGGTTGGGTAGATTGCATATTCCTAGACTTCCAGAAAGCATTTGATACTGTCCCACATGGGAGACTTATTAAGCAGCTGCAAACAATGGCTAGAATAGGTGGAAATGTCTTGGAATGGATAAATACTCACTAAGAAGGAAGGGAACAGAGGGTTAAAGTAAAACACTAAGAGTCTGAATGAAGAAGATTTAGTAGTAGAGTTCCACATGGTTCAGTTTTGTTCCTTGTATATGTAATTTACCTACCAGAGTCTGTAAATTTATTCATGAATATGTTTGCAGATGATGCAAAGATTGTAAAAAAGTAAGAAACGAGAACAATGGTAGAAAACTTCAGGAAGATCTAAATAGTCTGCATGATTAGTCAGCAAACTGGCTAATGAATTTCAATACTTCAAAATGTAAGTTAATGAGACCGGGTACAAGTGCGAGAAGGCCCAAGCTTGACTACTCAATGGAAGGAATGGAACTTCAAGAGATAGAGAATGAGAGAGATCTAGAAGTAAACATACAGGACGATTTGTCTTCAGAAATGCCTATAAATGACATAGTAAGTGCAGCATATGCTTTCTTAGCAAATGGAAGGGTAGCCTTCAGGCACATGGACATGGAAATGTTTAGAAATATTTATGTAACCTATGTGAGGCCAAAGCTTGAATGTGCAGCCCCTTTTGAAATCTGCACTTGAAAGAGCATGCAGTTATGCTGGAAAATGTTCAAAGACATGGCACGAAACTGGTGCCGGAAATGCGCAATCTCAGTTATGAGAAGAGGCTGAGGTAATTGTCTGAGGCTCCATAAGAAAACTTCTTTGCAGGATGTAAAGAAATACTTTTTTAGTGTAAGAGTAGTTGATAATTGGAATTCACTAAGTTAGGTGGTAGTAAATGCTAACACAATCCATAGGTTTAGGGACAAGTATGATAAGTATTACTTAGTACAAAATGGAACCGACCATGAGACGGGAAGTTACGAAATTGGGGCTCTTTTCCGTAAGCACATGTAGGTAATAAAAAGCAAACAAACACACACACACACACACGCACACACACACACACACACACACACACACACACACACACACACACACACACACACACACACACATATATATATATATATATATATATATATATATATATATTATATATATATATATATATATATATATATATATATATATATATATATATATATATATATAAGGGGGTCTCCGAGTTACGATGTTCCATCGTTATGACAGAGGCCAATAAATAATTCATAAATTATTAGTATAGTTTGTGAGCGTGACGGACGAACACATTGCTAGCAGCACAGCTGTATTCATATACATAAAGTTATGGCTTTATTTATTTATATGGTCATATTGAGGTTTACATTGAATTTATTTACAAAATTACCAAAAACATAGCCATAAATATGATTCTATGAGAAATAGTTTTTAGAGAGTTACGAAACAACGGCATTGTTGTATATTTATATACTGTATCAAGTTAGTAATTTAATTATTTATTTGTTTATGTATTTGCTTATTTAAAGGAATTAGATTTAATTTATTTAAAAAATTACCAGATATATGACCGTAAATACAATCTTCATGCAAAAAAAGGCCGTAAATACATTTTGTATGCAAAAAAACTTATGTTGAGGTTGGTGAAAAAATAGTCATACAGCATTGTTATATACGTATATATCAAGTTAATTATTTTCTTTATTAATGTATATTGTTATTTGAAGGACTTAGATTAAATTTATTAACAAAATAACCAATACATAGCCGTAAATACGATCTTTTTGCAAAAATATTTGTTGAGGTTGGCCTTTGGAAGACGTCGTCAAGTATATAGAAGAAAATCAAAGAAAAACGAACTCATGAAAAGAGTAATAACTGAAAAACACATATGAAAAAGGATTATTGGGCAATATCAACTAAAATGTTTATGGATAAAGTAAATATCACCTATGAGGAACTGAAATCTATTATAAAACAAGATACAAAACTGAAAATTAAAAGTACAATAAGAACAATAAGAATGCATTTTTAAGAGAAAGTCTATTATATAGACATTGCTTCTCAACCTCTCATCTGCCATATTGTTTATTGTGCTCTTTGGGAGTGGTTAAATACTTTCAATATGATTAAAATAAAGATGTCATTAGTGCTTTGGCTGGATGATTCAGGAGAAAGGAAAAATATAGCTTAATGCCATGAAAATGCTCAATCGCTGGTGTGAAGCCATTCTACCCTAAATTGGATATGGAGGCTGAAGTTATCCAGATGCGAGCCGACCACAGTCATAAAGGTAAGCAATACTGTATAGTGTACTTTTACTATTTTTATGTATTAGATTAAGAAGTTAGATTATTTTTCTATGTTTTAAAGTATTTATTTTTGGCATTGGTGGGGGACCTAGTTTCAAATTTAGGTGTTTTCCGACTGGGTCCCTGTCGTAAATCAGGGACCCTGTATATATATATATATATATATATATATATATATATATATATATATATATATATATATATATATATATATATATATATATATATATATATATATATATATATATATATATATATATATATATATATATATATATATATATATATATATATATATATATATATATATATATATATATATATATATATATAATTTGTGATCCTCGGTTTACGAGGTTCTTGACCTATGATGTTTTGTGGCTACAACGTATCTCCCATAAATTATTAGGAAATTCTTGTTTCAACCTATGTGGTTTGTGTCACAGATACGAACTTTGCACTATAACAGTTTGCCGAGTGTGGTGGAATAATACATCATCACACAGCGTTAGAATGAGGAAGACATGTTACTCAGTTCCTGCACATGCTCCATATTGTAATTGTGGTTATTCGCTCTTTGGTTTGTTTTGCTTTTTTTTCTGATAATTTATACCCTGTATTATGTCTCTCAAGCGTAAAGCAGATTCTTCTGATGGCACTGCTTCAAAGAAAAGGAGAGTCATCACCACAGAAGTGTTATAAGAGATAGTGAAATGCTCAGAAAAGGGAGAAACTGCTACCAACATTGGATGGTTACTAGGGTAAAGCCATTTGACCGTGGTGACGATTATCAAGGATAAAGGTCGCATCCAAGAACACGTGAAAGGTTCTGCTCCTGTGAAGTCCACTGTGATTACTAAGTAGCGTAGTGGCCAAATGATCTATATGGGAAAGTTATTAGTGGTTTGGCTGGATGACCAGCATCAACAGCAAATCACAGTGGGCCTTATGTACCTTGAGGAAAGAGGTGAAAGATTGTTTAAGGTCGTGGAAAAGGGAAAATGTCGAAGGGATTGAAAGTGAAGAGTTTGTGGCCAATAGGGTTGGTTTATGTGGGTTAAGGCTTGTGCCAATATGCATAACCTTTAGTTGCAAGGTGAAGCTGCTAGTGGTGATAAGAAAGCAGCAAATGATTCTGGTGCATTTGCTGAGATAATTAAAGAGAGGGGTTACTGTGCTGAAAAATTATATATTGTGGATGAGTCTGGCTTGTTCCAGAAGCATATGCCTGGTCATATGTACATCTCCAAGGAAGATTAGGCAGTACCAGGCCATAAAGCCAGCAAGGAGAGACTGACTTTGCTATTGGGGGCTAATGCAGTTGGCGACTCAAGTTGAAGACCTTGTTGGTGCACTTGGCATAAAATGCAAGTGCACTCAATAGGTCAACTGCCTTAAATCTGGAACATTTTCGAGAACTGGTTCAGCAACCATTCTGTGCTAGAACTGGAACAGTACTGTCCTTCCAAGGGTCTGGCCTTTGAGGTGTTGCTAGTGCTGGAAAGTGCCCCTGTTCACACTGTTCATTAGGATGAATTTCATCCTAATGTCATGGTTATTTACCTTCCACCTAATATCATTCCTCCGATACAACCAATGGATCAGGGTGTCATTGCCTCATTCAATACCTACTACCTCCAAAGAACAATTTCTATGGCTCTCAGGGCAACTGAGATGGACAAGGACTTGACTCTCAAAGTATTTAGGAAATCTTACATCATTCTCCAAGCTGTCAAGAACATTGGTGATTCTTGGGATGAAGTTAAGCAGATGAACTTGATTGGCTTGTGGAAGAAACTGTGTTCCCAGTTTGTGAATGACTTTCATGCACAGATGATGTTATCACAAAGAATGTTGTTGCCCTGAGTAAGGAGCTTACTTTGGAGATGGTGACTGATGATGTCACAGAGCTACTGGAATTGCATGGAGAGGAATTATCTGCTTAAGACCTCATTCAACTGTAGAAGCAGTTGAGTGAGGAGGAGGAAGAAATTCCAACCCCAGAGCCCAAGAAATATATGAGCTAGAGGAA
>JAXCGZ010011325.1:130000-140000 GCA_037179515.1 Halocaridina rubra
CTAATGTGGGCTTGGTCCCACCGCTGAGTGTTAGTAAGGGGATAAAGCCATATTTCCTAAACTCCAACATGTCTGTATCGTCCCCCATTTAAATGAGGACTAACTGTGACACATAAAATGGGTCTCTCACAGTAGCAGAGTAAGCACAAGTTCCAACATATTTAACTCAATGTCTACTTTGCTTAAGCATACTTAAACTGTTGACTCCTGTTTTACAAGACCCAGGCTCGATTCTTCTACATAGGAGATAAAGTATTAAGAATTCTTATATATGCCAGAAGCCTTTCTGCTATGCAGTTGTTATTATGAGTCCAATTTGATTAACATTGACGCATAAATCAGCAAAAAACATTCCCTACATGTCATGATAGGAAAATAGAGGGCTTAGTAGGGTCAATGGTCTGACACTTTCTTCTCCCAAAAGCTTCATAATACCAAGAAACTAATCGCCAGATGAAAACAAGTAGGGTATGCAGAATACCTGTGAAATTTGATTCTTTGTTATAGTTATGGCCATCCAGTAGGATATGACATAATGCTTGAAATATATAATATTCCTGTCAGGTGATTGAATTACAAACATACTATCCGCATTTGTTATAGGTGTCATTTGGGAGGGATAAGAGATTAAGGACAGGCAGTCCCTCTTTTTTTGCATGATACATCCAGTAGTGAAGCAAATAGAGGAAGATGCTTGTTCCTACATCCTTGCTGTCATGAGCAGAAGATAATGATATATATTACTTTTTTTTTAATGTGATGTCATAGGTCAGTGACGTAGCAGGGCTTAAACTTACCCACACCATCCTTGCGTATTCTAGTTAAGTTTTGGTAAGGAGAAAGTCCATTAGGGTTGGATTCCCAGCCCCGGCTTCCTTATCCTTGTTAGTTGGTTCTTACAGCACTCAGGGAAAACAAGTAGGTCATTCTTTCTCCCTCACCACTTGACACGTTGTTAATTTATTTCATCTCTCGTAAATAGATGACTATCCGCTGGCAAGTCCACCTCACAGAGTAGAACATGTTGTAACACTCACCTTAGAGGGTGTCTACCTTGTTACTATAGCAGCAGAAAACCAGCATAATCTTATACCTGGGCCTGTCATCAATCAGACCACAGTGTATGCACAGCACGAAGTAGTATCTACATGGACAGTAACCCCAGATTCAACAACAACAGGCACAGTGAATGGTGTGTCTCTGCTTGCATTTAAGATTCCTACTGAAGGTTAGTTACTGATGTTACGGATTCCTTTGTGAGTACAATTTTCCCCCCTTTTCCTAGCTTTTGATATCCACGGTTTTGGTCAACCACGCTCAAAAACTATTATGAGGCTCGAAAGATAGGGAATTATACGTATTCTACTGCTTGATGTTCTGAGTAGGGTCATGAATCTCGCACGGTCCCATTAAGTACGTGTATCATCCCTATGTCCACCACAGAATGGACAGATCATCTTAAATCTACCATCAATTTTCATATGCCTCAAGTAGCCATTATTAAATTCACTACTGTCCCTAGAAAACAAAAGTAATACTGATGCTAAGTCATATTAACATACTTTAGGGGAAAAGAATGACTTGAATTCTTCTATTATCCCAATAGAATATTAATATATCTCTGCCTAACATGATATGTTTTTTGACCTTTATTTGATATATAATGTCAGATTCACAAATCCTACATTCTTAATATGTTAATGTAGTTAACAATTCTCGTTTCTGAGCTTTTTTTCCCCTTTATTTAATTTTGCAACGCTATCGTATCTTTATATAGCAATATATAAATTAGTGTTCTTGTAAAGACGAGTGATCCAACGGCGCTCAAAGGATATTCATTTTCATAAGGCAGGTTACCTGATATATCCTTATCCAACCTAACCTAACCTAACAATTTACTGGGATATTTAAATTTACATGGGATTATGGGGTTGCTAATCTTTACAAGGTTCAGATTAGATACTTCTTCCTTTATATGAGTTATCTAATGCAGTATATTAATCTTTCCAACAGCTGCCAAGTTCAGATTCATTGACACTGCTGTCGCCAACTTCCCAACAAATGCGTCTGCAAGTCTTGACTGGGGTGATGGTAGTGTGCTTGAAATTCTGCCTTTTACCAACCCTGGAGACAGTGAACCTGTTTTGGAACACATCTACACTGGTGCAGGAGTGTACAACGTCTCAATAAGTATCTACAACGTTGTGTCTCGCCAGGATTTGACTTGTCAAGTACGGGATCAGCAATGTTCTTGCCTTAGATCATATGAATTTATTGGATATATTTTTTGTCAGAATTCAGTTGGTATGGTAAAGTCCTTATCTGTATCGTTATGCAAAAGCCACAATATCCTTATAAAGGGGGTGGCTGATGCAAATTAAAGAACGTGACTCCGTGGAAGGAAACTATAAATTAGGAGGACCCCCAATAACCTTATTTCGCCCCATTTAGTCGACTTTTACGACACGCAGAGGAACTCTTAGGAGTTACTCTTGTCCCCCTCAGAAAAAAGCCCTTATGCCTCCTCTCTTAGCTCAGTTAAGATCACCCTGCTAATTTCTGCGTGATAAGACGGCATGTTGAAATATATATAATTAATATAAGCTTCTTAAGTTTCAGCTTACTGGTGTATGTGTATGTTTTGACTCGGCCACCTCCATTACAAGGGGGATTGCGGCCATTGTATATGTACATGGTGATTATCTTTTCATGATGCGATAAAATTAATTCTCAGGTACTGATCATTGAAGAGATCAAGGACTTTGTTATCATCAACAAGTATTTCCCACTTCTGACTTCAACCACTCCTAGGGATGGCTTCGGGAAGACTCAAAACCAGTTTCCCAAGGATCAAAATCTTACGTTTTATCCTGCTATGTCACAAGGTATGTACAAATCAGTCCTTCTTTCTGAAAAATTTTTCCTTAGTTTTATTATTATTTTTTTCATTGTCTCAGAATACTTTCTATAATCTTTTCATCCTCATTTATTAATTATTAATTATCTTTCTCTCAGTACACTCGCCTTTCCTCAACTTTGTTATGCTCTTTTCATGGCTTCAATTTGCTCTCAGTAGCCTTTCGTGCTCATTTTCATTCTCTAAATTTTTTTTCCATTCCTCAACTTTATCATACTTTGGTTGATAAACAAGACAAGATATATATTTTTTTTATTATTGGAACTATATCCGTTAGTTATTTTAACAGCTACAGCTGCTGAATCTCACAAAAGTCTTCTTGCAACAAATAAAGAAAAAGTAAGTTGCACATTAGTAACATCATAATAGGTAAATTATCTCCTCATAAGTTATATCTTGAGCTCATCAGACTGTAAAGGATTATTCAAAGAGTAAAATTATAGAATTTTCCAGAGTTAGACTTATGTTTATCCTTGAAGAAAAGGAGATGAGCTATGGAAACACTGTATTTCTTAGCTTTTTAACCATGATATACGTTCTTTCTTTACAATCTCTTATTGTTGTTCATCCTTTATAAAGGGAAACTGACCTCTTTCAATACTCTAACAGTATTTTCTAAAGGTTGAATGCACTATACTTCTAAATATTTAATATACTTAAAATATTTAATTCTATCATTATATTTCCCTCAGTAGGAGCCAACCTCTAGTTGATACACTTTAAACATTGAACTAATTGTATTGGGTACTTTCCTTCGAGGAAAGCAATGCAAGGAAACATTTGATCTTTTTGTGTTTTGGCCTTACAAGGGGGATGGCGGCAGCCATTGTATTTGCATGTGTATGTATTTTCCCATTGTTTCGCCGGCAGTGTTGGCTACCATAGAACGAATAAAAGATGAAAGAAGAGAAGTGGCCATATTAAAAATATAAGTGGACTTATACAGTGAGACAAGGAAAAAGACAATGGTTTGCCCTAAGATGCTACTTCCTCCAATATTTATCACAATCAATTTGAACATTATATTGGGTATTGTTTCAGTTCATACTTTTCCTTCACTTATTGTTGTTGATGCTATAAGTCAGTGACTTCTTGTGTTTTGCATCCACCAGATTAGTACTACATATCCAAGCCCCTAAAGTGGCAGTGCGTGGTGTAGGTTTATTTACTGACCATCATTGGCGAAGAGAAACTACGAAAAATCTTTCAGTTATTAAAAAAATAATGAAAATAACTGAGTTCCTATGTTCATTGCAGGAACTGTGGATCGATATATCGTTGAGTTTACGAATAACAATTCTGAAATTATGAGATTTGAAGTAGTGGATCTTTTCAACCCGATTGCAAATTTCTTCCATTACCATTTTGATGTCGTGAGTAATTTCATTGTATATTATTATTGTTATTATTATTATTATCATTATTATTATTATTATTATTATTATTATTATTATTATTATTATTATTATTATTATTATTATTATTATTATTATTATTATTATTATTATTATTATTATTATTATTATTATTATTATTATTATTATTATTGGCTATTCGTGTCTGGATGTCCGTATGTAGTGACGTCATTGTGTGTTCATGCTGAGGCTACCTTTTTTGTACCTTGTCTGTATTTGATCTTGTAATAGGGTCTCTGTGAGAGATTTCACTTTATATTTCTATTGGTATGAGCTCTTCATGTCTTTTATTCTGTGATTGGCTTTTAATTTGTATTTTTTTTTGTAAATTCACCATGGGATAGGCTACACTTTAATAATTTCACTGTCACTTCATATTCATATTGACATTAATGAGCAACGTCACTATATAATTCATATTAGGATGGGATTTTCCTTTGCAACTACGCCACATAAGTCGCCACATAAGTTTTATTGTGATGGGATTCTTCTTTGTAACCTCTATAAAAATCATATGAGAATGATAGTTTCCTTTGTAATTTCACTGTGTCATTTACATTGGGATGGGATATTCCTTTGTAACTTCTCTGGATGTAAATGTTGTGATCGGCTGATTAACAAAGTTTTGTGCAAAATATGTATTATTTTGTAGATATTGCCTTTTGACCTATTAGGTTTTTTTTTATGTCTAGATAAAGCTTATGTGATTCCATATATACGCAGTTATACAAACATACAATTTAAACCCTATTGAAAAGTTTTACAGATAAATTAACCAAGATTGTAAGTACTTATATTTTGATAAAATGTGGCTAATTTTTTAAAGTATGGAAATGAGAGATAATTTTTTATGCAATTCAGTATTGTCTATTGAGGAAGAGATAGATATATAAGCAACGTTTACAGCTACTACAATACTTGCTTAGCAATATGTGATCAAGTTGACTTGTTCTTTGTTAAAGAGTTAAAAAAAATATAACATACCTGTGCTATGAATATCAGACATGATGGAATTGCTTCTTAAAGTTTTTTTTTTTTTTTTTTTTTTTTTACACTTCCAGGAAGAATTTCTAAACCTGACGGTTATTGCAGTCAACATCTTTGAGACTGTGAAAGTGGACATATTTATTGAGATGGTGGGACAAGTTAGGATTATTCAGATAAATGATTTTTCTGTTATAACTGAAAAGGTGAGGAAAGTTTGAGATTACTTATTTGTGTTCATGAAAACTAATTAATGAATTAAAGCCATTTGAGTTTAAAACTCTTGATAGAGGAACCTGTCTCTTTTCTTAATGGTAAAATACATAAAATATGTATATTGACAATCTTTTGAGAGTTTTTTTTTTCATTCTGTAATTCTTGTATTTTAATGTAAGATCCCCAGTAGAGGAATATGTCATGTTATTTAAAATTTATACCCTTTGAGTGTTTCCTTTTCTGAATTACTGTAGAATGAGTCAAAAACTTTCGAGATATCCTACGAATCTCTTGGGGGAGGAACCTGTCTGGTTGTGGATTGGGGAGATTCTCAGCCACTCGCACTGGATGCTTATGGAGAAGAATCTACATGCATGACCAACTTTTCTCATGCAACTTATCACTCGGAACCACTTCTAGAAATAGCTAACAACTTCACTCATAGCTACGCGTAAGTATTTTATGCTTATTACCTCCATTGCAAAACGTGTTTTTCATGCTCTTTATTTAACATAAATTCTTATCCTGCTTAAGCTAACAGGATTGCCAATATCTTGTAAAGATGATTAACACTCAGGGTGCTTTAGGGTTATTTATATTTACAAGGCAAGTCACCTAACCTAACCCTACCTAGCAATTTACGGGGCTATTTAACTATGCATTGGATTCTAAGGACTGTTCATCTTTACAAGATCCACTTGCCACCCCTATAAGAAAGGAAGCAAAACATCAGGGTGTCATCATATCTTGACTCTCCTCACCTCCTCTGTCAGTTGGTCTATGGAAAGTAAAAATAAAAACAATCTTGTAGAGATGAGTAGACCCCAGAATATATATAACCCCGTAAATTTCTAGGTTAGGTTAGGTCAGATGACTTGCCTTGTATATATGAAGTAGCCATGTGGTTACACTTTTTTGCAGAATCCGAAAAAAAATTAATTGATTTAGGGTATCCCATTCTTTTGCTCATTTATCCCTTTTACTTGGCTCTTACGACACACCCTACTACTAGAGATATATGTTTTCGTAGGTTTTTACAGCAGTCTGAGAACATGGGGGCTCAATCTTTTTCTCCCCCACTACCACAGATATGAATATTTCATATATCTATATACAGGAACCATAATCCCACATGTAAGGGGATAGTTAAGTCAAAGCAAACTTGAGTCTATGTGAGAGAAAATATAAGGGAGGGAACTCTCAGTTCCCTTGCCCCGCCTCATTTAGTCGACTTTTATGACATGAACGGGAACACGGAGGAGGTATTGGTGAATTAATTTAATCTCCGCAAGTTTTGATTTTTGCTTCTTATATGTGTTAAGAGTGGATAAAATTGGTTTCACTATTTCAGATATCAGTTTGCCATGCTTATACAAATTTAGTATATTTTTAAAGACAGGTTCTATGCTGAAACTGGAAGATTGACTTGTCTTCCTTAGTTATTTGCTAAACTGTGAAAAGGAAAGAGTAAGTTGACTCACAATTACTACCTAACTTATATATTTAGCTGAATATGCTATTCTGAAAATCTCATGTGCTTGTATAAAGCATTATATATTAATTTCCTGATCTTCTCCGTTTACCATGTGGAAAACCTAAGGAGGGTGGTAGAAAGAGTATAGTAGCCCTTTATGCCCAAGGAGCTAAGAGGAGTGATTAGGGGTGTTGTCATCTGGTGAATGTGTGCTTTGACTCGATCACCCCATTTACAAAGGGCATTGGTGGCCATTGTATACATGTACAATGGGTCCTTGGTTTACAAAGTCCTCAGCTATGATGTTTTGTGATTACGATGAATCTCCCTTAAATTATTAATAAATCTTTTTTTCGACATACGTGCTTTGCGTTGTAAATACAACTGCACCCGGAACAGTTTTTTGAGGGAGGAAGAAGAATATGGTGTTGTGTGGCATTGTTGTGTACATGTATATCAAGTTAATGTTGTTATTTGCTTTTTGTTTATGTAGTTGGTTATGTGAAGGACCGAGTGTGAATCTATCCACAAATCTACCAACTATATAGTTGTAAATACTATCTTAACGCGAGGAACAGCTTATTAAGTGTGTCGGAAGAATACGTCGTCATGCAGCATTGTTGTACATGTGTATATCAAGTTAATATTTTCATTTATTTTTAGTTTATGTATTTGGTTATACGAAGAACCTAAATAAAATTTATTTACAAAATTACCCAATACATGTATATAACTGTAACGACAAACTTCGCCCTCGGAACAGCTTGTTCTCTCTTGTACGCCATATTGTTCTTGTGTTTATTCGCTCTTCAGTTTGTTTATCTCATGTTCGTAATAATTTTGGCCTCTATTATGCCTCTCAAGCTTAAAGGAGATTCATCTGATAGCAGTGCTTCAAAGAAAAGGAAAACCATCACCATGGAAGTGAAACTAGTTATAATTAAATGCTTTCAAAAGGGATAAACTGCTACCAGCATTGGCCGATCACCGGGGTTAAGTCATTTGACTGTGACGACGATTATCAAGGATAAAGATCACATCCTTGAACATGTGAAAGGTTCTACTCCTATGAAATCCACTGTGATAATTAAGCATCATAGTGGTCTAATGATTGAAATGGAAAGGTTATTAGTGCTTTGGCTGGATTACCAGCATCATCGGTGTATCCTAGTGAGAATCATAGTAAACCAAAAAAAGTCAAAAGATTGTTTAATGATGTGAAAGGGAAAAAGGGAAAGGAAGTGATAGTGAACAGTTTGTGTCCATTAGGGGTTGGTTTATGGAATTTAAGCTCGTGCTAATTTGTATTACCTTTAGATGCAAGGTGAAGCTGCTAGTGGTGATGAGAAAGCAGCAAGTAATTTCCCAAGTTCGTTGGCTGAGATAATTGGGGAGGGGGGTTACCGTGCTGAAGGAGTGTTCTATGTGGATGAATCCGACTTATTCTGGAAGCGTGTACCTAGGTGTACGTACATCACCAAGTAAGAGAAGACAGCACCAGACCATAAAGGCAGCAAGGAGAGACTGACTTTGCTTTTGGAGACTAATGCTTCTGGCGACTTCAAACTGAAGCCCATCTTGGTGTACTTGGCAGAAAATCCAAGGACACTCGAGATTATTTGGAAGTCTACTGCCTGTCATCTGGAAGTTAAGCAAGAAGGCCTGGGTAACCCTTCAGATTTTCGAGGACTGGTTGAGCAATCATTTTGTTGCAGAAGTGGAGAGGCACTATGCTCCCAAGGGTCTGCCCCTTTAGGGTGTTGTTGGTGCTGAACAGTGCCCCCGGTCACTCTGCCCGGTTGGATAACTTTCATCCTAATGAAAGGTGCTTTACCTTCCACTTAATATCACTGCTCTGTTACAGCCAATCAGGGTGTCATTGCCTCTTTCAAGGCTTACTGCCTACGAAAGACAATTTCTATGGCTTTCAGAGCAGCTGAGAAAGACAAGAACTTGACTCTCAAAGAATTTTGGAAGTCTTACAACATTCTTTAAGCTGCCAAGAGTATTGCTGATTTTTGGGATGAAGTTAAGCAGATGAACTTAAGTGAAGTATGGAAGAAACTGTCCCCAGTTTGTGAATGACATCCATGGCCTTGAGGAGACAGTTAAGGCTGACACCAAGAACGTTGTTGCCCTGAGTAACGAGCTTAAGTTGGAGGTGGGGGATGATGATATCACATAGCTACTGGAATCTCATGGAGAGGAGTTATGTGCTGAGGACCTCATTCAACTGGAGAAGTAGATGACTGATTAGGAGGAAAAAATGTCAACCCCAGAGCCTGAGAGATTTACAATCAAGGGCATGGAAGAATCTTTTTCCCTGATAGAGAAAGGGTTGGCAAAGTTTGAGGCTAAGGAAGCCAACACTGCCAGGTACACTAAGGTCTCCAGAGGGGTCATGGATTCCTTGCATTGCTACAAGGAATTTTGGGAGGAGTAGAAGAGTGCATCCTTCCAGATTCTCCTGGAACGTTTCTTAAAGAAGATAGAGAGGCCAGCAGCATATCCTCTACCTATTACCTCACCTGCCTTAGTATCTCCAGCACTTGCTGCAGATTCTCCTGCCCACACTCACCTGCCCCAGTGTCTCCATCAGCTGCCTCTCTAGCTTCCTCCTCCTAATAAACCTCTCTCCCTCCCTTGCTATGCCCCCTCTTGTGTGCAAGACAACCACAGGAGTAAAGGTAAGCAATACTGTTCTCTGTGTGTGATTACCTAATTGTGATTACCTAATTGTGTTTACTGGAAAGAGCCCAAAGCTCGTATCTTCCCGTCTCCTCATCGGTTCCATTTTAGACTTAGTGATACTTATCATACCTGTCCTTAAAACTATGGATTGAGGTAGCATTAACTACCTCCTCGCTTAGCAAATTCCAATTATCAACTACTCTTACACTGAAAAAGTATTTCCTTACATCCTGCAAAGAAGTTTTCTTACTAAGCTTCAAACTATGACTTCTAGTTCTAGAGCCAGCCATATCAAAATATCGA
>JAXCGZ010011325.1:145000-215000 GCA_037179515.1 Halocaridina rubra
CCATTTCATATATATATATATATATATATATATATATATATATATATATATATATATATATATATATATATGAGATTCTAGTTACGTGAATTATAATTCTTCTATTGCAGATTAATTGTTTTGTAGAAAAGTTATGCTAATTTAAATTGCTGTGCTATATTTATAGGCTACGAAACTGAAACTGTGTCCTCGACTAGATATTTGCATGCAAATCTTAGTATTTTCTGTGGATATCCGAAGATGGCAGTAATGGTGAACCATTACCATATATAGTAATAAGTTAATATAGATACGAAAAACAAGCGGTCGAATTTGTCATTCGCACACAAATGCACGTGCGTATGCACGCATACACTCGCGTACTTGCACTTACACACACACACAAACATGCACGCACTCGTATACATATATAATATTAGATACATAGAAAGTACATTGAATCGCATCCATTTTCCTTTTCATTCTATTTTTTTTTCTTATGTGTGTTGGCTAAAGAAACAATGCATTATGTAGGGCCAAAGTAAACTAGGAAAGCTGAAAATTAGATCTTGTTGACTATATATGGCATGCATAAGCAAAACTGTCAGCAAATACATATGCTCAAAGGGATGAAAGCAGGGATAGGAAGTAGCGGTGGTTTGAGCTCTTAACTTGACAGGTGAAACACCCGCAATTGAATCCACGGCAGGGATTTAGGCATGGAATTGTAGGGAATTCAGTTTGATTCTCCAGCTCTAACATGCGATTCATCCCTCATAATTGGGTTTAATAATGACACAAAACGGCAAGCAAACAAACAGAGGTGAAACGCAATATTCACTACTTTTTTCTTGCAGTTTTACTTCTGCTTGTTGATTCTGTGCTGACTCTGGTGGGAGGAGGAAATATGTTTTTGATAAAAAAGAGAGCACATTTTAATTGTAACTTTTCTTTATTACAGAAAACGTTGGCAAATATATTTAATTGATTCTGCTTGGGGTCATTTAATATCACCTGTTCTGACCATGGATGTGGTTCCCTCTTGGAATATGTCGGAAATCATCATACCCAAAGTATTTTTGCCACATGGGCATTACAAGCTACTCTACACATTGACGATGTGGGGTTAGTTACATTTTTTTTTTAGCATCATATTTCTGTATTTTTCAAACTTTATGTTATTGACTTCTTAAGACATGATGGTAGGCATGATAGAGAAAATCGTTGGCTGGGCGTGACTTCATCATGCCCTGCCCACCTGACCGAGAAAATGGGGGCTACATATGAAGTCATGCCCTGCCCACCTAACTGAGAAAATGGGAGGCAGTATGACTTCATCATGTCCAGCCCTCCTGACCGAGAAATAAAGAAGGCAGCAAGAACATCATGCCCTGCCCACCTGACCAAGAAAATGAACATCATGAATTCTCAATTCTTTGCCCACTCTAAGCCATTCCATAAATTGTGTTGTGCCAAAAAAAATTTATAAATGGATGAGATTGCCAGCCCTTTACTCCTCTATGCCATTTAGGTACCATTTAAGACTCAAATATAATTAGAAACTAAGTATATTTTTTTTTTAGTCTGACACCGGGACTGGCAATAAAATTACCCTTATCAATAAAGGCCAGTGCACAGAGGAAATATTAAGATGAAGAAAAAGTAAAAGATTAAGGACAAGGTAGAGTTGAGGTAATGGTGCATAATAGGAAAAGGACAGGGTGAAAGAATAGTTGAAGTACTAAGGAGCTAGATATATGGCAGGATTAGGTCCGAAGATGATGATAGATCCGTTTTTTGAAGGAAGATAGGTTATAAGAATTAGGAAGGACAGAAGGAGGCAGAGAGTTCCAAAGTCTGGAGGTAGAATGGAAGATGGAGTTGCTGCACCGACAAATCCACGAGCTACAAATCTCCATACAATACCTGTGAGACGAGGCCACTTGGCGAGTGTTGTGCGGCCTCAACAGTGAGGGAAAGATGCAACTCGGTAACTCATCAGAGCAGTGATGGAAATAGTAGCAATAAAAAACAGAAAGGGATGATACCTTACGGCGAAAAGAAAGAGAATTCAGATTAAAAGTAAGAGAAGGTCTTTAATGAGTTTTGGCTGCCTTTGACTGAACCCTATCAAGGAGACAAGTATATGAAGAAGCACCCCAGATTTGCAAACAGTTTTTATAAGCAGGGACGAATAAGACTGTATAGGTTTTAAGTAATTGTGAAGGGGAAAGGTAATGACAAAAACGAAATAGACCTCTCAGTTTTTTGGGTTTAGATTTAGAAATCTGATTATGTGATTCCTCCAAGACAAGTTAGAGGCTATCTGGATTCCTAAAATGTTCATTGAATTAAGAGTAAGAATTTTGTTAGTTGCAAAGACAATAAGGTTATCAGTAGGAATAGAAGATAAAGAGATAGCCAAAAACTGTGTCTTAGAAGATACCCTCTGCAAATCGGAGTTGAGAGTAGAAGAAAGAGTGATACGAGAAATGATTACGTGTAGCAGATGAAGGTTGTGAAGAAATGGCAGAGGAAAAGTGAAGGGTAGAATAGTCGCCAAAGGCGAGAAGAAGAGAGGAGAATGAGGACTGAAGAAAATCGTTTATGAAGAGAAGAAACAGAGTAGGTGCAAGCACAGAGCCCTGTGGAACACCACTGGTAACAAGGAATGAGCTAGATGTTGCACCGTCAACAGACACAGACATAAAATGACTAGAAAGAAAACTGAAAATCAGAAAACAGAGAGAAGGGGTAAAGCCATAAGCAGAGAGTTTTGCCAATAGAGCCTTGTGCCATACTGTCAAAATCCTTAGAAATATCAAGGGTAACGACAAAGGATTCCCCATAGTTCATCAGAGAAGATAACCATATATGAGTAAGATAGAACAGGAGGTCACCAGTGGATCTTTCCTTGTGGAAGCCATACTGGTGAAAGGAGATAAACGAGGTTTCAAGATGTGAGAATTGAGCAAAGTTTCGAAAAATTTAATGATAGAAGAGGTTAGGCCAATTAGTTGCTAGTTTGCAGGAATAGAGCGTTTACCCTTCTTATGAATAGGTTGCACCAGATCTTGCTACCAAGATGAAGGATAGATACTGGTTAAGAGAATGAGGTGAAAAAGACGGCTAAGCACGGGAGCCTGTCCACCTGCAAACCTCTTATAGAATCTTGCAGGCATACCATCGGAACCAGATGCTTTGTTTGTCTTTAGCGAGTGAAGAACCTTATGAATTTTGCTTGAAGAAAGGATAACTTACTGGCTTTATAATAATATTTGAGTTTTAAATGGTAACTAAATGACATAGAGGAGTAAAGGGCTCGTAATCTCATCCAATTATAACTCTAACTTAGGGTTAGAGAGGGGTAAAGAAAGGAATAGGGTGCGTTACTCTCTCAATTTTGTACATTTGTGTTACACCATGAAGAGCTTATAAACTACAATATATGGTATAACTCCTTTTCTGGGGGCAAGAATCACCCTCTGTGTTCCCCCGAGGGTCGTAAAAGTCGACTAAATTGTGCGGAGTGCAGGAACTGGCAATCCTCGCCTTTGTATTCTCCTCCCACAAAGAGTCAAGTTTTTTATTTGACCCAGCCCACTTATATGAGGATTATGGCATTTGAATATAGATAGATATATAATTTATAATAATATGTAGGAAAAGTTGTTTTCTCAGTTTTGTGTATTTTTATTAATACATACCATACAGCATAAGCAGGAACAAAATTTTCACTCCCGTTTTTGTATACAATGTTTTAGCATGTAATACTGTATAAGCAAATATAAGATAATAGGTACCGTATATTAAGGAAGAGGGTGATTTGCTTTCTCATTTTAATATTATTTAATTTATTGTAAATAAATATGATTCTTCCCATAGGATGTCACTCTTAAGACATGCAGGGGATACGAGGGTAGAATTCTTTCTTCCCCTCCACCAGGAGGGTGGTAGAATACTTCATCTGTGCTCTCCTGCGTGTCGTACAATCCGAATAAATGAGGAAGAGCGAGGGGACTGGGAATCCCCTCCTCTGTATTTTTTCCTGCTAGTTACAAGAAATCCGGAGGTATTCTGGCTGGAGAGATCCAGCCAGAACGCTAATCTTTGGGTCTTTGATTGTATGTGATTGTATTGTAAGTGAAAGTAAGAGGGAAGTGATAGATAGCATGTTTGTGGAGAGAAAGATGGATGTGCTTGCACTGAGTGAAACTAAGATGGATGGAAATTGTTGAGGTGACAGTAGGGAGTGTGGTAGGTAAGGTGTCTGGAGTTAAAAGAGAAAAAGAAAGAGAGGGAGTGTCTCAGTTGGTAAGTGAAGAGATAAATAAGTATGTGGTGGAGTGTAAGAAAATATTTGCTAAAATGAGACAGGGATGTGAGGTTTGGGTGTTTGTGAGCGCATATGGCCCTGGCAGAGAAAAAAGAAATTTTGGATGAAATTGAGCGAGTGTGTGGAACACTAGGAACTAAATGTGAATGTGGTGTTGACTGTAGATTTGAATGCTAGAATAGGGAATGAGCTAATGTATGATGCAATTGGGAAGTATGGAGTACCTGGTAGGAATGAGAGTGGAGAGAAAGAGGGATGTGCTTGCACTGAGTGAAACTAAGATGACAGGAAATGTTGAGGTGACAGTAGGGAGTGTAGTAGGTAGGATGTCTGGAATTGAAAGAGAAAAAGGAAGAGAGGGAGCGACTCAGTTGGTAAGTGAAGAGATAAATAAGTATGTTGTGGAATGTAAGAAAATATTGGCTGAAATGAGACAGGGATGTGAGGTTTGGGTGTTTGTGAGAGCATATGGCCCTGGCAGAGAAAATTTTTTTTTTGGATGAAATTGATTGAGTGTGTGGAAGACCAGGGACTAAATTTGAATGTGGTCTTGATGGTAGATTTGAATGATAGAATAGGGAATGAGCTAATGGGTGATGTAATTGGGAAGAATGGAGTGCCTGGTAGGAATGAGAGTGGAGAGAAAATGATAGAAATGTATATTCAGAGAGAGATGCTGATTGCCAATACTGTATTTAAAAAGAGGGATGTTCACAAGTATATATAAGTCAGAGTAGATAATGGAAGAGTAGTGGACAAAACATTAATGGGTTATGATGTGGTGGACAGGAGGGTGATTGAAAGAGTATTGGATGTGAATGTACTGAGAGGAGGTAATGGTGGAATATCTGATGATTATTTAGTGGAAAGTAGAAAAGTGGAGAAAGAAGAGAAGTGAGAGAGGAAGAGAGGTGCTAAAAGTAAGTGAACTAAATAGAGATGAGAAAGACTTTGAGTATAAGGTTAGACTGAGGAATGTGTGGAATGTAGTAAATGAGAAAGTGGAGGAGGGAGTAGAAGAAGAATGGAGTTGTTTCAAGGAGGAAGTTATGAAGTGTGCAGAGGCAGTGTGAGGAAGGAGACTTATAGATAGAAGTAAAAGGAAAAGTAGTGAATGGTTGAATGAGGAGGTGAGTGCAGCATGATGGTGTGAATGTGCCAACAGCATTGTATGGAGCAGAGAATTGGTATGCAAGAGAAGATGAAAAGAACAAGCTTAATGTATTGGAGATGACGTGTTTGAGTAATATGATTGGTGTAACTAGAAGAGATGGAGTGAGAAACGAAGCGATCAGGCAGAGAATGGGTATTGAAAGAAGGCTGTCGGATAGGATAGATCAGAGAGTATTGAGTTGATTTGGATATATGGAAAGGATGAGTGATGAACCAATAGCAAAGAGAGTGTGGAGTGCAGAAGTGACTGAAGTTAGGCCAAGAGAATGACCTAGAATGAGATAGATGAGTGACATAAAAAGGGCATTGGATGCATTTAGAATATTAGTGGAGCAGGGAAGAGAGAGTGCATGATATAGGAAAAAGTGGAGGAAGATTAGGTATAGGTGACATGGCCCAAAGGGATTTCTTGCACTTGCTAGCTCAGTGAACTGTGATGGACAGGTGTGAGGGGAGATGCCATGTGATGAAGCGGTTGGTGTAAACCAATTGTGGCTGTCGGGCCTCACTGTAGAATATCCTTGCCAACCTACTTTATGGTGACCTAAGAAGGGTGGTGGGGTGGGAAATGTGGCAATCCTTTATCCACAAGGAGCTAAGAGGAGTAATCGAGGAATGTGTGGATTGTGATTAATGAGTGTTTCTTGACTCGGCCACCCTCCTTACATGGGTGAATTAGGCCTTGCATATTTATGTAGATAAAGTATTCCTACTCAGCAATCTTATTTGTATTGTTGTTGAGGTGTAGCGAATTTATGGGGGTATTTTAGATGAAGACTGTTGTTTTATAAAACTAATTAAGCTAATTGAAGCATACCCACCTCTAGTAATACCCTTTACTATTTTTCTTATCTGATTATATTTAGCAGATCTCAAGTTAGCTCACAGTTTCTCAGTGTAGTACCTTCTAGACTTTTCTTTTAGTATGCTTGAGCTTATTCATATAAATCCTGATCACCGTTACTGAATAATCTTATCAAACATTTTCTCTCATTATCTCTGTGTAGACTTGGGTTGTGACTTCATGTTCTTCCCGAAAAAAATTTTTCTTGCCTCAGAACTGCTGGTGAAAGTAATGGTGATGAGCAGAGTGTGATAAATCACTGCTGCTTTTTCTTTTTTGTTCAAGATATTGTGACTAATATATAACTTCAGTTTCGATCCTGGCTCGGGATTGGATTGGCTTCCATTCTCTTATGTCGTTACCGATTGAATTGAGCAATTGGATAAGGAGTCGGTGATTTCCTATAGGTCTACCTGATTATTCAGCCAATGCCTTGAGATCACTAAGTCTGCATGATTAGAGAGGGGGCTTAGGGCCATGCTGTGTAGTAGGCAAATAGTCGGGCTCTCAGCTGCTACTGTCTCTTGTCGCTGCCTTTCATTAGAGACCTTTAACCTCTAACATATGGCTCTTTCCTGGTGTCATCAGAATACGTCACCATGTTTAAAAATTTTATATTAACCTTGCCTTGTTTACTTTTTCTTCAGATCCAGCTGTTTTGGATCCAAAGTTCCCTTTCCAGACACAAGTGGAAACCTATATTGAGATCGTGAAATCACCTCTTATAGGAGTCATGCTTGAAGGTTTTGTGGCCAGGAAGACTCGTGGTTTGATTCAAGAAGTTTTGTTTGAACCTGGGATGTGGTCCATTGATCCTGATTTTCCAGATGACAAGGTGAATGTAATCTATTTGTATATATATATATATATATATATATATATATATATATATATATATATATATATATATATATATATATATATATATATATATATATATATATATATATATATATATATATATATATATATATATATATATATATATATATATATTTTTTTTTTTTTTTTTTTTTTTTTTTTTTTTGTGGTACTGTTTGCTAAATGAAATTTATTGCAAGTTTGGTTTACAATTGCATTTGTGATTTATATTCAGAATTTACCATTTTCATAATGTATTGCATATCTTTAAAGGATATTCTTTTATGTCATCACTGGAGGGAGATTGACTGTATTGGTGAAATTTTACCTATAATTTTTCAGTCAGAAATTATATTTCACTGAAACCAGTAGAATGGCCTCTGCTGTAACAAAGGGACTGAGGTAACTGGCTTTCCGTACTTTCATCAGTCCTTCCTAATTTCTTCAATAATTTCATATATCAAAGAAACTTATTTTCAAGGCAGGAGTAATTATCGTCTTGTATCCTATCTCTTTTAGTCATCTACGGCACACAGATAATATGTTGGTGAAAGTCTGTCTCCCTCTTCAGGGTTGTTCCTCTTTGTATAAATATAAACTGAGTACATGTTTTAATACATATTGGAATTAAAGAAAAAATAATGTACATAAAAAGACGAATGTGCATCACTTTTAGTATGTCAGATTCTTGAAATTTGTTTCATTTTCACTGAAAATGAATTACAATATTACATAGCCTAAGAAGCTCAGAGGAGTGTTTGAGGCATGTTTGGCTTCTGGCAAATGTGCATCCTTTGAATTGGCCACCCCTTTATAAATGGGTTTGTGGCCATTACGGATGTATGTACATAGTATAAAGCTTTAGAGTGCTTGTGTTATGAGCGATAGCATTTTGTACGAGAGCATTACCATGACTATGGTATCAGATCTCTTTAAACATTGCACCTCCTGATATATCTGCTTCTTTCACTCTTCACTTCTCTAACACCCGTTGTCTGAGCTCCATTCTTTCATCAGTGGAACATTACTCGGGTGCATCCCTCCCTAACCTCCTCCTTTTTTTCTCTCTCTGAAACCCAATTGTGTAGCCATGTTTCCCGACCTATTTCAAATCTCTCTTTATAACCTGTGTTTTCGTTTCTGTTCCAAAGCTGGGATCAGTGCCTACTTCAATACTAGCACTCCTATTTGCAAGGCTCATGGACCTTGAATTTCCTGACTTTGATGCTGTCTTGCTGAAGATCTATCTCTCCACTACCACTATATTCCTTGGCTTTTGATACTACTCTCCTAACTCCACTGACTTTGAATATCTGTACTGTTGCCATGAGTCCTTGCTATCTTCTCACCCACATTCTGAAGTTGTCGATATAGGGTACTTCAATGTTCACCACAGTGAGACTTAATTCTTCTCACGCTGATGTGGGAAAATGTGAGCCCCTTGCTTTCTCTATTATCCATAAGCTGGAGCAGTTTATCAAACATCCCACTCGTGTTCTCGATCACTATGGACATGCATCTAACACTCTTGACGTATTTCTTACTTCTTATCCTTCAAACTACACATATTCTTTGCTTTCCCCTCTTAGTAAATCTGACTACTCTTTGATCTCAATCTCTTCTATTTTTACTCCCCCTCTATCAATTTCTTCTACTCAGCATCGCCTTTGGCACTTTGAATGTACCCAACGTGGCAATTTGCATGACTTTCTCTTTGACTTCCCACTGGATGACTACTGCTTTTGGACCTGCAACCCTTATCAAGTAGCCTGAAAAGATGCTTAGATCAAAACCTCGGGATGGAGGCATTCATCCCCTCCTTTATGAAAACGTTTTCTCTCCCTAATCCTTGATTTGACCGTGCCGGCTCCATGGCTATTCAAGCCAGGGATCAGGCATACTAGTAGCACCAAGCCTCTCTTTCTGAGTTAAATTGCTCTGCATTTGTTTCAGCTAGGTATTGCTGTTCTTCTCAGATTCGAAGATCTAAAGCTTCCCTTATAAGAAGGAAATTTGATGAGCTTACCTCCTCTCCCACTGATAAGTGTTTCTGATCCTTAGCCAAAAACCTTTCCAAAAACTTTTGTAGCTCAAGCTTTACTCCTCTTATTCGTTCTGATAGTTCTATAGCTTGCTCTCCCATTGACAAAGCCACTCTTTTTGACTCTCATTTCTCTGCCATCTCTTCTGTAAGTGATACCAGCGCACCTGTCCCTCATACTTTACCCCTCTCCAACCCTTATTCTTTCTTCATGCAAAGTCCATAAGGTTCTTTCCTTTCTAGAAACAAACAAGGTATCTGGATCCGATGGTATCCCTGCAAGGTTCCTTAAAGAGTTTGCAGATGAACTGGTTTCCATGCTTTGCTGTCTTTTTCGCCTCATTTTCTTGACCAGTATCTATCCTTCATCTTGAAAGCATGCTTTAGTTCAACCTGTCCCTAAGAAGGGTTACTGCTCTTTTCCTTCAAACTGCCGACCTATTGCCCTAACCTCTGCTATCACTGAAGAATTCTTAATTTTGCTCATTTACACTTCATGAAACGTCTTGATTCTAACCATCTTATCTCTGATCACCAGTACGGCTTCCACAAGGCAAGATCCACTAGTGACCTCCTGTCCTATCTTACTCATATACGGTTATCTTCTCTGATGAACTGTGGGGAATCCTTTGTCATTGCCCTTGATATATCTAAGGGTTTTGACAGAGTCTGGCACAAGGCTCTATTGGCAAAACTCCGTGCTAAATGCTTTACCCCTTCTTTCTGTTCTCTGATTTTCAATTTTCTTTTGACCGTTTTATATTTGTGGTTGTTGATGGTGCATCATCTAGCTCATTCCCTGTTATCAATGGTGTTCCACTGGGCTCTGTTTTTTTTGCTTACTCTGTTCCTTCTCTTTGTCAACAATCTTCTTCAGTCCCCATCTTCCTCTCCTCATTACGCCTTCGCCGACGATGCTGCTACCCTTCATTTTAACTATGCCTTCTCTTGACAACTATTATCTGCTAATCGTAATTGGTTTGCATCACTTTTTCTTCTATACTCAACCTCGATTTGCAGAGGATATCTGAGTGGGGCACCAAAGATTAGATAAATTTGATGCCTCCAAGACACAGTTTCTGGCTATCTCTTTTCTTCTTCTCCTCCTATAACTCCTATTGTTTTTGAAACTAATGAAATTTACCCTCTTAATTCAGTTAACATATTAGGAATCCAGATAGCCTCTAACTTGTCTTGGAGAAGTTACATAAACCAAATTTCTAAATGTGCATCCAAAAAATTTAGGGTTCTGTTTAACTTTTATCATTACTTATCCTCTTTGCAGTTATCTAAATTCTAAAAAGGTCTTATCCATCCCCGCTTAGAATACTACTGAGGTGCTATTTCTAATATTTATCTGCTTAATAGGGTTTAATCTGGGGCAGTCATACTTATCAGTGACCCTTCTCTTACTTTTAATCTTGATTATCGGTCTTTTCACTGTAAGATATCATCCCTTTCGCTTTTCTGTCGCTATTACTTCCATTGATGTTGAGTTGGCGAGTTGCATCCCTCCCCCACTGCCGAGGCCGTGTAACACTTGCCAAGCGGTCTCGTCTCACAAGTACCGTGTGGTGATTTGTAGCTCGCGGATTGGTCAGTGATGCAACTGTTTCATCCTATCTACCTCTAGACTCTGGAACTCTCTTCCGCCTTCTGTCGTTCCTAATTCTTATAACCTATCTTCCTTCAAAAAGGCGGATCTATCGTCATCTCAGTACCTAATCCTATCATATCTCTAGGTCCTTAGTACTTTGACTATTCTTTCAGCCCGTCCTTCTTCTATTGTGTATCATTCCCTTAATTAGGCCTTAGCCTTAACTTGCTACTTTTTCTTCGTCTTAATGTTTTCTTCGTGCCCGGACCTGATGAGGACAATTTCTTGTCAGTCCCGGTGTCACAACCATGATTAAAAAAAAAAATTTAAAGCATATTGACCTGTCAAATAAGATGAAGAAAAAATTAAAAAAACACAGTAATAGAATCCTTTTCATCTCTCTAATCATTTTCTCATCATTGTGCTTATGCATGCCATATATCATAAGGTATGGTTATTTGTTTTTTTTTTGCCATTTTGTCACTTAATCTTTCTTTCTGGGGTGAACACAAACAGGTTGGAGCTGAGGAATTAGGGCTGGATGCCCTTCCTAACGCACTGCAGTGATCTTGACCGCAGTTTTTTCCCTTTCCGAGTCGAATGCTCTTACCACTGCGCTACTGTTGTCCCCTGTAGGTTAACCATATATATATATATATATATATATATATATATATATATATATATATATATATATATATATATATATATATATATATATATATATATATATATATATATATATATATATATTGAACAGACATACAGTATATATATATATATATATATATATATATATATATATATATATATATATATATATATATATATATATATATATATATATATATATATATATATATATATATATATATATATATATATATATATATATTGAACAGACATACAGTAGATATATATATATATATATATATATATATATATATATATATATATATATATATATATATATATATATATATATTATTTAATCTGCAGAACTTTAGTGTGACTTGGAAATGTAGGGTATTAGGAGAGACATGGCCTGCTGCAGATACAACTCCCAAAGCAATCTGGACGAAAGGAGCCGGAGGGGGATGCTTTGGAAATGGTCCTGGTAAGCTTTCATACCAAAATTGTTACTTTATTTTTGTTAATTGACCCTATCCCTTGCATTACCATAGACACTCAAGCTTTGAAAATTAGTATTCTTGCTTTATTCTTGTTAATTATCCTTGACTCCCTTATTATCAGGGACATTGATAGATTGATATTTAAATGTTCTCATTATATTTTTATCAAACATAATAACATATCTCGCTTGATGAAGTTGACATAATTATTGTCTGTTGTAACTTGGAATTCTTCATCTATGTTATATGAGAGTGACGCGAAGAAAATTGCCCCCATTGGGCCCGATCTCCAAGAAAACATTCAAGAAGAAAAAGTATCAGCTTAAGGACAAGGCAAAAATAAGAGAATGCTAAGCAATAAAAATAGACTGAATGATAGAGTATTGAAAATAAAGAAGATCTAGAAATAAAGCAGGATTAAACCCAGAGATGATGATAGATCAGCTTTTTGATAAATGATTGGAAGAACCTGCACCATGAAATGTACAAAAGTTGTCATCATCTTTTAATTATGAACATATGCTCATATATGCTGTATATACAGTGAACAGTTTCAAAACTATTACCATCTCTAAAGTTTCCTGTTATGAGACAATGGAAAGACACCAGCATTCAACATAATATCTTTCTGGTTTTCTTTTCAAGGGTCTTCACAGTGGATCAGTATTCTTTTTACCCTATCCACTGCATACTCCACCTTCTCCTTTCACATACATAAAGCTCGTCTTGGGCCTACCTCTCCCACCTCCAGCCTTACACCTTTATCCACAGCATCATTTTCCCAATGTACTGCTCATCCTTCCTCATCACACGCCCAAACCATTTCAGTTTTGCACTCCACGCCATGTTCCCAAGCCGTCCTACCTTCGCTGTCCCTCTAATATTCATATTTTTCTTAATTCTCATTGCATTTTAGGGTTACTGGCCTACAGTGATCCAAATCTAACTCTACTGGGTTCAGATTTCATTGCTGTGGATCAAATTTATGAGATGGAGGCAACACTTAAGAAGGATACCAGGACAACTACTGCAATAGGTCAAGTCCATATTGTATCCTACACCCCACCAATCCTTAAAGTCAGGTAAAATGCTTTTGATTTATCATTTTGCTTTTATATATATATATATATATATATATATATATATATATATATATATATATATATATATATATAATATATATATATATGTTATGACAATGGATAGGGATCGATATTTTGATATGGCTGGCGCTAGAACTAGAGGTCATAATTTGAAGCTTCGTAAGAAAACTCCTTTGCAGGATGTAAGGATACTTTTGAGAGGGGAAAAAGAAGAAGCTGTCTGCCCCGTCTAGAAGAGTTGCCAGAGGCGAAGCCATCACATCACATTATCTAATTTTTTGTGTGAAGTTGGGAGAGCCCTTACAGCCATTTACCTGATCCTGTGGTTCCATATATTGTTGAAATTAATATCCTTCCCATGTAGATTAACTTGATAGTTAGTGTGTTATATGAAATAATTAAATAATTAAATAAATACGAAAAATACTCCTGTCAACAGTACTGAGTTAAGCTGCCAAGTAGCACAGCTGTCTTATTTTTTTTCTTTTTATCTGTTCTCTTTTATTATGTTTTTGCATAAATTGACTTAGATTTAAAGTCTGATCCTGGGATAAGATACCTTGGTTAACAAATGATTAATATATTTTGTTCTTCTAAAATGACCAGTTTAGCAGTTAAGAAGAATATAAAGTGGGCTTTTGTTTTGCATATTTTTTCTTCTCAAATTACCAAAGTCAAATTTTAAGTTAGGATGTGTGTTACCAGGAAAGAGATGAACTGAGTAACTAAATAGTATAACCAAATAGTACTCATATGAAGATATAGAAATTCTGTGTAAAGCTTAAATAGAAACTTTTCTCTTTCTTTTTTTTTTCTGTCTATATTCTGTGAAAGGAAAAACATCAAAATGAGGCCATCTCTGTCCCGAGCCCCCCCCCATCCAATGGTCGAGGGAGGGGTAGTAGAGGATCCCTCGGGTATGTAGGAGGAGGAGTGGCTGTTAGAAGATTGAAGCAAATAGTCAAGGAATTGGAGACACTGGTAATAAACCTGGATCATAAAATTCGGAATATGGATAGAGAAATGAAAGAGAATGAAACACTCAGAAAAGAAATGAGATTTTTGGAGGAAGCAAATAAAGCACAAGGGCAAGAGAGAAAATAACTAGAAAAACAAATAAAGGTGCTGGAAGGGGAAAAGAGTGAACTAGAAACCAGAATTTCTAAGCAAGACGATAACAACAAACAGCTGAACGACAACCTGAATTAGTTAAATGTTAGTTCACTGCTCTCTTTTGAGAGAAATGAGATTGTAGATTGGAATGTCCAGATAAAGGAAAACATCAGTTAGTGTAGAAAAAAGTTTCAGGAGCTGAATACGGAACATGATGCCATGAAAACTTCCTTGCACATGTACTAAATGGGAATGTGGCAGTATGAGAGGCGATGAGGGTGGTGGTACTGGAAAACATACAAACGCTTGACTATAAAGAAAAAGTAATAAAAATAAATGAAAGATATTGTGATGGAAAGGGCTAATCCACTGATTAAACAGACACTTGATAAAAAGTGAGCCAACATGGCAGGGGAGACTTGAAGAAAATAAAACTAGGAATTTAAAACTGAGAAAGAAGCTTGGAGTAATATTTGGTTCAGAGGACATTGTAAACATTTACCAACTAGGTAAATATTCTAGGGAGGGAAGGCAAAGACCCTTGAAAATAACCTTTGATAGAGGGGACGCATATAGAGAAATATTGATGAGGTAAAAAGCCAAAAAGATCTTCAAGAATTCAAAACAGTGTTCATTAGACCATACAGAACATAGAAATAGATGGAAAGGATAAAAAACTTGTTGAAGAAGCTAGAAGATTAAAGAAATGAGAAGAGAAGTAAAACGTTTGTTTCAGAGTTTTTCCAGACAAAGGGGATATAAAGAAGATAATGATAGAAGATCAGGAGATGGGGCCTCATTAAGAGTGTTGTACACAAATGCTAATGGAATAGCTGGTAAGGCAGTAAAATTAAAAGATAGGATTCTCAACAGTAAGGCAGATATAGTAGCAGTTACAGAGACTAAGTTAAGTGAGGACATAAACAGTGTCACAGTTTTTCCTAAGGGCTTCAGAATATTAAGAGTTGAAAGATTTGAGAGGACTGGTGGAGGGATAGCACTGCTCATAAGTGAAAGGTTTCAGGTTGAAGAAATAAACTTTGCAATAGAAAGTGAGTTCAAGAAATTTCTTGTTAGTCGTATAAATACTGGGTCAGAGAGCATTATAATAACTGTTGTATATAACCCACTAAGGAACCAATATAGGATAGAAGTTTATGAGGAATGTCATATGGGCACTACTGAAGTCATAAACTCACTAACATAGTATGGGAGAGAAAATATAGGATTGTGATTATGGGAGATTTTAATCATAGAGAGATATATTGGATAAATTTTGACCCACACAATGGTGATGACTCTTTCAGGGAAAGATTCCTAGATTTCGTACAAAGGAATTTCCTACACCAACATGTACTGGAACCAATGAGGGCCAGGGGTGGGGATGAACCATTGCTGCTTGATCTAGTATTAACAGATAATGTATTGGATATTGAAAAAACTTAGTATGAACCACCAGTTGGAAAGAGTGACCACTGTGTGATGTTGATGGATTTTATCATCGAAGATGTTCTGCCTGAGAATAAAGGCAATGAGGACATTAGGAGGAACTATCCAAAAGGAGATGACATCAAAATGAGTGGGCTTTTTGCAGTTATTGGCTGGAGGACCTTATTTAGCAATAAATCTGTACAAGAAATGCACGACATCTTTTATGAAGAATATGGGAAGATAGTAGATTGCTGCATGCCTGTCACCAAAATAGGAATAATTCATGCCAGAGAGAAATGGTTCAATAATTAGCGTAAGAGAGCTAAGGAGTGGAGAGACAAATGTAGGAAAAGGTATAGGTGGAAAAAAAAACATAAATGCATGACAATCTTATAAAATAGCAAGAAATGATTCCCTAAGTAAAATAAGAGAGGCAGAGAGAGACTATTAAAGGGATATCACCAGGAAGGCTAAAGAATATCTCAAGCTTTTTCACAGCTTTATCAGAGGAAAACTGAAGGTAAAAGATCAGGTTTTATAGCTTAAAAGAGCGGATGGAAGCATCACTGAGACAGATGAAGAGATTTGCAAAGAATTGATCAAGGAGTCAGTCAGTATTTACACTAGAAAATACCCTACTCCCTCAGAGTGCAGAGATAGAAGCTCATTGGCCGATATTAGAGAACATCATCTTTTCAGCCACAGAGGTATGCAAAGTGCTGATGGAGCTAGATGCTCATAAAGCTACAGGTCCTGATGATATATTCACTTATGTACTCAAGAAATGCGCTACTTCAATATCAGCGGCACGATGTATCATATTTGAAAAGTTGCTGGAGTCAGGGGAGATTCCAAGATGCTGGAAACAAGCGAATGTGATACCTATCTTCAAAAAGGGAAGGAGGGATACGGCTCTAAATTATAGACCTGTGTCCTTGACCAGCATCGTTTGCAAAGTTATGGAGAAACTACTAAGGAAACTTATCTCTCTAACTTGGAATCCTTCAACTTTTTGTCAGTGAGACAACATGACTGCAGAGAAGGTAGCTCAACAGTAACAAACTTATCAGAATTTTATGATGAGATATGCTGAATCTTGCAGGAAAGAGAGCTCTGAGCAGATTGCATATTCCTAGACTTCCAGAAAGCATTTGACACTGTCCCACACAGGAGACTTATTAAGAAGCTGCAAGCAATGACAAGAATAGGTGGAAATGTCTTGAACTGGATAAAATCTTACTTAGAAAGAAGGGAACAGAGGGTTAGAGTAAGGCACTCAGTGTCTGAATGCAGAAGATTTAGTAGTTGAGTTCCACAGGAGTCAGATTTTGGGCCACTTTTGTTCCTTGTGTATGTAAATGACCTACCAGAGTGTAAATTCATTCTTTTATATGTTTTCAGATGATGCAAAGATTTTGAAAAAAGTAAAAAATGCGAACAATGGTAGAGAACTTCAGGAAGATCTAAACAGTCTGCATGACTGGTCTGAAAAGTAGCTAATGAAAGTCAATGCTTCAAAATGTAAAGTTATGAGAATGGGTAAAAGTGCAAGAAGTCCCAAACTTGATTACTCAGTGGCAAGAGTGGAACTTCAAGAGACAGAGAATGCGAGAGATCTAGGAGTAAACATATTGGCCGAATTGTCTCCAGAAATGCATATAAGTGACATAGTAAGGGCAGCGTATGCTTTCTTAGCAAATGGAAGGGTAACCTTCAAGTACATGGCCAAGGAAATGTTCAGAAATATTTATGAAACCTGTGTGAGGCCAAGGCTTGAATATGCAGCCCCCTTTTGGAATTCGCACTTGAAAAAGCACAAGGTTAAGCTGGAAAAACTTCAAAGACATGCCTCAAAACTGGTGCCAGAAATACGCAATCTCAGTTATGATGAGAGGCTGAAGGAATTAGACTTTCCATCACTCGAAGCTAGAAGAATAACGGGGGATATGGTGACAGTTTTTAAATTCCTTCATGGTTATGACAGTGATAGGGATCGATATTTTGATATGGTTGGCACTAGAACTGGAGGTTAAAGTTTGAAGCTTCGTAAGAAAACATCTTTGTAGGCTGTAAGGAAGTACTTCTTTAGTCTAAGAGTAGTTGATAATTGGAATTCGCTAAGCGAGGAAGGAGTTAATGCTAACTCAATCCATAGTTTTAAGGAGAAGTATGGTAAGTAACACTAAGTACAAAATGGACCCGACCAGGAGACGGGAAGTTACGAGCTTGGAGCTCTTTCCCGTAAGCACAATTAAGGTAATACCCCCCCCACACACACACACATATATATATATATATATATATATATATATATATATATATATATATATATATATATATATATATATATATATGTATGTATGTATGTATGTATGTATGTATGTATGTATGTATGTATGTATGTATGTATGTATGTATGTATGTATGTATGTATGTATGTATGTATGTATGTATGTATGTATGTATGTATGTATGTATGTATGTATGTATGTATGTATGTATGTATGTATGTATGTATGTATGTATATATATATATATATATATATATATATATATATATATATATATATATATATATATATATATATAGTCACCGTGGCTCAAACGGTAGCGTCCCCGACTCTGAGGCGTCAGGTCGAGGGTTCGCGCCCCGTCACGGTCTGAGGTTAGCAAGGGCATGCACTCAAGGTAACGGTTACATCTGCCAAAACAAATCCTTCGCAAGAAGGCAACCGTCCTAGCCCTTGGTTGGAAAGGGAATCCGTGACGTAAAGCCGTCACTTTGCTTGATAAAATTTTGAGCTCGCCATGGATATCCCAAGATCATATACCCTGGGCTTGATACCATTCCTCAAATTATTAGTCAGACTGTTATCAATAAACCCAAACTTAAAACCCAGAATAATGTCTATTAAAATCATGGCATCCTTAATGAAGCTGTACCTTTCAAATTAATCGTTGTGACATTAGAGTCTTGCACCAAAAGTTCCTGTGTATATATTCCTGCATTTCTTTCTTTCCAGATGCTTAGTTGAAGCTATGTGTGTACCTACCGGAGATGGAGTATATATAAACCCATCTCTGAAGATTGGACTAACTTCAGAATGCATAGATTACTGTAATCCTCCCTATGGTAATAACTGGAAAGTAACGGATAAAAATGATGTGGCATTCCCATCCACTTCTGATCATTTTCCTGTAGGTAAGTAATTGGAATGAATAACCAATCAAATTACAGATAAAGTGAATATTGTCTTGCTGGCTGAAAAGTGACAAGGTGGATGATGGTGAACAGAGAGCAAAAGGGTATTCACAGTCATACCCTCTGTGGCTTGTCGAATTAATGACTATCAGTCATGACAGTGAAACCAAGTTTAAACTCATATATTCCAATTTTAGTTCTTTCTGCAACATGATTCTGTATCCTACTGATGAAAATGGGGAGACCACAATCTAAATAAAAACATTGGCAATTTGGATTCATTGCATTAGTAAAGTAAAATATTAGCTTGTATATAAAAGCACAGTGGACAATGAATACGTCCCACAGCTCTGTTGGAAAGTGACTTGGATTTTTCCTTCACCTCTCCTTTTTTGATAATATGGAAAGGACACTAATAATTTCTGTCATCTCCTAGCCAATGGCGTAGATATAGTGAGTTGTTGTTGTTTGCCATTTTATGTCAAGCCCTTCATAACGGCCCACGTTAAACCCGATTGCGAGTCTGTTTACTCTCATATCGAGTGTTCTAACCACTGAGCTACTGCTGTCTCCCTCGAAGTTATAATGAGCACTCTTGTGAAAATACCTGGCCATTATAAAAACTAAATGCATAGTAGGCTTAGACATTAGAAGAGGTACACTTAATCATGTTTTGAAGCTCTTTGCCTATATTGTTTGTTGTTTAATGTGTCACTATAAATCATCATTGGAATAGGGGTGTATACAAACAGATTGGAGCTAAGGAATTAAGGCAGGATGCCCTTTCCAATGCCCTGCAGTCCACTCAAACACTGGTATGACACTTCCCAAGTTGAGTGCTCTAACCACTGTGCTATTGTGTTCGCCAGGCACTACCTCTTTATAACAAAGCTGAACAAACTGTTTTTCAAAGGTGGAAATTTTACTTGTTATTTACAATCTCAGATTATAATTAATATTTACTATTGAAAGAGCATTCTGAAAAGTCTCCTTTTATAATTACAGGCAATACGGGGCCAGATTTTGGAATTGCAGTTAAGTTCTTCGATGACAACTCTAATGCCGAAGACTTACTGGCAGGTGTTCAAGTCACAGATGGTAATGGAAATATAGGTAAGCATGAAAAGAATGCTACGCTTTAGACATCTTTGGTTCTCCACTGTGTAAAACTTAAGATGCAGTTGAACATCTAGAGTATGAATAGATTCACACACATAAATACATATACATGGAGCCAGTCCCCCTTGTAAGGAGGTAACCGATCCAAGAAACACTCATTCATCACAGTCCACACATACTTCAACTACTCTTCCTAGCTCCTTGGGAATAAAGGGTTACCACATTCCCCTATCTACCACCCTGCTTGGGTCACCCACAAGGTAGGCGGCCAAAGATATTCTACAGTGAGCCCGATAGCAACAGCTGGTTTACCCCCACCGGTTCATCACATGGTAACTCCCATCACACCTGTCCATCACAGTTTACTGTGCTGGCAGATGCGAGAAATCCCTTTGGGCCATGTCACCTATACACATTCTTCCTCCACTCATTTCTATCTCTTGCACACTCTCATCCCTGCTCCGCTGACATTCCACGTGCATCAAATGCCCATTTCGCATCATCCATCCATCTCATTCTAGGTCTTCCTCTTGGCTTAACTCCAACCACTTCTAAGATCCACACTTTCCTCTCTATTCTTTCCTCACTCTTCCTTTCCATATGTCCAAACCAACTCAACACTCTCTGATCTAACCTGTCTGACTGCCTTCTTTCAACACCCATTCTCTGCCTGATCGCCTGATTGCTCACTCCATCTACATTAGTTACACCAATCATACTTCTCAAACACCTCATCTCCAATACATTCAAGTAGTATTTTTCATCTTCTCTTGCATTCCAAATCTCTGCCCCATACAATGCTTACGGCACAATCACACCTTCATATAGCCTTCTCTTTGCATTCATTCCCAAATATCTATTTCTCATCGCACTTATCAAACCACCTAGACATTTACTTGCTTCATTCACTCTATTACTTACCTCCGCATCCACTCGTGCATTACTTAATATGTGTGACCCTAGATATTTAAAACTCTGAACTTCATCAAGCATCTCCCCATTCACTCCATCTACCAACATTAACACTCCTTTTGTGTCTCATGACTCTACTTTTACCAATATTCACTAGCAACTTCTTTATTTATCACACCCTAACAAATTCAGTCACCAAATGATTCAGTTCATTCTCAGTATCAGCAACCAGTACTGGGACATCCACAGAGAGCAATTGATTCAGTTTCCACATCCCTCCATACTCACCCACTAGTTCCAAGCCTCTATCTAATACTCTTTCATTTACTTCCCTAACCACTCTATCCATATCCACATTAAACAACCATGGCGACATTACTCAACCTTAATGTAACCCTACATTCACCTCAAACCAAGCATTCATATAATTCCCGACTCTCACATATGCTCTACTATTCATGTAAAAACTCTTCACCTCATTCTACAATCTTCCACTTATTCCATACAGCCGCAACACACTCCACAAAGTCTCTCTATCAAGCCTGTCATACTCTTTCTCTAAATCCATAAAGACCCAAAAAGTGTCCCTACCTTTCTCTAAGAATTTTTCACATACTGGTTTTACCAAAATCACCTGATCCAAACATCCTCTTCCTATCCTGAACCCACACTGTTCTTCCCCAATCAATATTTCAGTACCTTTCCTAATTCTCTCAATTAACACTTCCATATACCTTACCAACTACACTCAACAAACTAATTCCTCTAAAACTACTACATTCATACTTATTTCCTCTCCCTTTATAAAGCTGAACTACATATACACTCCTCCAATCAACTGGGACCTCTCTTTCCTAAAACATGCATTCAACAACTTCACCATCCATTCCACTAATGCCTCCCCACCTTTTGAGAAACAGTCAATATAACACCCATCTATCCTTGATGCTTTACCTGCTTTCAATGCTCTCAATGCCAAATTTACCTCCTCTTTTGTTATTTCTCTATCATTCTCATCACCCAACATTGGTATTCTCCACTTCCTTCCAAAACATCTTTTTATTCTTTTCAAAATTCTCAGACAAGCTCCTATTCCATCTTACATCTGCTTCTCTGACCTCCCTCACCTTGCATTTCTCTAATCTCCTCTTAGCACTGTACATTTCATATGCCTCAACATTACCTTTCTGCAACCATACCTCAAATGCCTGCTTCTTTTCAGACACTACTGCACACACCTCCTCTATCCACCATTCACTACTTTCCTTTTTACTTTCATCTATCAGTCTCCTTCCGCATACTGCCTGTGGACCCTTCATAACTTCTTCCTTGAAACAACTTCATTCTTCCTCGCCCTCCTTCACTTTCTATATCACTCCATTCCTCAGATTAGCCTTTTGCTCACAGTCTTTCTCTTTCTTATTTAGTTCACTTTTTTTTAGCACCTCTCTTCCTCTCTTGCTTCTTTTCTTTCTCCACTTTTCTCATACTCTACTTTCTACTAAATAATGATCAGATATTCCACCACTAGCTCCTCTCAGTAAATACACATCCAATACTCTTCCAATCACCCTCCTGTCCACTACAACATAATCCATGAATGCTCTGTCCACTACTCTTCCATTTCTACTAGGACCCATGTATATTGTGTATATCCTTTGTAAATATAATATTGGCAATCAACATCTCTCTTTCAGTACACATTTCCATTATCTTCTCTCCACTCTCATTCCTACCAGGTACTCCATGCTTCCCAATTATGCCATCCATTGGCTCATTCCCTACTCTAGGAGTCAAATCTCACATCAACACCACATGCAGAATCATTCCCATGTCTTCCACACACTCGTCTAATTTCCTCCAAGATTCTTCTCTTCTCCCTCCTTTCTTTCACTGCCAGGGCCATATGCCCTTAAAATGCCCAAACCTCGCATCCCAGTCTCATTTTAGCCACTATTATCTGAGATAATACTGCCATCCATTCCACAACACACCTACTCATCTCTTTCCTTAACAACAGAGCCACTCTCTCTCTTCATTTCCCTCTCAACTCTAGATGCCCTACCTACCACACTCCCAAATGTCATCTCACCAATCCCTTTTGTCTTACTTTCGCTCAGAGCAAGTACATCCATCTTTCTCTCCACAAACACTCCCTTTCACCTCACTCTTACTTTAACTTACACCACAACCACGCACATTCAGAGACCCAAAGACTAGGGTTCTTGCTGGATTTCTTCTGCCAGAATACCCCCTCATTTCTTGCCACTCATATGACAAAAATACAGAGGAGTGGAATACCAGTTCCCAGCCCAACCCAATTTAGTCGACTTTTAAGTCACACAAGGGAACACGGAGAAAATATTCTACCTCCGTCCCTCAAGTTGACAATTAATGGTTCAAGATTTGATGAATGTAGTAAGAAAACAACCATAAAATTCTATTTTTTATATGATTTATGTGTCACTATTTGTCCCTATTTGGGAATGGACACAAGTGGAATGAAGCTGGGGAATAAGGCTGGCTGCCCTTACTATTGCCCAGCCGTGGGCTCAAACACGGGTCCAAGGAGAGCATTCTACCGCTACGCTATGTGGTTGATTCACATTAATTTTAATAATTCCATCAAACAGGTAATATAGAAAAGAAAAGAGAGTTAAAAGATCACTAAATAACTAATAAGGCATCTATAAAGACCCCTGGTGACTTGAAGCAGAACACTCTGTCACAGAAGTGGAAGAGTGTCTCATGATGGTTCATTGCTCTTGCCCATGAGATTCACATATGTTTCCCTCTCTCATCAGAATCAGTAGGATAACCTTAGCTCAAAGAAGAAAAAAGACGTAATTATATAGTACCAAAGAATAATTTTTCTCTCAGTTCACGCTCCTTATATACTTTCATGTTTCTTTTATACATACAATTTTTTTTCTGCAGGTAGTGAAATATATTATATGAAGGTAAACAAACGTCCCATAGATGGTAATTGTACTGTGACGGAGCCGACCACCCGACTTGCTCTTGTGGATATATATAAGATAGAGTGTAGAAATTGGGTTGACCCTGAAAATAAAGGAATAAGCCTCTACAGTGTATATAGTAAGTTTCATGAGATTTTTATCTTGTTGCCGCCTTAATTATCTATTAATCCCCATTATGGGGGTGGACACTGATAGGCTGAACGTGGAGAATTTAGTTTTGATGTCCTTCATTAGCCCTGCAGGCTACCACAGTCCCCAAGAGAAAATAGCGTTTCATTTATAGTATAGAACTCAACAAAATTGACATCAGTGGAAAGATTAGTTAATAATGTGAGAAAGTATTGTAATTAGCTAATTATCACTTATATCATTTCATCGAGTTCATTTCACAATATTGTGGCTCAGTGGTAGCAATTGGAGCTGGTAAAATACTGGCTGCAAGTTCTATCCTGATCTGGGCTTAGTTAACTTTCAGTGTCTCTTATCATAACTGATTGACTTGAACAATTAATTGGGGAGTCGGTGATTTATTGTAGATCTTCTGGATAAGTCAGCCACTTCCTGAAGATCACTGGGCCCTGACTTTATGGTAGGTATAGAGTCGAGCTCTGCGCTATCACTCTTCCTTGCCTCCGGCTTTCAGTAGAGACATTTAAGCTTCAACCTTTATGATGTAACAGACTGTATTTGTTTTTATACACTTTAGTAGATTATGGTGTCCTGTACTGCAGTATACTATTCATTACATATAAAAAGTGGGAATCTCTTCCCGTAAAATTGATTACTGTAATAAGGAAATAATTGCTATATGATCCAGTAACTAGGACATTTTATGTTTATGTGAAATATTTAATGCAGTATCAATACACAGTTCCCAATACTTGCAAAGTCGTGGTTTTCCTTACATGTCATCAGAGGCAGATATCCAAAGGGATAGGTGAACTGGGAAGGCTGTCTCTTCCTGCAGACTCCAACCATCTGCTACTATTAATGCCACTTTAGTTTCAGTGAGATATGAGCATAGGAATTTGCAATCTATTTCACATAACTACAAGGTCAAAATTGAGGAGTCTCAGAAGCGATGTTTGTTGTTTTATGTCAATATGAATTCCCATTATGGAGGTGGACACAGACAGGTTGGAGCTTGGGAATTAAGGCTCTAGATTCCCTTCCTAGCACCACTTTGTGGGCTCAGTCACAGATCTGTCACTTCCCTGCTTACCGTGGTTCCCTGAGAAATCTCAGAAATGCAGAGTGAATATTCTGTAATCCTAACTTTTACACGACTCACAAGTGACCATTATGTGAAGTTTAACTTCATCCTCATTATGAAGCAATGTAGATGAACAAAATATTATTATGCAATATATTATGTGCACACTTTAACAACTATGTATTCTATTGTGGGGAACTCGAACCTGCGTCTTTGATTAAAGAGTCGAAAATTTAGTGCACATAGTAACGGGAAAGGAAAGAGAATGAACTGTAAGATTTGCAAAACAAAGTTGAGAGTGTACAAAGAGTTGTCATTGTCGTGTACATGTGCACAGATAATTGAAAAAAATAATTGGAACTTCCACTGAAGCCTTAGATTCATGGAAGATACTAATGCAATTTTCAAATCTGCATTTAGAGAGGTGATTTTCTACAAGGTAGGAGCTTTATTTTTAGAACTGCGTACATGAAGTATTGCATGCATATATTATTTGTCAGCTGAAATCATAATGGAGATAAAGTCAGGAGAATATTTTTTTTTCTGGTGGTATATGTAAGTTTTAGCAAAGATGCTCAAGACCTCTTTTTTTTTTCTTATTGCCTCAGTTGTTTCCACTGTTGATGGTGTGAAGACACCTTTGCTAGATATCAAGTTTAATCCTACTGTGCCCCATATTACCGACCTCATTTTGCCACCTGGTATATTTGATGTTATGGTCCATATTGTTGACAAAATGGAAGCTTATACTGTCTACACTGCGAAGACTGGCATGGAGGTATGAAAAAGCATAACAGAAAGTATTTTAATCATGCTAATTCCTTGATGAAAATTATCTGAGGTATATTAGAACATTTAGAAGGGATAGTTCTTGTTTGTAGTAAATGTAAGTTTATTATAACTTTGTAGATTGGTTACTGATAGTTTGATCATGCTGCTATATTATTCCTTTTCATATCAAGTACAGGAAAGGTACTACATGCTGTATTATTATATATTATTTACTTAATCAAGATAAGCCACTCTTCATTCTCTCATATTACCTGAGTTCATTGTCTTGAATAGGTCCTTATGCCAACGCAAGAACAAGTGGAAGCTGCCAATGTTGATGGTAAGATAGCTGCTCTTTCTGGTGCGGGGAATACAGCTCTTTTGACGATGGTCATTGCAGCACAGGCTTCTGTCAGTGCCGAGGTATATTTCTACCTTATTAAATTATTTAAATAAACTATTATGTGATGTGATATGGGAGTGGAAGCTGATGTGTGTCACAGAGTGAATGAAGGATGTAAAGTGTTGGGTGTGTTGAAAGGAGTGATGAAGAATAGAGGGTTGGAAATGAATGTTAAGAAAGTTTTGTATGAGAAAGTGGTTGTGCCAACTGTGATGTATGGATCAGAGTTATGAGGTATGAAAGTAAGTGAGAGACGGAAACTAAACGTGTTTGAGATGAAATGCCTGAGGAGTATGATTGATGTATCTCGATTGGATAGGGTTAGGAATGAAGTGGTGAGAGCAAGAACGGGTGTGAGGAGAGAAATAGCAGCCAGAGTAGATATAAATGTTCTGAGATGGTTTGGCCATGTGGAAAGGATGGATGATGAATGACTGCTGAAAAAGGTGATGAATGCGAGAGTTGATGGGAGAAATGCTAGAGGGAGGCCTAGGTTTGGATGGATGGATGGAGTAAGGAGAGCCCTGAATGATAGGAGGATGTATGTGAGGGAAGCAAGCGAGCGTGCTAGGAATAGGAATGAGTGGCGAGTGATTGTGACGCAGCTCTGATGGGCATCTGCTGTTACCACGGGGCTGCATCCTACAGAGGTAGCACTGTGGTAGGGGCAGTAGGAGGAGTTGGCAGTTTTGAAGTGACACAGGTTGTGGAAGAGCCGGGAGGATGGGCTGTGGCACTCCAGCAGTGCCATCTGAACGGTCGCTAGCTTCCTCGTCATTGCCCATAGAGCAAAGTAATCCCCTTATTGTTTTCTTTCTTTTATGTCGGATACCCCCCAATTAAAGGGGAAAGCAGCCAAGGTAGATAGATAGATTATGGGGGAATTATGGCTGTCTGTTATCCTCAAGGAGGTAAGAGAAGAGATCAAGGTATATTAACATCTAGGTGAATGTGTATGCTTTGATTCAGGCACCCCCATTACAAGGGGGATTATGGTCAGTGCATGTATATTTAAACCCTTAGGGAATCCAAGTCTTATTTGTCATGTAAACAAGAAGTATGTATTGGATGTTAAGAATTATAGTGTAGTTGAGGAATGATTTGCATGTTAGGTTTGTGAGTTCAGATATATGTATTTTCTTTGCCAATTACTCATGAATGTTTTTAATTTTACATTGTTTTTAATTTTTTATCAAGTCTGTATATTCTAAGAGCCCAGACAACTAGGGATCTTTGTAGTAAAGGAAGCCTTTTGTGAAAATTACTCTCATAATTTTATCTTAAGGACATTTATTTATATGTGTTATGCATAAGCTTAAAATATGCAGTCCTAAGGAGCCACGTATCTCTCTTGCAACAACTGATATGCTGAGGAGCTTTAATCATTGCTGTATAATTTTCAGTTAAATTCTCTTTGGAAACTTCTGCGTGAAATAAAAAAAAATTCTAACCTGTGATTAATGTATAGATATGTATAAATTGTGCTTCATGTATAGACTTTTATTGCTTGTACTTCATGTATATGTACCTCTAATTCGTGCCCCATGTATATTTATGTAAAACTTGTGCCTTATGTATCGATATTAATATTTTACTTATTTACAGATATGCATAACTTGTCCTCATATATATATATATATATATATATATATATATATATATATATATATATATATATATATATATATATATATATATATATATATATATATATATATATATATATATATATATATATATATATATATATATATATATATATATATATATATATATATATATATCTATATATATATATATATATATATATATATATATATATATATATATATATATATATATATATATATATATATATATATATATATATATATCTTCTTCTTCTTCCTCTATTTGCATTCCCATTTTCACATGGGGTCGCATCTCTTCACTAGTCGTCTCCACTGGTTCCGGTCCATCACTTGCTCCTCCTCCAGCTGTCTCTCTCTGAGATCCTCCTTCAGTCGGTCCTTCCACCGTAGTTTAGGTCTTCCTCGTCTACGTCTGCCCTCCACGTCCATCTCCATCACTCTCACACCCACGTAGTCTTCTTCTCTCCTCTTCACATGGCCGAACCACTGTAATCTCCTCTCCTGCGCTTTCGCCGACGCCTCCACCACCTTCACTGTACCTCTGATCTGGTCATTTCGTATCCTGTCCTCCCTCGTCACCCCACACATCCACCTCAGCATTCTCATTTCTGCGACATCTATCTTCCTTTCTTGAACCTTTTTCACCGGCCACATCTCCGCACCGTACAGCAACATTGGTCTCACAACTGACTTGTACACTTTTCCTTTCACTCTAGCACTGATTTTCTTGTCACATAGCACCACTGATGTTCTCTTCCAGCTGTTCCATGCTACCTGAATCCTATGATCAATCTCTCTCTCTAGGTCTCCATCCTTCGTTACGTAGGAGCCGAGGTATTTGAATGCGTCCGCCTTTGGGAGCTTGTGGTCTTGCATGAACAGGTCGCCTCCTTGTGTCACATTGCACTCGAGGTACTCCGTTTTCTGTCTGCTCACCTTCAGTCCATAATCCTCCAGCAAACCCCTCCATAGCTCCAACCTCTCTTGCAATTCTTCATGGCTCTCGGAGACCAAAACAATATCGTCTGCAAAGAGCATGCTCCATGGTGCCTCCTTTGTCACTTCCTCCACCATCACATCCATGAGAAGGTTAAATAGATAGGGGCTAAGAGCTGATCCCTGATGGAGTCCAACTTTCACCTGAAAAGGCTCTGTAGTGCCAACTGTACTTCTTACTCTTGTTGTGGCTTCCCTGTATATGTCCTGAACTATCTTGACATACTTCTCCTTCACTCCCTTCGACTTCATACTCCTCCACACCTCGCTTCTTGGGACCCGATCATAAGCTTTTTCCAGGTCAATAAACGCCATGTACAGCCCTCTTTGTTTATCTCTATATTTTTCCATTGTCTGCCTCATTGCGAATACTGCATCCATTGTTCCTCGACCTTTCATAAAACCAAACTGCTCACTACAAACTTCTGTCTCCTCCCTCAGCCTTTTATCCAACACTCTTTCCAGCAGCTTCATAGTGTGAGATGTTAGCTTAATTCCTCTATAGTTGTTGCAACTCTGGATGTCGCCCTTTTCTTTGAAAATCGGTACCATTATACTATCTCTCCACTCGTTCGGGATAGTCTCTTCCTTCATCACCATGTTCAGGAACTTTGTCAGCACCCGTATCCTTTCTTCGCCTAAACTCTTCCATACCTCTGCAGGAATCTGGTCTGGCCCTACTGACTTTCCATTTTTCATCTTCTTCAACGCTTCTCTGACTTCCGCCTCACTCACAGCGTCTACCTCTCCCTCCATTCCCACTCCTTCACCTCTTCGTATTCTTGGATTTTCCTGATTTAGAAGTTCTTCGTAGTAGTCCCTCCACTGCATTTTAATCATGTCGGGGTCAGTAAGCACTCTTCCGTTCTTATCCTTGATTTGCTTTATTGATGTTAGGTCCTTTGTCGATCTGTTCCTTTCTTTTTCTAACTTATAGATTCTCTTCTGTCCCTCCTTTGTTTCAAGGTTCTCATACATATCCTGCAGTGCTGCTGCACGCGCCTGTGCTACAGCCCTCTTCGCCTCCTTATTTGCATCTTTCAACATAGCTTTACGCTCCTCTGTTCTTTCCTTGTCGTAAGCTTTCTTCATCTCTTTCTTCTTTTCTATCTTCTCTTTGCAATTTGAGGACCACCACCAAGACTCTTTTCCGTTTCTCGGCTTCTTTCCAGATGACTTTCCGAGGACTTCCTCTGCCGTACTCCTGATCACTTCACTGTTCCTTTTCCACCACTGATCCACCTCCTCTGCCTCTTCTATCCTTTGTAGTGCTTTCCTCTTGAACTCCTGCCGCACCACCTCATCCTTGAGTTTCCACCACTTGATCCTAGGTTCTCCCCTCTCGACTCCGGTCCTTCGCGTCCTTACAACCAGCTTCGCCACACCTGGGCTGTGCTGCTCTCCCACACTCTCTCCTTGTAGTACTTTACAGTCTTCCACTTCTCGGATGTTTTCTCTTCGATACAGGAGGAAGTCGATTTGACTCTCTCTGGGACCACTCCTGTATGTCCGGTAGCTGTTTTTCATGAAGAACGTGTTCAGGATCGCCATGTCAAATGCTATGGCAAATTCCAGCACGCTCCCCCCCTCCTGGTTTTTCACTCCAGTACTTTTGCCTCCATGAACTCGTCTCACTTCATCGTTGTCATGTCCTATATGCCCGTTTAAGTCGCCGCCCATGACACACCTCTCCCACGGCGGGACCTCCCTCTGTACTTCGTCCATTTCTTGACAGAACGTTTCCTTCTCTGCGTCATCGCACCCAACTTGGGGGGCATATGCGCTGATCATGTTTATTGCTTCCTGACCATATACCAACTTGATCCTCAAAATCCTGCTGCTCTTCCTCACCACCTCCACCAGCTCCTCCTTGGTTTGGGGGTCTAGCACCACACTCACTCCATTTCTTCCTCTCTCATCCACTCCACTGTATATCAACTTGTAGCCTCCACCCAAATCTCGCGCTTTATTTCCTTTCCATCTTGTCTCTTGTACACACAGTATGTTAATCTTCCTTCTCTCCATCAAATCCGCAACTTCTCTTCCTCTACCGGTCATGCTACCGATGTTAAGAGTAGCAATCCTCAGGGTATGGACTCGCTTCTTTAGCCGCACCCGTCCATATTGATGCGGTAACCCTCGTCCAGTTTCAACAGAGGTCGGGCTCCTCTGTGCGTCGCGTGAGCGGGGTACGCCCTGGCCATCTTCGGTATTCTCTCGACTGCTATCCATGGGTTTTGGCAAAAGGGTTTTACAGCCGGATGCCCTTCCTGACGCCAACCCTCCCCATTTTTCCAGGCTTGGGACCGGTACTGGACTGCTATTTCTATATATATATATATATATATATATATATATATATATATATATATATATATATATATATATATATATATATATATATATATATATATATGAATCATTTTTTACCCCGAACGGGACTTGAACCTAGGAGTTATAATTACTAGGCCAAGGTGCCACCAACTGCGCCACAGAAGGTTAAAAGGAAACAGATCTTATAGCTTTTATCTGCTATACTTAGAAATGAACTCATTCTATCTGAATGCCACTATGTTCATATTACAGATTCCCCAGCCTCAATCGTGGTTTCGTGTTTTTATTTAATTCAAATTCCAATTTCATTTGAGACCAACTATAACCAAATAAGCACATTACATATGCAAAAACATGAATCATATTTTACCCCGACCGAGACTTGAACCTAGGACTTAGAATTACTAAGCCAAGGCTCTACCAACTACACCATAGAAGGTTAAAAGGAAACAGACCTTATAGCTTATATCTGCTATAATAAGGAATGAATGCATTCTAACTGAATGCCACTATGTTCATAATACAGTTCTCCAACCTCACTCATAGTTTCGTTTTCGCATTTAATTCAAATTGCAATCTCATTCGAGACCAACAATAACCAAATAACCACATTACATATGTGAAAACATGAATCATTTTTACTCTGACAGGGTCTTGAACCTGGGACTTATAATTACTAACCTTCTGTGGTGTAGTTGTTACCAACAATAACCAAATAAGCACATTACATATGTGAAAACATGAATCATTTTTACCCTGACTGGGACTTGAACCTAGGATTTATAATACTAATCCTTCTGTGGTGTAGTTGGTAGCACCTTGACTTAGCAATTATAAGTCCTAGGTTTAAGTCCCGGTCGGGGTAAAAATTATTCATGTTTTCACATATGTAACGTGCTTATTTGGTTATTGTTGGTCCCGAATGAGATTGAAATTTGAATTAAATGCGAAAACAAAACCACGAGTGAGGTTGGGGAAACTGTAATATGACATATTGGCATTCAGATAGAATGCGCTCATTCTTTAGTGTAGCAGATATAAGCTATAATGTCTGATTCCTTTTAACCTTCTGTGGTATAGTTGGTAGCACCTTGGCTTAGTAATTATAAGTCCTAGGTTCAAGTCCCGGTCGGGGTAAAAATGATTCGTGCGTTCACATACATAATGTGCTTATTTGATTATTGTTGGTCCCAATAGAGATTGGAATTTGAATTAAATGCAAAAACGAAACCACGAGTGAGGTTGGGGAAACTGTAATATGAATATAGTGGCATTCAGATGGAATGCGTTCGTTCCTTAGTATAGCAGATATTAGCTATATGGTCTGTTTCCTTTTAACCTTCTGTGGTGTAGTTGGTAGCGTCTTAGCTTAGTAATTATAAGTCCTATGTTCAAGTCCCGGTCGGGGTAAAAATGACTCATATATATATATATATATATATATATATATATATATATATATATATATATATATATATATATATATATATATATATATATATATTATATATATATATATATATATATATATATATATATATAAATATATATATATATATATATATATATATATATATATATATATATATATAGTATATATATATATATATATATATATATATATATATATATATATATATATATGTATATATATATATATATATATATATATATATATATATATATATATATATAATATATATATATATATATATATATATATATATAATATATAAATATATAAATATATATATATATATATATATATATAATATATATATATATATATATATATATATATATATATATATATATATATATATATGTATATATATATATATATATATATATATATATATATATATATATATATATATATATATATATATAAATAAATAATTTGTTCTTCATGTTTAGTTACACTATCAATGAACTATATATATTCTTGTTTGCCTTCCAGGCTCCTTGGCTTTCTCTAAAAGAAGAAGATATCGCCAATTTGACACCAGAGGAGCTTGATGCTCGTCTTGTGTACTTGGCTAATCAGAATAATGCTGCTCTAGATGCCCTCATTGCCAATACCAATTATAATACCTTGGGAAATATTAATTCTGCCGCCTCAACAGTTGCTGGTATGCTAGATAAAGCTTCAAAAAATCTTGAAACTTACAAGACCATTGATATGGATGCACGTGAAAAGGTGGCCAAGGTCTCAGAGGTAATTAATATAAGCAATGGCGTATGTAAGTTTGATTGTGCTCTTAAAATGGTGGCCACAGTCTCAGAGGTAATTAATATCGCTAATGGAGTTTGTAAGTGTGATTGTGTGCTAGTGAAAAGGTGGCTAAGATCTCAAAGGTACTTAATATTGGCAATGACGTCTGCAAGTGTGACTTTTTGCTTGTGAAAAGGTGGCCAAGGTCTCAGGGGTAATTAATATTGACCATGGCATCTGCAAGTGTAATTATCTAGTTATGCTTACGAGAAAGGGCCTCTTGCTCGTAACTCCCCGTCCCCTGGTCTGTTCTATTTTTGTACTTAGTGATACTTATCATACTTGTCCTTGTGAGGTAGGGAAGTTTTTGTTTTACCTAAGGAGATTCAGTTTCTGAACTTGGTAAGGTAAAACAAAAACTTCCCCACCTCACAATAATAAATTGGCGCTCGAACTGGGACACCATACAGACAGACTGATTATGATTTTTTTTTTATTTTGCCTTTTGACATGCTCATGAAACCCTATTACCATTGGCTTGAATTATTGGAATGAACGAATCTTTGGCTGCACACAAAAAATTTCGATCGCTTGAGATGATAGTGTTGCAAATCAGAATTTGTTTTTTTATTAGTTTCAAAATTAATTATGGTAACCAATATTTTCCTTGTTGGGTTACTAAAGCTTTTCCCCATTTACTACGTGCATGAGATTATGTTGTAATCAATATTTTAGGAAATTTGCGTAAGATTATGTGGTAACTAGACTTGAGATATTTTGCATGACAAGAACGTGTGTTACTTAAGATTTCACTTATTTGCTTGATAAGATTGAGTTGTAAAGCATTATTATTTTATATATTCGTTAAAGGGGGATATTTGTTAGGAATTGTTTATATTTCTCTGTGATTTGGGAATCGGGAGTAAGCATATTATGTACATTGCTTGCTTTATTGCTTATAATTGAGTTTTTTTTATATACAAGCATTGACTGCTCATAAATTGGGAAGAAAAACATTTGGCGTCGTTGATTGAGCCTAGGCTAAGCCCTCTATGTGTCCTTTAGCTGTCATTCAAAAATAAATTTTCACATTATTAATAGATACATGTGCAACTTGACAGCCTAGTAGGCCGTTAGCGTATCTTTGGTGTATTTTGCATAAAATTTGTACCCATATGGCAACATACAAGAATTTTACTTATGACGCTTTACTTGTGGATACTGCCATATACGCGCTTATACGAAGGCATAACTGATATACTCTACTTGTTTGCATTCTCCTGCGTCGGGTGCTTGTCCGCAAAATTTGTTGTTGCACATTACTTTCACTTGCACCATAATTGTGGGTACTGCCACATATTGCTGTTAAGCAGGCACGACCGTTAACCACACAAATTGTGTATTAATTTGTGCATTTGTGTACCATACTTGTTGCAATATTGCAACCTGATTATTGTCTTACGACCTTTTACTTGTGGGTACTGCCATATATGCGCTCATACACAGGCACAACTGCCATCCTGTATTACCAGTGTTTCATGTACTGTTTTGCAACATTTTCTTTGCTGCCATTGCACTTGATTGTGTTTTGAGTCACTTTCATAGTGAGGTCTTGGGATCACCGTTACATTTAAGTTTAATCTGTGGTGTTGAGTTTTTTATTCTCTTTTTGGTGTTGTGTGGTTCTTTAAATTTTTTTTTTTACTATTGTAGATTTTTTATCTGTGTTTGGATTGTGTTTAGTCTTTGGCTTTGTATGGTTGATTTGTTTTTGCTTTTCATTGCTGACTGTTCTGGAACCCACCATGGCTACCAGGCAGACACAGGAAACCATCGAAACATTCGATGAGGACAGTTACCTTGAGCGATACAACATGTCCAGAGAGAAGCTCCTCGAGTGGGCATATGGAAAAATGAATATATGCCGAGCTCAGCTAGAGGAGAATGCGAACAGGCAGGCACTGGCGCAGGCCCAACACAACCACGAGCAGGTGCAATGCAACCACAAGAGGCACAACGTGACCACAAGCTGGCACTGGCACAGGTGCAACGCAATCACGAACTTTAATTCAAACGGATTCGAGCTCGAACCCCTGACAGAGGTGCATCACTCAGAAATGGAGGCCAGCCTCACAAGAGATCCCCTGCAATGCAGAAATACGAGGATGATAGCATGCTAGGTTTGTCTCAGCTTTCCCATTGAAGGAGGAGAACTGTAGTGCTTTTAGCAGCCACAAGGCTTGCCTCTTTGATGATTGGTTGTGAGTTGCAAAGTGTCCCCTGGAGAAGTGGCATCCATTCTTGATGTTTGATTCAGTTGCCAATGACCTCCATACTGACGTCCTTGCTTATGTAAGGACCCAACTTAAGGATGAGATTCACTTCGACGATTACCTCCAGCACAATCAGCCTGGGATACGTCTCTGTGACCTCATGAGGGCAAGAAGGGCTGATACCAAGGCTCATCCTCAGAGTTTCATCTCCCCCACGGCAGGCCATGATTCTCACCGTAAAAGAAATTGCAAGAACGGGAAGCACGATGGCCCCTCTCGGAACTTCAGTCGTCCAACTCCTCCTCCTCACACCCCAATGCCTTATTCTGACCATGCACCCTCACTCCAGAAGGATGACTCTGTAAAACCTAAGTCTCATCAGTTCAGAGGCAAGAGAAATTCCCCTGTTCCACCTTCCCAGGGATTTCAGACGAACTCTAAGGGCCACCACACTCCCTTTCACAGTGGCAGCCAGCATTATTGGCTGGCCACTTGCTCTGCCAATGCCATAGAAACAAGGCTAGAAAGGGCCACCAACGTTAACGCCGAGGACCTACAGTACGGATGCGCCAATGTGCAGTTCGCTGAACGTGATGATCCCCAGAAGGTCCTAAAGTGCCCAAGACCCATTAATGGTGTGGAAACTGAGATAGCCCTCAATGCAGGGGCCAGTGGCATATTTGTCGACGAGAGATTCGTCAGGGATGAAGATTCCACAGGCCAGGTCGTCCGTTTGCGTGTTGCTGAAGGGAAATCTCAGACGTCACTCTGCTGTGTCATTGACTTGAATTGCAAGCACTACAACGAAAAGGCCCGAGCTGTGGCATTAATTGAGCCCTTGTGTAATAAACCTAGCTCCTATCTTCCAGGCCGACCTCTACCATGAGGACATTATACAAAGGAATGTTCCTCAGCATTCTTTGTAGACAACAGGAGGGTATGTGGCTGAATGACATCTTGTAACCTTGGCAGGAACCTAGATAAATAATTGATCATACCCAATAGTCTTCTTAACTCTTGTACATCTAAAGGTCTATCCATGTTCAAAATTGCCTTTACCTTCTCTGGATTTATTCTGACTCCTTCTGCACTAATGATGTGCCCCAGAAATCCTATTTGTTTTGGCTTAAACAGACACTTCTCTTCATTCAGCTTCAATCCTGACCTCTTAATTGCATCTATAACATTTGATATATTTTTATCATGCTACTCTTCTGAACTTCCAAATACCATTATGTCATCCAAAAAGCATTCCACTCCCGGTAACCTGTCTAACAATTCTGTTAATTCGTTGGAATATCTCTGGGGTGACAAATATACCCATTGGTAACCTTTTAAATCTTTACCCACCCATGGGGGTCATAAATGTAGTGAAATCTCTGAATGCCCCATCTAACGGTATCTGGCAAAACCCAGATTTTGCATCTAATTAAGAAATATAAGCAGCCCCTCTGAATTTACTAGCAACATCATCAAATGAGAGAATTTCAAAAATCTCTCCTCTTCAAATACTTATTAAGCTGTCTGTAGTCCACACACAATCTAAACTCTAAAGGCACTGCCTTAGTTTTCACCACTGGGACCATGGGACTGACCCATTATGTAGGGTGGGTTACCTTCTCAATGATGTCAGACTTCTCAAGATTGCTTAGATGCTCTTTAACTGCAGATACCAACAGTATAGCCCCTGACCTAGCACACCTTACTCTGATTGGAACGGCCTCCTGTCTTAAACATAAACTCATCAGCTCGATCTTCCACCTCACAAAGCCAAAAAGTTATTTTTCAACCTCGATACTGCCCATAAAAACTATGATTTGCAACTCCAATGCTGCACTCCTACTAAGCAAATTGTCTGATTTGCTCTTTGGGCTCAACACGTACATTCTGTCTTACAACTTTTTACCCTTATACTCTACTAGGGTACAAAACACCCCTATAACGTCCACTTGACCTGCAGGAGAGAACAATTTCTTGTCTGCTTTATTCAAAGCTTCAAGTCCCAAAATGGCTCTTACTTTCTGATAGGTGCTATAATTTATAATGGTTACATCAGCACCCCTATCAACCTCAAAGTCCACTACTTGAACCCCCAACCTTAGTGCTGACTCTTAGTGGCCTAACACCATATCTCCAGCCAATTCTCTCAAAGATGCCTGAGCACACTCTAGCTTTTCTCCTTCAGAAGTGGAATCTAATTGATGACTGTTATCCAATGCATCCACCTTACTATCAGTCCTTTTACACATTACTGCAAAATGATTTCACCTATGGCATTTGTTACATGTCTTCCCATACACCGGGCATTTACAAGGTACATGGGAAAGCCCACAAAATTTACAATTACATTCTATGGTCCTAGTTACTCCCTTTTTACCTCTTAAGAATTTCACCTCATCAACGCTCTTACTTTGCTCTTTATCTTGTTTCCTGCCCTAATGGACATCATTATATGTCCAAGCATACTCGACAACATCATCTAAAGTCAAAACCCCCATCTTATGAATAATTTAATAGCTCTATCTTCTCTGCTAGATCCTCGTTCAGGATTCCAGCAACAAACTGATTGTAAAATGCTTTCCTTTCTATTAGTAAAATCACAATATTTAGACGATGAACACAAAGCATGAAGGTAAACTTCAGTATCATCATGTGATTGCTGCATTCGCCGATAAAGCACCCAACAAAACCCTAACACATTCTTCTGTGGTGATTTCTCTACTACCGTTTTGTAGTCCTTGGCCTTCTCTGTCGACAAATTAAATGTTTTCATTCCCTCCCCTGACTCCTGACCTATACAATATTTAAGGCTAGCCACCTGAAATTCTCCCGGTTTGCTATTCAATTCAGTCAACAGTCAAAAGGTTTCATACCAGGTAATAAACCTATCCCAATTTGGGTCAACAAAATTTAATTGCTGGGGAGGCTTATACTGTGCCATGATGAAAAAAAAATTTAGTCCTAGCCTAACTTATACAATACACAATTATCAATAGCTTAGACCTAATCACAAGCAACATAGTCTTTCCTTTAGACTCCTAAGCCTAACCTAGCCTAAGCTTTACCTCACAGAACCCGCCCCAGGGAATTTCTTCAGTCCTCACTTAAGGCACCATGTGCAGGATGGTAATAACACTCCCTACATATTAGAAGTCTATTACCTAAGCTGGGTTTATAAAAGCATCTCTTAAGCATCTCCTGGGAACCGGCGACTCCAACACATCCTGCGATATTATAATTCAATGTTATTGAGGATGAATAACATGCACATAGCATAGCTGCACCAGTGTATATGTTGTGCATGAATGTTGTAAAGTGAAGGCACCAGCTATGCTCACTCGGATCCAATACATCCAGTACCTCAATGATTTGGCACGTCCGTAGTCACTGCCAACAACAACAACCAAAACAACAACAACACAAGCCTCCCCAGAGGGAATCTCCCTCACCATCGTACTCAACCAAAAAATATTGTACCTAACCTACAGTAGTCTATTTACACATCTACATACTTTGTGACAGAGCATTCCGCTCAACATCAGCAGACTTGTTATAGATGCTCTATTAGTTTTTTGACTAAGCTTTCAACCTTGTTTTCATTTCATTTCTGTTACTGAGAAACCTCACTTCTTGTGTATTGCATTGCTGATGCATCTTATGTATACTGTATATCTTTTAAAATTTCCTCATTATAGAATTGCTCTTGCTGATGATTTTTCTTGTTTTAAATTTCATCTTTCTGATATGTCATTGGCTTGTCTAGATAATTTTCAGTAGCTTCTTTTATATTTGAGTATCAAAAATGCCCTTTTTCCTAAATGTAAAGAACTACGCCCCGCGAATATTGATACCAGTAGACCATTTTTCCCATAATTTATTTTATTGTTTCCTTTGTTTGCTCCCTCTTGTTGCACTTAAAATACTGTCTCTCTCTTCAATCTCTGCCATGTTTGCCTGCCTGGTACCACCACTATAGTAAACCATCAAAATACATATAGAACAAAGTACAGCTCTCTGTCAACCTTACAGATTCGCCCAAGTCGAAATTCCTCCAGACTGGCATGGAATCTCTCTCAGATGATGACCAAACACAACAGGAATAGCTAATGGCTACTCCGCAGTCCCACTTACTCCAAGCTTTCACTACATGGCTAAGAAATATTTTAAAATGTCTTTGCAGAAATTCATCTAGCATAAAAGGTGAGAGACAGTGTATGGTAAAGCTCGTTGGCCAAGCAATCTGGGAATTTGAGAAACTTTTCGTTTATCGTTACTGGTCAAAAGGGTACTGTCATAAAAGTATCCCTAAGTAATTTTGCTCGGTTCCATTCCCATACAGAGGAACTTTTGTTGAGTACCTAAGTGTAATCTCATTTGCCAAAATTGATTCCTTGACATAAAAATAACTGCGAATATACATTGATAAGAAAGATCTTTCATTGTGAGTGTCCAGGTAAAAATTTTGCCCTCAGAGGATTGTTCATTGCCACGTGAAAAATCTATATCTTCTTATAGCAATTTCTAGCTTTATTTCACCCTTTTCTATCATTATAAATAAAGTTTTACACCAATGCTCATAAAGAAAGTGCTTACACTATAAATTGCAAGTAATTAATAAGTTGTTTATGCCCTTTTGGCAGTGTAAACGATTCTTGTCAACCACAATTAAACGATTACATATTTATCTTAAAGATCGTTTTTTGTTTTTGTGAATAAAATGTGTTACGCTAATACTTGCAGATCAGTAATGATTTGTTTATACTTTTTGGTAGCGTAAAAGTTTCTTGTCAACCGGGATGAACAATTATATTTCCATTGAGTAGATTTACATTGAAACTCATTATCTGTGTGCTCGCACCTTCAGTTTTCCCATTATTAATGGTGTGTCGTTTCTGTTTCTGCAGTTGCAGTGACCTCCATTCTACTTTGCCTGTCTGACAGAGATGATCTCCTTCCAGATGAGTCCCAAGTTTTGGCATCCGTCTGTGGTGCTGGGAATCAAAATCATTCCCACCACCTCCGGGATTCAAGGCTACATTCCATAAAATAAAATCTAATCATATTGTTTATGCTTTCCAAAATTAAAAGAAAGTTGAATTCTGAGTTTCATTAACCGAGTAGTGGTATTCGGGAGGTGTGCACGTAGAGATTATAGTCTCTTAGATGTCTGTGAACTCCTAACTGAGTTCAGAAACTGAGTTATCTTAAGTAAGACAAAAACTTCCCCACCTCACAACAGTAAATCCTTAGGTAAGACAAAAACTTCCCCACCTCACAACGATAAATCCTTAGGTAAGACAAAACCTTCGCCACCTCACAACAATAAATTGGCGCCCGAACAGTGATTCAGTTTCTGAACTCGGTTAGGAGTTTACATACATCCAAGCAACTAAAATCTTTACTTGCACACTTCCCTGAATATCACTACTTGGTTTATGAAACTCAGAATTAAACTCTCTTTTAATTTTTGAAAGCATAAACAAAATAATAAGATTTGATGTTATGGAATGCAGCCTCGAATCCCAGATTGGTGAGCACAATTTTGATCCCCGGCACCACAGACGGATGCCAAGACTTGGGCCTCAACTCTAAGAAAATCACCTTTGTCACACAGGCAAAGTAGATTGGAGGACATGGCAATTGCAGAAACAGAAACGACACAATGCTAATGATGGAAAAACTGAAGGTACGAGAACATAGATAATGAGTTTCAGTATAAATCTACACGATGAAAATATAATCGTTTAATCCCAGTTGACAAGAAACATTTACGCTACCAAAAAGCATAATCAAATTAATACTTATTTGCAAGCATTAGCGTAAAATACTTTATTCACAATAATTAAAAAAATGGATCTATAAGATGAATATGTAATTGTTTAATTGCAGTTAACAAAAAACATTTAAGCTGCCAAAAGAGCATAAACAACTTATTAAATATTTGCAACTTATAGCGTAAAACACTTTATTTGCGAGCACTGGTGTATAACACTTTATTTACAATGATAGAAAAGAGTGAAATGAAGTTATAATTCATTATCAGAAGAGATAGATTTTTCACGTAACAATGAGCAATCTTCTGAGGGCGAAATTCTTACCTGGACACTCACAATGAGAAATCTTTATTATCAATGTATATCCGCGGCTATATCTATGTCAAGGAATTAACTTTAGCAAATGAGATTACAGTTAGGTACTCAACAAAGTTTGTTTGTATGGGAATTGAACTGAGCAAAATTACTTAGGGATATTTTTATGCCAGTAACCTTTTGATTAGTAACGTTAAATGTAAAGTTTCTCAAATTCCCAGTTTGCTTGGCTAATGAGCTTTACCTTACACTGTCTCTCACCTTTTATGCCAGATGAATTCCTGCGAAGACACTCCCGAATAATGCAGTCCTGGAGTAAGCAGGACTGCGGAGTAGCTATTGGTTACTCCTGTTGTGTTTGACCACTATCTGAGAGCGATTCTGCGCCAGTCTTGGGAAACTTCGACTTGGGCGAATCTGTAAGGTTGACAGAGAGCAGTGATTACCTAATTGTGATTACCTAATTGTGTTTACGGGAAAGAGCCCAAGGCTCGTATCTTCCCGTCTCCTGGTCGGTTCCATTTTATACTTAGTGATACTTATCATACCTGTCCTTAAAACTATGGATTGAGATAGCATTAACTACCTCCTCGCTTAGCCAATTCCAATTATCAACTACTCTTACACTGAAAAAGTATTTCCTTACATCCTGCGAAGAAGTTTTCTTACGAAGCTTCAAACTATGACCTCTAGTTCTAGAGCCAGCCATATCAAAATATTGATCCCTATCCACTCTATCATAACCATGAAGGAATTTAAAGACTGTCACCATATCCCCCTTCACTCCTCTAGCTTCGAGTGATGGTAAGTCTAATTCCCTCAGCCTCTCATCATAACTGAGATTACGTATTTCTGGCACCAGTTTCGTGGCATGTCTTTGTACTTTTTCAAGCTTAGCTATGTGCTTTTTCAAGTGCGGATTCCAAAAGGGGGCTGCATATTCGAGTTTTGGCCTCACATAGGTTACATAAATATTTCTGAACATTTCCTTGTCCATGTGCCTGAAGGCTACCCTTACATTTGATAAGAATGCATATGCTGCCCTTACTATGCCATTTATATGTATTTCTGGAGACAAATCTGCCAGTATGTTTACTCCTAGATCTCTCTCATTTTCTGTCTCTTGAAGTTGTACTCCAGCCACCGAGTAGTCAAGCTTGGGCCTTCTTGCACTTGTACCCATTCTCATTACCTTACATTTTGAAGTATTGAATTTCATTAGCCACTTTTCTGACCACTCATGCATATTATTTAGATCCTCCTGAAGTTCTCTACCATTGTTCTCGTTTTTTACTTTCTTCACAATCTTTGCATCATCTGCAAACATATTCATGAATGAATTTACACACTCTGGTAGGTCATTTACATATACAAGGAACAAAAGTGGCCCTAAAACTGAACCCTGTGGAACTCCACTACTAACTCTTCTCCATTCAGACACTGAGTGTCTTACTCTAACCCTCTGTTCCCTTCCTTCTAAGTAAGTTTTTATCCATTCCAAAACATTTCCACCTATTCTAGCCATTGACTGCAGCTTCCTAATAAGTCTCCCATGTGGAACAGTGTCAAACGCTTTCTGGAAGTCTAGGAATATGCAATCTGCCCAGCCCTCTCTTTCTTGTAAGATTTGGCTTACCTCATCATAAAATTCTAATAAGTTTGTTACTGTTGGTCTACCTTCTCTGAAGCCATGTTGCCTCACTGACAAAAAGTTGAAGGATTCCAAGTGAAGAGAGATATGTTTCCTTAGTAGTTTCTCCATAACTTTGCAAACTATGCTGGTCAAGGAAACTGGTCTATAGTTCAGAGCCGTATCCCTCCTTCCCTTTTGAAGATAGGTATCACATTTGCTTGTTTCCAGCATCTTGGAATCTCCCCCGACTCCAGTGACTCCTTAAATATGATACTTAGTGCCACTGATATTGTGTTTGCGCATTTTTTAAGCACATGAGGGGATATGTCATCGGGACCTGTAGCTTTATGAACATCTAAATCCATCAGCGCTTTGCATACCTCTGTGGCTGTAAGGTTGATGTTCTCTAATACCGGCCCTTGAGCTTCTATCACTGCAATCTGAGGGGGTTGGGTATTTTCTACTGTAAATACTGACTGAAACTCCTTGTTCAATTCTTTGCAGATCTCTTCATCCGTCTCAGTGATGCTTCCATCCGCTCTCTTTAGCCTTAAAACCTGTTCTTTTACCTTCAGTTTTCCTCTGATAAAGCTGTGGAAAAGATTGGGATTTTCTTTAGCCTTCCTGGTGATGTCCCTCTCATAGTCTCTCTCTGCCTCTCTCCTTTTACTTAGGTAGTCATTTCTTGCTCTTTTGTAGGTTTGCCAAGCATTTATGTTTTTTCTCCTCCTATACCTTTTCCAGCATTTGTCTCTCCACTCCTTAGCTCTTTTACACCCATTATCAAACCATTTCTCTCTGGCATGAATTACACCTACTTTGGTGACAGGTATGCAGCAATCTACTATCTTCCCATATTTCTCACAAAAGATGTCATACATTTCTTGTACAGATTTGTTGTAAAATAAGGTTCTCCAGTCAATAACTGCAAAAAGCTCATTCATTTTGATGTAATCTCCTTTCTGATAGTTCCTCCTCATGTCCTCAGTGCCTATACTCTCAGGAAGAATATCTTCAATGATATACTCCATCAACAACACACAGTGGTCACTTTTTCCAATTGGTGGTTCATACTCAATTTTTTCAATATCCAACACATTATCTGTGAACACTAGATCAAGTAGTGATGGCTCATCCCCACCCCTGGCCCTTGTTGGTTCCATTACATGTTGGTGTAGGAAATTCCCTTGTACGCAATCTAGGAATCTTGCCCCGAATGAGTCCTCACCACTGTGTGGGTCAAGATTTATCCAATCTATCTCTTTATGATTAAAGTCTCCCATAATCAAAATCCTACATTTTTTTTCCCGTGCCATGTTAACAACTGAGTTTATGACTTCAATAGTACCTATATGACTTTCCTCATAAACTTCAAGCCTATTTTGGTTCCTTGGTGGATTGTATACAACAGTTATTATAATGCTCTCTGACCCAGTATTTATGCGAGCAACAAGAAATTCCTTGAACTCACTTTCTATAGCCAAGTTTATTTCTTCAACTTGAATCCTTTCACTTATGAGCAGTGCTATCCCTCCACCAGTCCTCTCAGATCTTTCAACCCTTAGTATTCTGAAACCCTTAGGAAAAACTGTGACACTGTTTATGTCCTCACTCAACTTAGTCTCTGTAATTGCTACTATATCTGCCTTACTGTTGTGAATCCTATCTTTTAATTCTACTGCCTTACCAGCTAATCCATCAGCATTTGTGTATAACAATCTTAATGAGGCCCCATCCCCTGATCTTCTGTCATTATCTTCTTTATCTCCCCTTTGTCTGGAAGAACTCTGTAATGAAAATTTTTCTTCTCTTCTTCATTTCTTTCATCATTTAACCTTCTTGCCTCTTGCAACAAGTTTTTGATCTTTACCATCTCTTCCTGTGTTCTGTATTGTCTAATGAACACTTCTTTGAATTCTTGAAGGTCTTTTAGACTTTTTTTTCTCAACAATATTTCCCTACATGTTTCCCCTCTCTCAAAGGTTACTTTTGTTGGTCTTGGCTTTCCTTCCCTCGAATATTTACCTAGTTGGTGTATGTTTACAATATCCTCAGGACCACATACTACTCCAAGCTTTCTTATCAGGTCTACAACCCTAGCTTTATTTTCTTCAAGTCTCCCCTGCCATGTTGGCTCCTGGGACTCGCTTATGCCTGAGATTACCACTGTCTTCTCCTTATCAAGTGCCTGTCTGATGAGTGGGTTTGTCCTTTCCATCACAACGTCTTTCATTTTCTCGATTACTGTCTCTTTATAGTCAACTGTTTGTATGTTTTCCAGTGCCACCACCTTTACAGCCTCTTTTACTGCCACATTCCCCTTTAGTGCATCAGCAAAGGAAGTTTTCATGGCATCATTTTCCATATTCAGCTCCTGGAAATCTTTTCTGAACTGTTCAATGTTTTCCTTAATCTGGACATTCCAAGCAGCAATCTCGTCTCTCTCAGAAGAGAGCTGTGAACTAACATCTAATTCCTTTAGGTTGTCATTTAGCTGTTTGTTTTTATCTTCTTGTTTAGAAAGTCTAGATTCTAGTTGACTCTTTTCCCCTTCCAGCTTTTTTATTCTTTTTTCTAGTTCCTTTCTCTCCTGCCCTTGTGCTTTATTTGCTTCCTCCAAAGATCTTATTTGCTCTCTGAGTGTTTCATTCTCTTTCATTTCTCCATCCATATTCTGAATTTTATCATCAAGGCTTATAACCATTTCCTCTATATTCTTGATTTTCTGTTTGAGTCTCCTGATGGCTACCCCTCCTACCGACCCATGGATGGGAGAGGTTTGGGACAGAGATGGCGTCATTTTTATGTTCTCCCTCTCACAGAATATAGAAAGAAGACGAGAAAGAGGAAAAAAAAAGAGAAAAACTTTTAATTAAGCTTCACACCGAATTTTTATATCTCCATATAAGTGCTATTTAGTGACTCAGTTTATCTCTTTTCTGGTAACACACATCTTAACTTAAAAGCTTGACCATGGTAATTTAAGGATAAAAAGAAATAGAAAAAAAAATGCAACAAAACAAAAGTCAAACCTGAAGGAAAAATTCGAACCTGTGTCTGAGGTGGCACCCACCTGTTTCTGCTATATATTCTTCCTAACTGATAAACCCACTTGCTAACCAAAGTATGTTATCACAAGATTAGACTTTACATTTAACTCAATATATATACAAAATAAAAACAAAATAGTAAAAGACAAAGCTAAAAGAAAAGCAAAAAAAAAAAAATGAAGAAAATAAGACAGCTGTATTACTTGGCAACTTAACTCAGTACTGTTGACAGGTGGATATTTGTTTGCAGTATTTTGTTCTATATGTATTTCGAGTCAGGCAAATATGGCAGAAATGCATGGGAGACAGAGTATTTTAGGTGCAACAAGAGGGAGCACACAATGGAAACAAGAAAATAAATTATGGGAAAAATGGTCTACTGGTATCAATATCTGCCCATTACATTTTAGGAAAAAGGGAATTTTTAATATTCAAATATTAATGAAGCTACTGAAATGTATCTAGACAAGCTAATGACATATCAGCAAGATCAAATTTATTATAATAAAAATTATCAGCAAGAGCAAATCTATAATGAGGAAATTTTAACAGATATACAGTATATATAAGATGCGTCAGCAATACGTGGGAGAGAAAACAGAGAAAATAGGAAAAAGAGAGAGACTAATACATTGCAATAAGGGGTATTTTTTTTCTTTGTGTACAATAATATTATACTATATATATATATATATATATATATATATATATATATATATATATATATATATATATATATATATATATATATATATATATATATATATATATATATATATATATATATATATATATATATATATATATATATATATATATATATATATATATATATATATATATATATATATATATATATATATATATAATATATATATATATATATATATATATATATATATATATATATATATATATATATATATATATATATATATATATATATATATATATATATATATATATATATATATATATATATATATATATATATATATATATATATATATATATATATATATATATATATATATATATATATATATATATATATATATATATATATATATATATATATATATATATATATATATATATATATATATATATATATATATATATATATATATATATATATATATATATATATATATATATATATATATATATATATATATATATATATATATATATATATATATATATATATATATATATATATATATATATATATATATATATATATATATATATATATATATATATATATATATATATATATGTATGTATATATATATATATATATATATATATATATATATATATATATATATATATATATATATATATATATATATATATATATATATATATATATATATATATATATATATATATATATATATATATATATATATATATATATATATATATATATATATATATATATATATATATATATATATATATATATATATATATATATATATATATATATATATATATATATATATATATATATATATATATATATATATATATATATATATATATATATATATATATATATATATATATATATATATATATATATATATATATATATATATATATATATATATATATATATATATATATATATATATATATATATATATATATATATATATATATATATATATATATATATATATGTATATATATTTATATATATATATATATATATATATATATATATATATATATATATATATATATATATATATATATATATATATATATATATATATATATATATATATATATATATGTATATATATATATATATATATATATATATATATATATATATATATATATATATATATATATATATATATATATATATATATATATATATATATATATGTATATTTATGTATATATATATATATATATATATATATATATATATATATATATATATATATATATATATATATATATATATATATATATATATATATATATATATATATATATATATATATATATATATATATATATATATATATATATATATATATATATATATATATATATATATATATATATATATATATATATATATATATATATATATATATATATATATATATATATATATATATATATATATATATATATATATATATGCATATATATATATATATATATATATATATATATATATATATATATATATATATATATATATATATATATATATATATATATATATATATACATACAATAACCCCTCGTTTATCATGGGTGTTCAGTTCTGGGACCGGCCGTGATAGGTGAATTTCCGCGAAGTAGGATCACCCAATGCACATAGGTATTTTACATTTATTTTTTACCTTTACTGTATCAACCCCCCCTGCACTGTTCAAAAACCACCCTTTACTTTATTAATAACAGCGTGCAAGCTCAAGTTTATGTGAAAGTGATAGGTAAACTTACCGTAAATGAGGTGACGATGACATGACATACTCATGTACATAGGTATTTTACAATTATTTTTATGTTTACTGTATATACCCTCCCTGCACTGTTAAAAAACACCCTTTACTTTATAAATAACAGCATGCAAGCGTAAATTTATTTTAACGTGATAGTTAAACATACCGTGAAGGAGGTGGTAATGACGTGTATAGAATCCATAGGAAATTATTCTGCAGCAAATAACAGCTTTACTGCTGCTTTTTGCGAGCGAAGAAGGTTGTAATGGGGAGTTGCTGTTGCTGTTTCTACTTTTGTTGGAAGATGGTCTTGTAAAGAATCATGGCATCATCGAGAAGATTGCAGAAGGTCACCGATCGAACCATATTATTGTCTTGTTCTTGTGAGAGTTGTTGGAGTGCTTTCACGTGTTCATACATGGCTGCCAAACATTCGAGTGTAAGGCCAGATTCTTTGATTTCTTTGTGCATTTCCTCAAGTTGTTCTTCTTCCTCTTCTTCGCTTGCTGATTTTGTCATTTTCTCCAAGTCTTCATCTGTCAATGGCTGCGAGTGGCAGTCAATCAGTTCATTCATGTCTTCATGAGTCATATCTTTAAAGTCTTCTCCTCCTAGCAATGCAGCCAACTTCACACCTCTCGCAACTGCCGAGTTATGGACTTCATCAAGAGCGAATTCCTTGTAGTCGTAGATGAATTCGGGCCACAATTTCTTCCAGCTGGCATTGATTGTGGCCGGCTTCATCTCTTTGATTGTATTCTGAATATTTTGAAGGCATATAACAATCGTTTAATTATGCCAGGAAGTCTTCATTGAGAATTCTCTGTCCTCATCCATGGCTTCAGCCAGGTTCGCCAGGGCATTTTGTGCTTAGAGGGCCTTGAACGCACGAATAACGCCTTGATCCATAGGCTGAATCCGTGATGTTATATTCGGCGGCAGGAACTCTACTTAAGCACCGTCATATTCGAGATTAGTTGCGTGGCCACCAGCATTATCCATTAAAAGAAGGACTTTAGAATCAAGGCCTTTTTCCACAACATAAATTTTGACCTGAGGGATAAAGCATTGGTAAAACCAGTCCGATGTGAGGCTTTTCGTGATCCAGGCCTTAGGGTTATGCATCCAATACACTGGCAGCAGATTCTTATTCTTCAAAGCCCTAGGGTTCTTTGACTTGTAGATAAGTCCGGGCTTTAACATGCAGCCCGCAGCATTCCCACACATGATGAGGGTAACGCGGTCTTTGTGTGATTAAATCCCAGGGTTTTAGCTTCTTCCTTGAAGAGAAAAGTCCAAGACGGCATTCTCTTCCAAAGTAATCCAGTCTCATCCATGTTGAAGACTTGCTCAGGAGCATATTCCCCTTCGGCGATGATTTTCTTGAAGTCGTTGTTCACGTAATCTTCAGCTGCAGCTGTATCTGCAGAGGCAGCTTCGCCATAAACTGAAACGCTCTTTAGGCCAAAGCATTTTTGAAATTTGGAGAACCATCCCTTGCTTTCAACAAACGATTGTTTCCTCGGTGGCGAATCGCTGGTGGGTCCTGGTTGTGGGTCGTCGATATCTTCTTCTCTCTCCTCCTCTCCATGGTCAGCACTGTTGTCATCGGGTTCGTTTGCAGCGAATGTCTCTTACAGCTTCTTCGCCTTTGTTTGTATGATATTGGTGTCTATGCTGATGTTGTTCTTTCTGCAATTAGCAATCCACAGGGCCAAAGCAGATTCCATCCGCACTATTATCTTATTGCGGGGTGTTATGACCCTCTTTGCTGTTTTACTAAATGAAATATTGGCTGTTTTCCTGATATTTGCCTCGTCCTTTTTGATGTAGCGAACAGTAGATTCACTGAGGCCAAAATGACGGCTGACATCCGCAAACCGTCTTCCTTCTTTCAGCATATCTAACAGTTTCACCTTATCTGTTATGGTTAACATCTTCCTTTGCCACTTAGGCTCACTACCAGAAGCCTTAGAAGATGAAGGACGCTTGGGAGGCATTGCAAAAGGTGAAATACGTGAATAAAATAAATCACAAGCACAACGTAAACGGCACACATGTGAGTTAGACTGAACGAGTGAGGTGAGACAGTGGAAGATGGTGGGAGAACCAAGCTTCAATCAAAAAGCCAATCAAACCTCATGATACAGAACATACAGAAAAATTATTCTGTGATTGGTCATCTCCCACCCTTTCAGCCAATTGCATTCCATGAACTATCTCACATAGGTGCGAGCCTTTGCGTTTTCCAAGACGCCAATACAGTGTATGTTATCGCAAAGTATTTCACATGGTGCAATACTGTGAGTTATATGTTTAAATTTATGTTTTTTACTAATTTTTACTGTTTTATTACTCTTAGGCTAGGAAATACTTTTTTTTTTATCAAAAAAATAATGAAAATTTCAATATGTACTAGCTCATGTAGGTGTGACCCTTTTCGTTTTCCGAATCACTGATACTGATATCGTATTTTACATGGTGCAATACTGTGAGTATTTATGTTTTTTATTATTTTTTAATGTTTTATTATTCTTAGGCTTAGAAATAAATCTTTTTATCAACAAAATAATGAAAATATTGAAAATTTTAATATATGCTAGCTCACATCGATGCGACCCTTTGGGTTTTCCGAAACACCGATACAGGTATCGTACTTTCTATGGTGCAGAGTTACATGTTTAAATGTATGTTTTTTTTACTATTTCTTACTGTTTTATTATTCTTAGGCTGGAAAATAATTTTTTAGCAATAAAATAATGAAAAAAAATTCAATAAAATAATGAAAATACTGAAAATTTTAATTTTTTTAATATTTTAATATTTTTGCATATACCCAGAAAAAAAAATGCCAAAAAAAACGCGATGCACTGAATTCGCGATAGGTGAACCTCGATATAGCGTGGGGCTACAGTATATATATATATATATATATATATATATATATATATATATATATATATATATATATATATATATATATATATATATATATTTTTTTTTTTTTTTTTTTTTTTTTCAAAGATATAATACTGGAAATGATATGAATCACAAATTATCATAATTTTACAAAACACAAGAAGTGAGGTTTCTCAGTTAAAGAAAAGAAACAAAAACATGGTTAAATGTTTAGTAAAAACTAATAGGGAATCTTCAACGAGTCTATTGACATTGAGCGAAATGCTCTGCTACAAAGTGTGTAGAATACTGTAGGCTAGGTACGATACTATTCGGATGAGTACGAGGGTGAGGGAGATTCTCGCTGGGGAGGCTTGTGTTGTTGTTTTGGTTGTTCTTGTTGGCGGTGACTACGGACATGCCAAATCATTGAGCTACTGGATGTATTGGATTCGAGCGAGGACAGCTTGTGCCTTCACTTTACAACATTCATACACACAAATATGCACTGTTGCATCTATGCCATGTGCATGTTGTTTGTCCTCAATAGCATTGAATTATAATACCGCTGGATGTGTTGGAGTCACCGGTTCCCAGGAGTAAGTGCTGTTTAAGAGATGCTTTTATAGATCTAGCTTAGGTAATAGACTTCTGATTTCTTAGATGTGTTATTACTGTCCTGCACATTGTACCCCAAGTGAGGACTGAAGGAATTGCCTTGGGCGGATTCGTGAGGTAAAGCTTAGGCTAGGTTAGGTTAGGGTCTTGCGGAAAGACTAGGTTGCTTGTGATTAAGCCTAGGCTACTGAGAACCATCAGGATGAATGAGAGGGTAAAAGCTTTAGTTGCTGAAGTTTTTGGAGAGGTTCTTGGCTAAGGTTCAGAAACATTTATCAGGGGGGTAGGAGCTATGCTCATCAACTTTCCTTCTTAAAAATAAAAGCATATTGAGTTAAATCAGAAGGGGAGGCTTGGTATGACCGTTATGCCCAATCCCTGGCCTGAATAGTCATGGAGGAGGCATGGTCAAACCAAGGATTAGGGGAAGAAAACGTTTCCTTAGAAGAGGGGATGAAAGCCTCCTTTCCTGCAGTTATGATGTCGACAACTTTTAGGGCTACCTGATCAGGATTGCAGGTACTAAAGCAGTAGTCATCCCATGGGAAATCAGAGAGAATGTTGCAAAAATCATTGCATTGGGTTCGCTCAGAGTGCCAAAGGGGGTGCTGATGAGGAGGGATTGATGAAGGGGGAGCAAAATGGAAGAGATAGAGCTCAAAGAGTGGCAGATTTACCAAGAGAAGAAACCACAGAATAAGACTAGTTAATAGGATTTGAGATAAAAAATAGGTCATGAGTGTTAGCTGTATGTTTGTTGCAATCAGTAACGTGAGTAGCATGTTTGATAATCTGCTCCAGATCGTGTGTAATAGAGAAAGCAAAGGCCTAACTTCCTCCACCTCAGTGTGAGAAGAATGAAGCCACTCACTGTGGTGTACACTGAAGTCTCCTTTATAGAGAACTTCAGCATATGGGTGTGAAGTTAAAAAGGACTCGTGTTAAGAGGATAGATATTCATCGAAAGACACAAATTCAGTGAAGTAAGGAGAACTGTAGCAAAAGCAAAGAATAATAGGTAGTGGAGAGATAGGTCTTCAGCCAGAGAATATCAAAGTCAGGATATTCACAGTCCATGAGTCTTGCAATAGGAGTATTTGTGTTGCAGTAGGTACAGACCCCACCTTTGGAACGGAAACGAGAATACAGTTATAGTGAGAGATTTGAAATGGGTCAAGGGAAGCATGTCTAGATAGCTGTGTTTCAGAGAGAAAGAGGAGGTTAGGGAGGGATGTACACCAATGCTGTTCCACAGACGAAAGATTGGAGTTTAGACCACGGATAATAATAAAGTGAAAGGTGAAAGAAGTAGATCTATCAGAAGGTGCAAGGACAATGGCAGAACCATTACTACCATCAAGCATGCCTATCCTCTCTTAATTAATGGAGTCAACAAGATCCCCGGAGATTCTAAGCACCCCGCTATGCCAGGTACTGGGGGATAAAAGCTGTGAGCCTTCCATAATTATAGTAATAATGAGGAAAAAGAGAGTAAAATGAATAACAGATGGGGAGTGTTGTGACTTGTCAAATGTAATGGGATAGTAAGAGATGTATAACGAATATACCAGAATACTTGGTGTAGATGTAGGCATACAGAGAGAACCATCCTTGAAGGAAGACTCAACCTGGAGCTGTCTGGGCCAGTCCTAACTAATTCTAAATACCTTCAGTCATAGTATTTCAATGGGCGGCTGGTGCCATGGCCAACCTACTAACCATCAGGTTGTAATTATTATTATTGTTACTATAAGTAAACATATTATTGCTCATTTAAGGGTGTTTTAAAATGAATATGTGCTAAAATTTTAAAAAGGAATATAATTTTTTATTATTAAAGCTATCACTAATTGGTAATATCTCTCTTCTTTAGGACTTATTGAATGGTATGTTGAAAATTGATATCCCTTCTTCCGATCAGCTCCTACCACTTTGTAATTACATGGGAACAATTGCTGGAGGACTGGCTTTAGTAAGTCTATAACTGTAGTTCTGTACTTTTTATTATTATGTATCATAGCCATTGTAGAAAAGGCCCATCGAAGAAAGCAACAGGAAAAATATATGGAGTATTTTTATTTCATTACCTTAACTGGTTACCTTCTCAAATTAGAACACAAGAAGCAGTTTGATTTTTGTATTGTACTTTGAAAATGTGACACGTTGAGGTCACGAAATTGATAAGACTTCATATGTTTTTCCTGATTTCTTTCTTAAATGAACCTTTTCATACCATGTTAGACTGTATGGTAACAGGTCAGTGTCATTTATTACTCCCATGTTGAGAGTTAAAAAATGACACATTCATATTCCCATCTTGATGTAAGAACCAGTTGGAATAGACGATCAGGGAGTAGGAATTCTCTTATTCCCTTAACTTTTTTACTCTATTGCAAAATAATTTGCCGAGGAGACATGTATGTAGAAGATACATTGCATCCTCGTTACCTTGGGATTCATTTGATAAAGGGCTAGATACCACGGTGGTTCATTAGGGTGTGGTATTCAGATTGAAAATAATTAATCAATTGGTATTCAAGAAAATACTTATTGAACACTTTACCGTATTGACATTGCATTCTAAGCGAAATTATGCTTCTTACAGCTGTGGATACAAAGTGCTCATCAGTGTTTGAGTTACCATTCTGTCATAAGCTCCCATAGTTATTGTAATAGTATGGAGTATTGCTAATTGCCACATACTTAAATATAATACATATATAATTTTATTTAGAGTGGTGTATGTTTGTATTTATATGTTTTAGCTTGTAACTAACGATTCATGTTTTATAAGGAATGTTATTTGTGTTTTTAAGTATCACTCTCCTGTAAAATAGAAAATATCAGTGATCTTTCTAATACAGGGTCAGACTGAAGCTGGGTCAGATGAAACCTGCAAAAATTCTCCTCCTAGTGATGTCAACAAGGCTGATAACTTGCCTTTCGACACCCGGGTTACTGGAAGTCAGTATTTAGTATTACATTTGTTATTAGAAAGATGCTAAAATGTGATATCTGTCTTGTAACTCTAGCAATAATATACAGTACTTTGCTATGTAAGAGAAGAGTTGCTTTATATACTGGACATTAATTCTAATAATAACTTTGTAATACATTTTAATACCTTTTTTTATCATCACATCAGTTGACATGGTCATACCAGAGGATCCATTTGAAGTTCTTCAGTGTAATGTAAGAGATGTCACAAAGGAACGTGCAGCGAGACTAGTAAGTTTAAAGATTGACTATTTTCCCTTGTGAGCAGATTTATTAGGCATTTTTCTCCACCTTGAAAGGTAGATAATGACTTATTCTCAGAGCTACCTCTTGCTAAAGTGGGTATTTTAAAGATATGATGTTGGATGTATTATATGTTGGGCAGGTCTTAGATATCCTAAATAATATAGGGTGTATGATGGGCCACATTACCCGTTTTGATATGAGAATACGTTGATAAGTAACATTCATTATAATAATATCGAGCTGTACGTGGAAGAAATAGCATTATCATACATTCTAGACCATGTGGGAAAACTCACAGGGTGTGCTAATAAAAGGTAAAAACACTCCACAAGAAACATTCAACAAGCAGAATGACAAAGTCCATTGAGGAGCTAGAGCTCAGAAAATGTGTACAGACTCCAAGCAGACTTTAGTGGTAGAGACCAAACTTTTAGGAACACCAGTTCGGAAAGCCTACGTGGAAGCCAAAACATGATGATCAGACACATCTGGAAAAGGAGGTAACATTGGGACTAATGGTAACAAAGGGTTGGAGAAGATACAGGGAATACTTGATAAGTAAAAACGACAGTAGAACACCTGTATGACCACATAGACACGTTATTCAACGAGGGAGCACTACCAAATTGACACACCTTGTTTGTGATAATGTAACAGAAAGTGCAGGTACCAGTAACTCTGAAAAGATATTTATTTCACAGAAGTAACATAATAATGAAGCAGTACAGAAATTTCCATCTACATCCCAAACCTAGATGTGAAAAAGAAAAACCCAGGGTTAAAGACAGTATAGAAATAAACCCATGAGAAAAACACTGAAGATCATTGGAGAGGAAGTAGTATTAAAGCTAACTTGACAGGGAAGGAAAATCCCAGCAAGCGCACGTGGACAAAAGTGTAATAACAGACAGATAATTACATTGAAAATAAGAACAAATCAATGCATGTGGTAGTCGTCATCCCTGTAAGAACATGAAAAAATAAGTAAACATCACCACTCATTCTTATGAGTGGTGATATTTACTTGTTTACCTAGTAGATGTAGATCAGCTAATTGCTGCACCTGTAATAATTTGATAATAATAATGAAACTACTTCCTAGATGGCTGTACATTGCCTCACATGATATGAAGATTACATTGGGTTATATATATGATATTGTTGGCCCAGATTGTCTCGTGTTTTCCATTTTGGCTTTTGTTTCTAGATTTATAATTTGACATCCATCCAAGACTCTCTTCAAATCTAATATTCAAAGAAAATTAACTCTTATGAAGTACTCTGCTCTTCATAATATGTCAAGATAAATGTCACTGATTATAAAACTTTTGGTGACACAGAAAGCACTCTTTCATAAGTTAAAGGAGAAGCTGAATTCATACCATTGTATCCCATTGTCTTATTGTTGTTGTTCGCTAAGGTACCTGGTTGAAAAACTCCCTATAGTGGACTGATTTCGGAAGTACTGCAATACTTGGCCAACTGGGCCACTGTGTGTGTGTGAAAGGATCATATGCAAGTGATTCATTATCAGCTCTTTGGTTTTCTTCTTTACTGATGCTTTATCTCTTTCGTTAAAACGAATATTTTTGCATCAAAACTTTCATTATCTAGCAAAGTCCACTTATCGACCAGTTTTACTTTAAGATAGTACATTATTGCCTATAGTCTTAAAGCCCCCATATTTGGCCTTTATGAATTTGTATTAGTCATAAATGAATTTATTGAGTGTTATCATGTCACTCATTATCCTCTTCCTCCATAATGTTACTGGTTATCAAATAAGGGTGACCCAGCTTAATTGGTGTAAACTGTAGTTGATCTAGTATTTATTGTATATATCATGATGATTTTAATTATTTTAGGTACCTCTGATTGAAAAAACATTGGACCACATAACAGAGTCCTTGTTGAAAAGAATGTTAATAGGAGAATCACACAACTTAAGCACGCCCAATGACATGCATTTAAAGATGGCTAAGTAAGTAATATAATGTATAGTTTTTCAGTTTTCTAGATGCTATCTCTGAAGTTACCACATGAGTTTTGTGTATATTTATTCACTATTTTATTTATGTGATGTTTAGCACTCTACTTTAGTAACTTCTTATGATGATGTTTGTGTAATATGTGATATACCTTATTTTTATTATTCTCTAAATTTTAAGTAGTATTGTTGTCCCTCATTTTATGTTAATTGGTTCTACTACTCCCTATGTAAGCAAAAAACCGCCTATAGTCAAGAAGTCTGTACTTAGATATAATCTATTTTTAACCTCCTGTATACTTTGAATTATGCCCAGATTACTGTGCTTACTTAATCTTTGCCAATACAGTTTAAATTATATTAATTCTTAAAGTAGAATTGTTCATAAGTTGTGTTTAGGTAACAGAAAGTACTGTGCAGTACACATATATGCAGTATGTAGAGTACTTTGGTTAAAACACTTAATTACTGCATAAAACATAAAGTATGCATTATTAATGAGCTTTCATGCAGTAATGAAACTGTAATAATACAGTTCAGTACAGTAATGCATGCAGTAATAATTGGGTAGGTAATCGGTGGGTTTTGTTTGTATCTGTGAATGTTCGTAATTCGGTGGTTTGTAAGTAGGGGGGCTTCTATACTGTATTTGTTTTAATGGATTTTTTGTTTAATATCAGTAATTTTATTTTTATTAATTCCAGTGCATACTGTTTAAAATCAAGTAAGATTATGGAGACCTGTATTTATCTCTTGAGTGTTTATCATAGCCTTCTATATGTATATATTGATCCCATTCCCCTTTCTAAGAGGGATGGCCGAACTAAAGAATATGTATGAAATGTTAATCCATCCTAATAAATAAGGAATATGATATATATCCCCATTATTAATATTATTATTTTCCCTGAGGCATGGGACAAGAATACTGCCTCTTTACTCCCCTACATGTTATAGAAGTATACTAAATGATATGAAGCAAGGGAACAAGGAATCTTCCCTTCGTATTTCCCTCCTGTGAAGAGTCAAGGTATTTGTTGGTTATTAGCATGTCATATAAATCTACTCAATGGAAAAAAATAAGGGAACTAGGAATCTTCCCTTCATCTTACTTTTTTGTAAAGAGTCAAGTCATTTGTTGGTTGTTTTGGTAGAAAAACTCCAACCAGCATCATAGTAATTGAGTTTTTGAATACGTGGTAGTATGTTTTTGAGATGAAAGATGATGTATTACCTTTGAGTAAGACCAAGTTTACTGGAAAGGAGTGGGTCTTCTGGTGAATGGGTTTATGTCTTTCCTTGACAACTCAGCTTATGAGGGGGTCTATGGCCTGTATATAGAAAGATTATTATTTTATGTTTTAGCATCATTAAACGGGCATTAGGAGGATCATTCAACCTTAATTTCTCAGCTCCAAGCTGTCTGTGTGCACCCTATTTTAATGGGGATTGACATAGAAAGTCGATGATTTATGTGTTCCCAAATAAAGTATTATGTTTTGAATATTAACATGGAAAATGCGTGCTAAGGAAGCTTTACCAAACTTTAATTTTGTTGTTATTTTTCTGTCTGATGTTATTTTAGCATTGGTTCTTAATTTGCTATAGTAAATGTAAATCATGCTCCTTGTCTGATGCTTGACATCAACATTGTGACAGCACTTCAGGAAACCTGAGATATTTATTGCTATTAGCTATCATAGATGAAATATGTCTATCTATATACAAGTCATATTCCCCTTATAAAGGGGGTGGCCGGGTCAAAGCAAAAACCTGACTCTTTGTGAATGGTAAATACAAGGAAGGGAATTTCCTATTTTGTCAATATTTACAAAACCCAAGGGAACAAGAATGAAGTATTTTTGCCCACCTATCAGGAAGAATGGATGAAGATAGCTCCAAAATAGCAAAAATTAATGTTGTGTGTTTTATTTCTTCAGCATTTTGTTATCCTGACATCATAGAGTGGACGTGATATTCAAAAAGGAAATTAGGGGAGGTTTAGTCTACCATCTGCAACTTTTTTATTTGTCTGTGCACCGTTTTATGGCAAGGACGGATCTTCAGGGACAGGGATAACTACCCCCCAACCCCCAGTTCATTATAGTCAGTTGAAAAGGTACATTGGAAATTCCCATCCCTGGGGATATCCCATGTAACTGCCTCCTGCAGCATACACTGAAAACGAGGCGAATTATGTTCTTTTCACACGAGGGACTATTTAATTATTATATTTGTATGTAATTCAAAAAGATTCAATTCTTTCTTTCAGGTTTGTGCCAAAACTCACTAGAATTCCCATTGGCAACAAGGGTGGAGGCTTTGAATTTTCAGATAGCTTTTGCCCCCAGAATAACAAGGACTGTATGGCTCCTTTAGCTTACAGTGCCAGAGAGTGGCCTTTCATCACACATGTAAGATAATTTACTATTTTTATATATTGTCTTTTCCCATATTGTATCCATAATTATATGAAGAAAAGCTGCTTGATAATGAAGCATAAGACTCTCCTTCACTTATGTGATCATGATTTACTCACAATCATGTACATTTTTCTATGTATTGTCTTCACCTACTAAGGTCAATCAGGCGGGGAAAATTGTAGGGAGAAAATCTGCACAGTAACAGATATCAGCACTTGCTGTCACCTCTCTAATCATAGAACAGTTGACATACACATGATATATTATATACTAAGTTAGATCAATCCTTTACCGATGCTGTAAATTTGAGTCAGGCCTCATGATTTACTGGTTTACCTTGACCCCGTCATGATATCTACCTAGTAACAAAAGGTCTCTAAGAATAAATATTCACTCACTTTCACAATTATTTATACCTGTATAACATATAGTGAATAAGACCATACCATTGCCTGTGTTAAATTTCAGAACCAAAGTTTGAACTAGGAGGTGACTGATCTGCATTCGTGCCCACTGCCGAGTGTCAGAAAGGGCATCCAGCCTTAATTTCACAGTCACAACCTACCTGTGTCCACTCCTACTCAGTTAATAATTAATTGTAAGATATTAGAAAAACAGAATACAATAATTTCTCCAAAAATTAAACCTAAACAATAATGGATGATATCTTGATGCCTTGTATGTTAGCGCTGAAAGTAGGAGCTCTATGACAGATAAATATTAAATATTACCCATGTCAGTTAGGTCTGATGCAAAAGTGTTTTAATTAGTATATGATAATGATATCATAATATGCATAATTCATGGACTGGTATTTTATGTCAGCTATTTGCTCACTTGGTCAGCTGTATACTGCTTATTGCCATGATTTGAAAAGTTAATTGTACGTAATGCATAAAATGTAATGTTACTAAATGTTTTTTTTTTATCAATTGTGTTCTCTTATCTGTCAGCTTATGCCATTGAGTGCCATATAGTATGTGTGGATTTTAATATTTATTAGGCAATGCACTGTATACTGTTTAGTAGAACAGCATCAACAGTACTTATTGCATATATCCTGTCGCGGACTTCGATATTGCAATGGTTAGAGCACTTGATATTGGAGGTGGCAAACCTACAAATGATCCCATAGCAGGGCATTAGAAAGGGCATCCATGCTCAGTTCTCCAGCTCCAACCGGTCTGTGTCTCCCCATTAATGGGGATTAATAGTGACACATAAAATGACACACAACAATGCATGTTTCCTTTTGCTGAAAGCTATTGTTTATCATGTGCGTCTCATCTTTGTTAGTCATATGCTGATGGCTCTAACAAACTTGCTCCTGGAACCAAAATACTGGACCTTATTATGTATGACAAAAAGCTGGAACGTCTTGATGTAAGTGACCAAGCAGATGATATAATCACTAGCATACCTAGAACTGCTGGCAAAATGGGGAATAGCTCATTACCTGGTGAGTATAGTGTTACTTTAAATCTTATAGTTTCTTCTGATATACACCATATCCAGCTAAAATCATCAGTATAACCATAACTAAACATAAATGAAAATGCAATGCTGCTCCTTCTCGCTCTATTTATCAGCTGTTCTATAGGAAGAAGCAAATTATCAGGATGGATGGGATTACTAGCCTTTAGCTCTTTTGTTCTATTGACTCTTACAATATGCATGGAATACAATATGAGAATTTCTTTCACCACCAACCCCATAGGGATTATCATGGTAAAGACATTAAAATTTATGAATTTTCATAACGATATATACTAGAATAATACCTTTTAAGCTACTGTCCCAATTAGTGAAGTTTACAAGAAAGAAGGCACAATTAATATATATATATATATATATATATATATATATATATATATATATATATATATATATATATATATATATATATATTTTCAACTTGCCATTTATGCAAGTTTAGACTACTCGAACTTGGATAAGCAAGTAAACAGAATAATAGTAAAACAATTAAAATTGCACGATTAATGCCAGCAAGAAAAAATGAGGTGCTGTGTGGAAGAAAAATGAAGCTAATGACCATTGACCAAAGCTTGTGCCATTGTTTGCAGTGTGGTCGGTCAGTACCTTCGAAAAAATGAGATTTTCACCCTTATTGGGGTGATATTTCCACATAAGTCATTGTTGTACTAGTACGTCAATGATTTGTGACTCTCTCTTTCTCTCTCTATCTGTCTATCTGTCTATCTATCTACCTATCTATCTATCTATCTATCTATCTATCTATCTATCTATCTATCTATCTATCTATCTATCTATATATATATATATATATATATATATATATATATATATATATATATATATATATATATATATATATATATATATATATATATAAATAGATAGATAGATAGATAGATAGATAGATAGATAGATAGATAGATAGATAGATAGATAGATAGATTAAGAGAGAGAGAGAGAGATAGAGTCATAAATCATTGTTGTACTAATACAACTATGACTTATGTGAAAAATTCACTCCAATAAGGGTGAAAATCCTATTTTGTAGAGGGTACTGACCAACCACACTGCAAACAAAGGTACAAGCTCTGGTTAGTGGTCAATAGGTCCATTTTTCTCTGAATAATCCAGTCAGAAAGTCGTTATGGCTTAGCATTTTGATCACCGCCACCACACACCTGTTGGCCATCATATATAGAGTGAGTTAATTTGTTTATATTTTATTTATTTGTATATCTTTAATACTGTACTTTGTTTATTTTTAGTTTATTACATATGTATTTCAGCTAGGTTATGTACTTGTAAAATGTGTTTTACTTAGCTTTTTTCTTTGGTATAGTGTGTTTATGCATGCTTGTGGAACAAATCTATGTCTATTACCATTATTCCTAATGCAAATAGACTCTTTAAACTACACAAAATTTAAATTACATGGTCATTTTCAGAACCTATCCTAGCGTAAATTCGAAAAGTGATTGTATATATATATATATATATATATATATATATATATATATATATATATATATATATATATATATATATATATATATATATATATATATGAGAGAGAGAGAGAGAGAGAGAGAGAGAGAGAGAGAGAGAGTCTTCAACTTACTCGTATGTGCCACTTACGACTGCTCGACTTTACGATTGTGACCTTGCCCGCTTAAAGATTAATAAATTAACTGAGCGTCTGTTTTAGCTCATATCTTGTACAGTAATTTCTATTTATTTCTCATTTCCAGATTTTGAATTAGTTAATGCAACTTATGAGTCTGCTAATCAACTCATAAAGATTGTGTACACTAATTTCAATATTACAAAGGTTAGTGATTATCGGATTTAGATTGTTTTGTGTGTTATATAGATTAGGATCTATAGAATCATGTTTTTTGGCACATCCCATTGGTGTCCAGCCATATTCATTTATCTTTTTGATCCACTCTCTTTGAGTCCACAATAAATCTTATGAATTTAATGGTGTCCTTTTTTGGCCCTGTCTTGAAGTATATTTTTAAGACATGCCCACTAATATGGCCTTTATAATAGGTATTTGTCATTGCCATTGCTTTAATTTTAGAAAACCTTATTAGTTTCATAACTGTGCATTGCTTTAATTTGAAAAAAAAAACATATTACTTTTTGTAAATACTCATTGCTTTAAGTTTAGGAATCTTGTTAACTTTCAAAACTGCTAATTATTGTAACTTATTCCCCTTCTTAACTGCTTAATGCTTTAATTTGAGAAAACTTATTCAGTCTTATAGCTACTCATTGCTTTAATTTGAGGAAGCTAATTCAGTTTCAAAAACTGTTCATCCCTTAATTTGAGGAAACTTATTCACTTTCATAACTGCTCTGAAGGAAAATCAGCTGGCAAGCTAATGAGTATACTATCTAGTAGATGCCTCTTGAAAAGTAAAAAGTAGCTGGGTTTGCTTTGTTTCAAGCGAGAACCACAGTATGTCTTATTCCCATTTCATAGGTGTCCCATTTTTTTGTATTTTGATTTTTCTATGAACTCAGCATGCCTGGCTGTGTTGGTTGGGGTTATGAGACAACAAGCGGTTTTACTCTTCCTTTTACACTTTCCTATCGTTTAAGAAATTTTCACACTGAAGGTTTTATTTTTCTATTTATTTAGATCTTTGGACACGGATCTGAGCAGTTTTCTCATTAATTTTAATTTGATTTTTTCTAAAAAAAAATTTTGATGCCACTCTATACACTCTATTCATAATTTAATTGCTTACTTCAATTTCAGAATGGTTCATCCGTGAACCTTGAAATAATTCCAGTAGCACCCAACCCAAGATTGTTCATTATTGTTTCGAAGCCTCGTCTGCCCACACTGACAGATTTTGAGTATTTCAAATATGTGACAGAGCTCTCAGATAACAATGGTAAAATTAACTTAAATTTATTCTGTTACTATCAGTTAAGCACATCTACCTTTTTGAGTATGATTTAACTGATTATAGCCTGGTTAGTATCTAGCAGGGGACAGTGGTAGCTTGGTGATTAGAATACTCTACTCAGGAGGTAACTGCATTGGGCATTAGGAATGGCATTCAACCTTAAATCCCCAGATTCAGGCTGTGTGTATCCACTCCCATAATGGGGATTAATGGTGACATCTAAAACGGTTAACAACACCCTCATGGATAGTTTCTTCCAAATAGAAAAATATATTTAAAAGCAAAGAATTACCAGCCTTTAGCTCCCCTAGTCTTTATTTATATATATATCAGTGAACTGAAGAAAATCTGAATTATAAATGTATTTGTATATTTGAGAAAGCATCCTTGATAGTACTATTTATCTTTTAAATTCGATGTACAGAAGCTCTCCTACATACAAACAACTAAGTTACGAGCATTCACAGATATAAACAAGTTCCTACCTATTATCTATCCTTGTAGTAATATATGTATTACTATACTGTATTGTATTATTACATTATTTTTACTATATTAAAATTCATTAATACTGACTTTATGTTTCATGGAGTACTGTAAAGTACTGCATATGTATGTACAGCATAGTACTTTTTTTTTTTTTGCCTAAACACAACTTACGAACAATTCTACTTATGAACGGCCTATGTGTTCATGAGTTGGGGAATGTCAATGTCCTTGCTTTATGTTGTACGTTATTCTATGCTTGAGTACATATTCATGTAATTTTCAAAATTTTATGAGATTACCCGAGATACTGCACGTTTCTTTGTATATTAGATGAAGAGAATAAGTTCATCTCAGTGTTCCAAGAACTTATGAATAAATTTTTCCAGCAACTGCTCTAAATGGTTAGATTCTGAAAATAAGTTCATCTCTTGGTTCCAGGAACTTACAAATGCTTTTTCCAACCAACTGCTCTTAATGGTTACATAAAGAGCATAAATTAACTTCTGTGTTCCATGAATTTATAAATGCTTTTCTCACCATCTGCTTTCAGTGGTCAGATAAGGAGAAGACTTTCATCTCTGTGTTTCAGAAACTTATGAAAGCTTTTTTCCACCAATTGCTGTTAATGGTTCAATAAGGAGAATGTGTTCATTTTTGTGTTCTAGGAACTTAAGGATTCATTTTATCACCAACTGCTCTTTATGGTTAGATAAAGAAAATATGTTAATTTATGGTGTTACAGAAACTTTGAATGTTTTTCTCCTACCAATTTCTCTTGATGATTAGATAAGGAGAATAAGTGCTTCTCTGTGTTACAGGAACTTATGAATGGTTTTTCCCACCTACTGCTCTCAATGGTACTGGCAGATACTTTGTTGGCATTGGGGAATTCAAACCAAGTTTCAACCTGAATTTAATGAACGATCCAAAAGGTAATAATGTATCTGGGAGTGCTCTTCAAAATGTGTCAACTAATTATCATATTCGTATCTACACTTCTGGATGTTATTTTTTCAACAGCAGTAAAAAGGAATGGCAGTCGACAGGAATGAAGGTATGTACTACGTTCTTAATTATTTATCTGAAGAGATAATTATATTAAATGCTCTTCATACGCTTTTGTGATATATGAGGCAAATCACTTCACCCAATCTAACCTAAACCAATATTTTACGGGTTATGTAACTTTATATTGGGTTGTGCTGGTTACTCATCTTTACAATAATCAAAGTGTATTCTATGCAATTTTGAGTGTCATCATATTGTATCTCAGTGGAATAGTACCTGACATCTATGCCAAGTTTCCCAAGTCCAATACCTCAGGATGACAGGAACAATATCTTTTTAGCTAAGCCACTTTGGGACAAAGAAAGAAAGGTAGTTGTGTTTTTCATTTGGCAGCGTCTGTCAGCTGGACTGTATCAGATGATTCTTATTCTAAGTTTATATATATATATATATATATATATATATATATATATATATATATATATATATATATATATATATATATATATATATATATATATATATATATAAACTTAGAATAAGAATCATCTGATACAGTCCAGCTGTCAGCTGGACTGTATCAGATGATTCTTATTCTAAGTTTATATATATATATATATATATATATATATATATATATATATATATATATATATATATATATATATATATATATATATATATATATATATATATATATATATATATATATTATATATATATATATATATATATATATATATATACCGATATATATATATATATATATATATATATATATATATATATATATATATATATATATATATATATATATATATATATATATATATATATATATATATATATATATATATATATATATATATATATATATATATATATATATATATATATATATATATATATATATATATATATATCTATGTGTGTGTGTGTGTGTGTGTGTGTGTGTGTGTGTGTGTGTGTGTGTGTGTGTGTGTGTGTGTGTGTCAGGATATTGAACCTCTTAATTCTGTCTTGGTAAATTGGTTATATTTCCTGTATTTCCTAATAACATGAACCGCATAATCTATGTATTAATTGTGTCCTGTCATTTTTATATTTGCCTCTGAAATTGGGATGGTAAAAAATTCATCCTCATAGTTCCTTCTTATCTTGGGGGACAGTGCAAACTCGACCTAGGAAGTGACAAACCTGTGTTTGAGCCCACTGCAAGGCAGTAGGAAGAGCATCCAACATGTGTGTGTTCATCCCCATAATGGGATTTAATTGTGACACATATTACGGTACACATTGCTTTCTTATTGTAAAATATGACAAAGGAATAGAGAAGTAAAATATATTTCAGAAGCAAGAGATTTTGCCCTCTTGATTATTTTATGTAAGAAAATGCGGTAATATTTAGAAGAGGCGAAGACAAGCTGGGTGTTCCCTTCTAACTGCATTCTTTTCAGATGTGGTCTTCCTAATAAGCTCATCTGGCTATGTTATCACATTTGAAAAATAAATTTAATTGGGTTCTTTTTATATAAGTTAATTTTATACAGGTAACGCACTCAAACCACTTATTAACAACGTGCAACACATCGCACTTAACCAGTTTTGGGTCGGGCATGTTTGTGATGCCCAATACAATCGATTTTAACTACGTCTTTGCAAACATGGGCTTTGCTGATAACCTCACCATCTATCTCACCCTTATAATGTCTTTGAGTATTTTCATACTTCTTATGATATGGGCAAGGATGAAAGACAAAAAGGACACTGAAAAGGTAAGACTAATTAAATGGTTAAAAATATTTGAATATTGTCACTCTGTGAAAATGATCCAGTTTTATGTCACAGACTCTTTTTTCTTTTAAGTGTCAGGATGGTGTCTTCTTTCAAAGGACTTTGATTTGGCAGTGCATCTGTTACCCTGAGTGAATGTCCTTTCTAACCCCAGACTCTAGCGGGTCTCGAACCTACGACCTGATGAATCAAAGTAGTGCTTGATATCACCCAGCCACATGAAAATAAGAAGTGATAATTATGGATATTCATGACCTTTGCACATATATTAGGATTTTCAAGCTTATAGTATATGTTAGAACATTTAATTCCTTGGTAATGAGGAAAGAGAAATTTACAGCCATTTTTCCTTCATGTAAAACATAGGTGATACTAAAAGTGCTAAATATAATAACACTGACTATAAGAGAGAAAGGGATAGTGTAGTTTGAGCAGGTCATATTTTCCTCTCTTACCTGTTTTGCATATTGAAAAGGATTTTGGAAAAGGTGAAGTTATAAAAGAGGTTTGAGCCTTTATATATCAATGAAGTCCACTTGTTGCCATCCTGCTACCTTTAGGTAAATTTCCTAGCTCCTGCTGGTTATTGTAGTGAAAATTCTTATTATTCCTGAGATATATAATATAGTGCGTATGTAATATTATTTTTATTTTCCTTGTAGTTAGGGGCAACACCTCTACCAGATAATAAAGTTGAAGATAAATACTTTTATGAAGTTCTCGTCTTTACTGGAAACGTCAGAGGTGCTCAAACAGACTCACTTGTCCAGTTTATTGTCTCTGGTGAGGAGGACGAGACTGACGTTCGAACCTTTGCTGATCCCAAGCGCAAAATTTTGAGGAAAGATGCTGTCGATGTTTTCGTTATGGCAGTTTCTAGGTATGCAATTAATTTAGGAGATTGATGATCTATATGTATGATGTTATTTTTTTTTATGACATGATAGCATATCCTTGGTCATGATTGCAGGCAAACTTTGTCCTATTGTTAAGTGTTTGTCATAAAAGGCATTGAAAGGGATATCTCTGTTGATGGTGAAGAAAGAAACTCATCTTTGTCTTCTTTTTGTAAGAATATAAAGATAGGAAATAGTTGTTTTTTTTTTAATCCCAGCTGCCTAAATTGTTTTGTTACAGTTGATCATTTTTGTTGGCATTTTATAGGAACAACTTTACCTTGAGCTCATATACGAGAATTGACATACTATGCCTATTCAGTAATTTTACCTCTAATAAAAATCTGTACCAAACAGACTATATAGACCTTTTAACTAAAATACTGTACTGCTTCTTTCTCTACATTTGTGTGCTCAAAATTTCATTATAGGATTATAGATGTTGATTTCATATACTGTATATAATATCAGTTACTGCAGGTTATTTTGATTGCTACATTTCTGGGACACTTGGTATGATAATGTCGCTAATATTTAGCTAAATATGCACCTGTATATTTCAAATCAATACTCTCATCAATCAATGCAATAATTTGAGTACAGGAATTCATTTTGTTATATATATATATATATATATATATATATATATATATATATATATATATATATATATATATATATATATATATATATATATATATATATATTTTTTTTTTTTTTTTTTTTTTTTTTTTTTCCTGCAGACCACTTGGACCGTTGCAGTTCTTGCGTATTTGGCACGACAACAGTGGCAAGGGACCCAATGCATCTTGGTACCTCAGTTATATTGTCTTCAGAGATGTTCAAAGTGGTGAAAAGTTTGAATTCATCGCTAATCAATGGCTAGGTGTTGAATATGATGATGGACAGGTGATATATTTAGTACATTTCTTTTTAAGAGACAGAATATGCCATAGCACTTTTGCATTTATACCAGTTTTGGAAAAAAATTGGTAATCTACAGAAGTAATCATTGGTTTTGTTTTCACCATTTTATTTTTTTCCAAATGTTTCATTGCCAGGTACTTTTACTGTTACTATGAAGATTTAAGTTTTTGAAAAGCAGATTACCCAGTACCAAGTAGCAGATTAGACAGGATAATCTTGTTTTCTGTAATGCAGTAGCATGTTACATCACTCTTTTAAACCGTACTGTCATCTTGTTTTAACTTTTGGCACTCCACTTTGCAGTAGTGCAGTGGTTAGAGCACTCAACTCGGGATGTGACAGACCCGCGTTCGAGACCACCATGGAGCGTTAGTAAGAGCATC